>CM023867.1:11663637-12130938 GCA_013389735.1 Phaseolus lunatus
GGTTTCGTTGAACAGAGCTCAACATTGTCCTCTTTTCACCATTTATACTTCTTCATTCAAAAATTTCAAAAACAAGTTTTTCAAGTTCAAATGCTCACCCTAAGACCCTAAAAGACGTATTTTTTTCCACTCAAATTATGCACCTAAATTTCCTTTCTATTGGCAAAGGTTGGATAAATTTAAATTTAGGCTAATTACCTCCTTTCAACCGAAGACAAAATAGACATAAAAATAATAAAAAATCTCCCTCACCCTATTAGAAGTAAAGGTCTCCTTAATGTGCTCTTCATCGAGGATCCTATTTCCTTGTTTTTTGGTACGGTTTTCTTTCTTGCATTTTCTTGAATGTTACATTATATTAGTTTCTAATATCCATTTTTTTGTTGTTGTGCAAATGTCATGGGTGGGGTGGTTGTCCCTAGTCAATTAGCTGAGGTCCTACTATAAAAATTTCAAGAGAGGGTTCTTTAAGGTCATCGTTGGGAATGAGGGTTGCATATATTTCTATGATGATGACACTCCTTGGTTGCCTTTCTATTGGACTAAGAATCCATCATGGTACCATGTGAGGTCGAGGTCATTGATGATTGATGAGAACTTGGAGATCTTGTCCATGTTATACTAGCTCCCGCATAAAATCCATACCCGACAACTCCTCGAGGTGTATTTGTCCCCTCGCCAATTTCTCGATGTTGATAGTATGTTTCCTTGTTTCTCGCATTTGTTTGCATTTGATTTTTTTTACTTGTTTTTTGTGCAAATACAATTGCGCCTGAAAATCCTGAAGGTCGCACGAACATGTTGTGAAGGAGAAGGGCAAAGGGGTTGTCGAGAATGTTTTGTTGATTCAAGCAATCTTGGCTACTGATTTGCTTCCCCCCCCCCCCCCCCCCCCCCCCCCCCCCCCCCCCCCAACAAACCCATAGAAGAACTGCAAAGATAAAGACTGTGTGAAGTCGGATCGTTGTCTTTCAAACAAATCGTCTTTGATAAGTGTCAAATTGTCATAAATTTCATATCAAATTTGGCATGCATAATGAATGGACTACATGGAAAAACTTCATAAAAAGCATGCATTTTCCCTCACAATGTGCTTGACTCGAAAGGAGAAGAAGAGAAAGGAATTTGATAAAATTTTGAGAAAAATGAAAATAACAAACAATAGATTAGAATGATCAAATAGTCCATTGTATGAAGAAAGGGAGCTAATTAACTCTAGAGAGCATGGATTGAAAAAATTCGAATGTTGAGTGGCAAGATTAAAGTCCAAATTGTGTTGAACAAATTAAAGTCAGAGATGGATCAGATTTACAAAATTTAGAAGGCTGAGCGAATCCAAAGGAGTTGAGTGAAAAGAATCCTTCATAATGAAGAAAGCTCAAATTCACTTAGGAGAAGCTTGGACCTAACATGATCAAAAAAGGTTTCTTTAAGACTAAGAAAAGTCCAAGATTTCTTCATACTTAAGAAACAATTTTTTTAGAATAAAAGAAAAAAAATTAAAATAAAAAATAACTAAATTTTAAAAATAAAAGAAAAGCAAAAAATTTAAAATAAAGAAAAAAGAACTATTTTTTTGTAAGAAAATAACGAAAAACAGAAAATTTAAAATAAAGAAAAAAATAACTAAACCTTTTTTAAAAAATAAATAAAATAAACACAAATTTATAATTAAAATTAATTAACTAAATAAAATATAAATAAGAAAAAGAAAAAAAAAGAAAAACTAATTCAGAAAAATAAAAAAAAGAAATATATATTAAAAAAATACTTAAAATAAAAACTAAGAATAAAATAAAATTAGATAATAAAACTAAAAAAATAAAATAAGAAAATATTCAAAAAACTAAAAACTAAAACCTAAAAAATACAAAATAAATAAATAAACTTACTTAATATAAAAACTAAGAAGAAAATTTTAAAAATTAAAAAAAAAATACTAAGAATGAAATTAAAAAATAAAAATAAAAAGATAAGTAAAACAAAAATAAAACAGATTATAACTAAGTAACTAAAAAACTAAAACAGAAACTTATAATTATAAAGAACTAACTAAAAAAAATAACTCCCTAAACTAAAAATAAAAAATTAAATTAAATTAAATTAAAAACTAAATAAAATAAATATACTAAAAAAAATCAAATCAAATCAAATAAATACACTAAACTAAATAAAATAAAATAATAAATACATTAGAACTAAAGAAAATAAAATAATAAATACATTAGAACTAAATAAAATAAAATGAAAACTAAAATTAAGTGAAATAAATACACTAAACAAAAATTAAATAAAATAAATACACTAACTAAAACAAAAATGAAATAAAAACACAAATTTTAAAAATATTCACAATACTTAATGAATTTTACTTTCAAATTTTAAACAAAATTATTTTCCGACAATGGTGCCAAAAACTTGGTAACCTTTTTGGACAAGTGTATCGAGTCAGAAGTAAAAATTTGTATAGAAACGAATGTCAAACCCACAAGAAACAGTTATTTAAAATCCTAATCGTAACATTCACTAAGTATAAGAATATGTATACTAATTTGATTTGAAATATATTGACATAAGTTTACCTAAAAATTAACTGAAAACAAAATAAACAAGTAAAAGATTTCTAATTGATAAAAACACATAAATTTTTAACCTGATTGACATTAATGCACATATAAAAGTTATTTATATTGATTCCTAGCATATAAAATTATTAAGATTATCTCCTAAATATTGATTTCTCAAATATTTATAAAAAGATGTTATAAAGCAATTTTAAATATATTTTTAGCATTCAAATATGTCAAGTATTATCATTTAGGTTATATTCTCATAAGTATTTTACAGTCAAATTCAATAATCAAGTTCATGAATATAAAACTTTAAGCTTTAAGCACATAATATAATATCCAATAATCAATCAAGTTCATGAATTAAAGATCAAGTTTTAAGCACAAAATGATAATATTAATATCAAAGAGGAACAAAAATTCATATATAATTACCACCAATATACATCAGAATTTGAACAAATTACTCTCAATTTCAAAAGAAAGAATTAGCCACTCATGGTGACCATTACATGCACCAAAGCCAAAAAAATATCTGGAACGGTTCTCCTTGATGGTTGCCTGGTAGGGTTTCCTTTCTTTGATTTCCCTTTTGGGTTACACTTTTCTCTTACACCTTATTTAATCTAATTAGACTTAGGTTAAGTAACATCTCTATTCATAATATATCTCTTTGTTTCATCTCTCTTTAAATTCCTGAAAATAATACAAGATTGAGAATAAATAATTTTATTAATCTCATAACTCTAAAATATATTATTAAGTTCTAATTTTTCAAATTAAGATTAAATCATACCTTCATCAGCAATTAAGATCAATAAATATTTAATTTTTTACATGAAATTTTACTAAACAATAACACCTTATCACTTTTTTTTTATCAGTAGAAAAATAATAAAATAATAAGGAGTAATTCAAACCCCAACTCTTAACCTTGATTGACATATATTTACCGAATATGTTTTCAAGATGACAAGATACTCATATCGACATCTCGGTTACTCGGGTATAACTTTTTTTTGGAGTGCAGTCCTCCTTTTTCCTTGCTAAATTTTCAAGAAATAAGAACAGAGATTACAAAATAAGGTGGGGAGCAGTCAAACATAAACGTTGATGGAACTGAATGGCCAAATTAGGCCCAATACCCATCAAACATAAGACTGTTTCTTCCTGCACCTCCATGCCTTCTTCTTCCACCTCTATAGATTTTTGTATTTTCAAAAATGTCCCTCAGTATTATTCCGGATTACATAATCCGGAAGTCATTTTTTAAATTTGTAATTAGCTTCTGGATTATGTAATCTGGAAGCTTTTTTCAGATACATGATTACTTTCCGGATTACATAATCCGGAAGTCTTTTTTAGCTTTCAGATTATGTAATCCCGAAATATTTTTTCAAATGCATTTTTGGATTACATAATCCGGAAGCTACTCTATGGATGTGGCACAAGAAGGATAAAAATGTATTTTCATGTTGTGTATGGGGGTGGCAGAAGAAGATATGGAGGTGCAGGAAGAAACAGTCCAAACATAAACGAGGCATCACTAAACCTTATTGGACCAAGGACTACGTTGAATGAAAGGCACCTGAGCCCACTTTGTGAGTGGATGTCCTCTTTATGCGAAAGAAAGTACCAATGAATAGAATCGCAGAATGAACTCTTTGTCTTCTCATTATTTTGTCTGGATACTACAAGAGTAACCCTAGACCTTTATGAAGCTCGGACAGTATTTTAAAAGGTCTGTGTCTTTCTATTAATACATTTTTTTCTTTTATTATAAAAAATTAAAATGAATATAGTTAATCAAGATACATTCTTAGGTGGACTAATATAAAACATAAATTAATCTTAAGTGAGAAAAGTCTTTTACTATATTCAACCTTCTTATAGAGTTTAAATGTTACTTCAATTATTATCAGACTTAATTCTTGACATTAATTAGTACTCATTATTTGAACTAATGATATACTAGTTATTCCTGAAATGTAGAAATGATCGCAAAGAAAAAATATTAAAATTAGGATTTTATATTGATGCATTGAGTTCATTTTGTATATTAATTGAAATATTTAATTATATTTAACAAATTATGTTCTAAATTAAAAAGGGGTCATTTTTTGTTCAATCCAATTAAATCGTGACCTAAATGAGTTTGGATCTTCATCCCATCCCCTTTTATAAAACAATAGTTATATTTTAAAAAATAAAAGTATTAAAAAATATTTTATCAAAACACTAAAGTATAAATTATATATCTAAAATTAAAATTAATTTCATTAATACGAATTGAATTTTTAAAATATATATTTTATTTATTTATTTTTAACTTTTTAAAGTCAACCAAAATGGTATGGTCCGTTGGGGTAATATAGGGTTAGACCAAATCTAAAAATTACAATTTATTTAAATTTTGGATCGATCCATAGTCACTAAATTTTAATGTTTAGAAAAAAAATATTTTTCAATTTTTGATGGACTAAAAACAACTTTATTAAATTTAGAAGACCAAAATTATCGCAAATTTTAGACACTAAAAACATAATTAAACTTAATTGAAAATATAAACTTCTATTGCTTTATACTTTTCCATTTCAATGTTTTGAAAGAGAAAAATATAAACAAAAATTAATTTAGTTTTGAAAATCACAATAGTTTTAGTCCTTTGGTCAATTTAGTACTTAGGTATCAGACTTAGACTTTGTTAAGGATAGTTGACAAATTTAAATGTTATAATGTTAAAACTAAAATTAATTCTTTGGTTATATTTTTTCGTTTCAACGTTTGGAAATATTTAGTTTTCAAATTTTAGTGTTAAATCACGTTAATTACTTTATAATTCTCAATTTAACAAGGCGTTGAGAAGGGAGGAAGGGTGTTGAAGGAGAGAAAGTAGGTTAGTGAAAAAAAAAAAGAGAGAGAAAAGAAGAAAATATATAGAACAATATAATGAAAAATGTGTTGGTTGAAAAAAAATAGAATGAAAATAAGAAAGAGAAAAAATTGAAACGTGGTAACAATAATTTGTTTTATAACTAATATAAATGTATATAATCAACATAATCATACATATATATATATATATATATATATAATTGATTACGGGTTACCATATTTAATTATATATCGATTTATAAGTTAATATGATTTTTTTATAAATCAATTATGCATTATGGAGATGGAATTTTTTTGGGCAGTTGAGAACATAAATGTTTTGACCGAGACTCCACATGTATTTTAAAATTTTCTTTAACTTTTTTTAAGAATTGAAAATTTCATTTTCTTCTCTGATCTAACCAAACGAAACCTTGATTGTAAGAAAAGAGATTAACTATAATAATGAGGTGGTGACAAATATGATAATAATATCAGTAATACTTGTATCATATAGAAGAGTGAAAAAGTTTATTTAAAAACTATTTTTATTTATTTTAAAATTGAGTTACAAATGTTTTGAAATGAAGTTAAAAAACTAATCTAAATCCATTTTAGTTCAACAGGTTGTCTTAAAATTTGTTTTTGAAAAAAAAAAAACTGAAATACATACAATCACTTAAAAAAATCTTAGAAACTAAAGTTATTGTCATTTATAATATGAAGTCAAAATACACTTTTTAAATCTATTCTAACAGCTCATCATAGACAAGTTTTCAAGTTAATTTAGAATAATTTAATTTCCAGAAAAATAAAATAACAAGGTCATTATAGGTTGTGGACATTGTTTTAAGTTTTTATATGGATTAAATGGACATTTTGTCTAAGTTCAAGATAATAACTCATTTTTAAATCTTGTTAAGCTCAAATTTTCAGTTTGTGTGTTAAGCAAATTAGTTTAAGTATATTATTAGTTTTTTTTTTTTACTAACTTATTTAAAGTTGGATAAATAGTCTATTAAATATAATAGGTAATGACATGTTCCGTTTTTAGTATAATAAAAAAATTATTGTTTTAGTACAAAAACCTTAACTTTATTAATTTTATTTAAATTTTGTTAATGGTTAAAATAACTAGATATATGTTTGGTTATTTAATAATAATCACCTGTGTTTATAAGAGGGAAAATCTAACATTATTAACCAATTAACCTTGAAAAAAAAATATAAAAGATTTTAAATTTATAAAGCAGACAAATAAAAGGTAAAACACTTCACTCAAGGTTTATTGCATATTCATGTTATTTTTACCTACCTACTATAAACATATCACGTGACAATTACTTAAGATAGAAGGTGTGGTCAATTATATTAATCATTAATATGATTCAAACAAAATAAATTAACTACTAGAATTAAAGTTGTTATCCTTTAATTGTTATTTTTTTTCTCAAATTAAAAATCAAATTATTAAATATCTTGTTTTATATCATTTAGTTTTTTTATTTATTCAGATGACTTATAAACTGAGTCCTTAATTAGAAATGTTGAGGTCTTAATTAAGAAATCAAGAAATTTATGATGAGTCTTTAAGGATAATACATTAAAGAGATTCAATAAGAATGAGACATAAGTTAAATTGAAATAAGAGATTTATTATATAGAAAGAATCGAGATGAACAAAAGAAAAAAAGAAATACAAAGCATACGAGAAGGAATATTTCTTCTATTTTCTTTTCCTTATTTAAATAAAAGCAATGAGTTTGAATATATACAAGCAGTACACTCATTCTAGGTCTAGCTAAGGAGACATGATGTAAAACAAAGAGCCAATAAGGGCTAGAATAAGAAAAGACAAAATAAATGCTAGAATAAGTATAAAGAGAAACATCTAAGAATTATAAAAGATAAAATTAATATTAGCTTTCTTCTAGAAGCCTTGTATCCATATCCTTTGTTAACCCCCGCAAGTGGGAGCAAATATTGATGAGGCTCAGCTTGGAACAAATACTCTTAAAAGATTGAGGAAGGCTTAGGTATAAATGACAGTTAGTTGCTCTATGCTAGAAATGGGAAGCAAATGTATGAGACCCTTCTTCAATTTTTCCCTAACAATGTGATAATTTATTTCTACGTGTTTCGTACGCTTGTGAAACATTGGATTTGTTGCAATGTGTCTTTTTGAGTCATTGTCACAATATAAAAGAGATGGTTGCTCAAAAGGAACTTTGAAATCTTGAAAAAGATAAGTTAGTCATTGAATTTCACATGTAATAGTGGCCATTACCTTGTATTTAGCTTCACAAGAAGATGGAACCCTGAGAGATGAAGCAACCACTAAGCTAGTCCAACCCTCTAGAAGGATGACCAGGAGCATGACACAGGACCCACGACTAGGTCAGGATCAAACCATGGCTAGTACATTAGAGCATATCATTCCTCAAAGAATTTCCAGGAACAGACCCACATGATTAGAGCTAAGCACCACCTAGTTTCCTTGTTTTTAATTTCAGTAGAATAGGGTTTACTTAGTAAATTGGGCTTGTGCCAAACCCACTTCTCCTCCATGTGCTACTGAGGTTTAGCTACCCTTTACCCTACCTTCTAGAAAGGTTCCTAGGGGCGGCATTGACCTAGGGGAAGCTTGACTTAGCCACCCCTTTTCTTCTCCTCTCTCTCTTATTTTCCAAGGCACTCTCTTAGAGTGCCTTGCCTCTTGTATTTCCACCTTGAAATTTGAATAGAAAAGAAACTCTGCCAAAGTGTTTAATGATTCTTGAGTGCTCTCAATATTGGGTCTTATCTTGAGTGTAGTGCACTTCAAGTGGCGGTTCTTCACCACTCCTTTTGGAGACTCCCACCCCTCCAAGTGGCTTGACACCATCTCCATCCTCCCTAAGCTTCTCTTATCTTTCTCTTTAACTTTCTTCCATTGCACCATTTCCATTACTATTTTGTCTTTATTTCTATTCTATATTCGGTCTTTCTATTGTGTTCTTACTATCCTACTTTGTTTACTAATTCTGCAATCATCATCATATTCACACTATATTGTGTTTTTTCTTTTTTGCTCTTTAGAAGAGAACCTTCACACTTACTTAACCACTTGGTTAAGTTTGTGTCCAGTGGCAATCCTCTTTGAGCTTCTCACCTTTGTTAATCCAAATATCATAAATAAAGTGAAACCCCTAAAATGTACAATCCTAAAATCAACTCACATCACAAGAACTCTTTGATATTATTCCTGGCTTCTTTGATTTCCAAGATATGAGGGAATTCCAATGTTACACACTAAAACTAGTCACTGATTATCTTGAATCAGTACAAGTGCCCCAATCACTATCACAAAAGGCTTTTAAATAAGCAGAAGTGTTGGAAGAGAAAAATAAGCTAAGACTCAAAGCTCTTTTAATATATTTGAGAATTCTAATTGTTGCATTAAAGTGAGCAATTGTAGGCTTAGCAAGAAATTGAAAAATTTGTTGCACATAAAAGGTTATGAGTATTAGTGAGATACATAAGTGATGACTTTTTACGACAAGTGCACTGCATTTTCAGAAGTAATAATTTGTCCCTAATGACGGATATCGATTCCACAAGGAACAGTTGAATTATCAAATACAATATTCTCTAAATATGAAACAAAACAATAAAAAGTTGTTTGGAAATTGTTATAATGGCAAGAATTAACAAGAAAACAAATTAAAGAGTAATTGCGTCAATTGGAAAAATGGGGATCAGGTTTCATCTGTCTCACTCTCATGTATTTTGATTAGCATGTCAATATTAAGTTCTTTGATTGAAATTGATGCCCGTATAAAAATCATTTATATCGATTCCTCGCATATAAAATCCTTAAGAATGTTCTGTAACTATCGATCCCTCGCATAATTATAAGAACAACTTAGAACGAAGCTTAGACGTTAATAGCAATTAACATTTCAAGTCTATTCCTAGCACTCAAATATGTTAAGTATTGTTGTTTAGGTCAAAACCCTAAAAATACTTTCCAGTCAGATTTAAGATTCTCAATTTGTCACGGAAAATTAAAAGTAAAACAACAATACCAATAATCAATTAAGAACTGAATATTTTAATATAAGATATCACCTCAATACATAAGAGTTCGAGCAGAATACTTCCAATCCCAAAGGGTAGAATTAGCCACGCATACTTCTAGCACCTTCCATTCTCCCAATTGGGTTACAATTCACTCTTTGGTGTTTTCCTCTCAATCTGGCACATTAGGGTTGTGCCTCTAGTCCCCTATTTAACCTAATTTGCTAAGGTTGAGTGACTTCCTGGGTCACACTTATGGGCTTAATAATAAAAACATAAAAATAGCCCAATTAATCTGACACATTCTTGTTGTTGAGTTGGACTTTTCTCTCTCTCTTTTGCACGTTTTGGGCCTTCCAGCTTTCTCTTTTTAACATATATCATTCTTCTTTAGTCCAAATCTCCATTCTTCTATAAAAACCTGCAATTAACACCAAATTTAGGAATAAAATGCTCTTATTCAATTAAAGATAAAAAAAAAATAAAAAGGTATAAATTCATAAATTAGGGATTATTTTATATGTGAATTAGCAATTAATACTCATAAGTGTCTATATTTTAATATGAAATATTACGAAAATTAGGCACTTATCAATAAGTCTTCCGATCAATCTTCTGTAGGCTTGAACATCTGTGAAAGGAACACTCTAGTAGAAGATAATTTTGCATGATTATTAATTGAAGTAAGTGCAAGTTTGCAGGCTAAAAGACTTACATCTGTTAACAATACCAATGCATATTTTATTTGATTCATCATTATCCCTTTCTTACTTCTTGCTATTTCAAGACCAAGAAAATATCTTAAATCGCCAAGATCCTTAATCTTGAATGTCTGATTCAAGGCTTGTTTGATTTGCTCAATCTCCTCTTTATGATTTTCTGCCAATATTATATCATCCACATCCACCAATAATGTTGTAAAAGATCCTTCAGAAGAATTAATGAACAAAGAATGATCATTCATAGATTAGGTATATTCGACAGAAAGCAAAAAGGATAACAGTTTGGCAAACCACTCTCTGTGGCTTGCTTAAGGCCATATAAAACCTTTTTTAATTTACAAACTTGTTTTGGTTGAATAGATGTCAATCCAGGAGGAGCAACCATGTATACATCTTCTTTCAACTCTCCATGTAAAAAGGCATTGTTTATGTCTTACCAATTATAGATATAAGCTAAAGAAAGAAGCAACCTTATGGTAATCATCTTTCCTACTGAAGAGAAAGTATCAAGGTAGTCAATGCCTTCTATTTGTGTGTATCCCTTTGCTACTAACATTGCTTTATACCTTTCAACAGTCCCATTCGTCTTATATTTTATTTTGAATATCCATTTGCAACCTATGGCTATTTTGTCCTTAGGCAGAGTAGCAGTCTTCCATATTTGATTTGACTCCAACAGTCATGTTTCACAGCTTCAAATAAGTGTTTGGCTCAACAAGTGAAGAAAGAGACATAACAAAAGATGTGTAAGAAGGTGATAAATTTTTATAAGAAAAAAATAGAAATCAAAGAATATTTAACTCTTGAAGATGTATTGGAAACATTAAGATTACAATGATAATCATTTAGATACTCAAGAGGTCTTTTTAGTATGGTACTCATTCGAACATGCTGATCTAATTTATAATTTTTTTTTGGCATGATCTTCATTGAGGTTTTGGTCTATATGGGAACAAACTTCTTTTGGAACCTCAATGTCTGATTCACATTTATTATAAATGTTATTTTTAGGATTATCACAAGGTGCAATAATGACTTGTGATGGCTGACTCAAAACAGGTTGATCTTCAGTAAAAACAATTGATCATGAATTAGGGCTGTTAGTTTCATTACTAGTATCTGGAACTCTTTGATATGGAAAAACATGTTCATAGAAAACAACATCCCTAGACACAAAAATTTATCTGGATTATATTCAATAGAACATATCATTTTGTCCCCCTTTTAAAACCAATAAAAAAACATTTTGATACCCTTAGATAAAATTTTCTTCTGTTTGTTGACAAAGTGCTAGCATTGCATAAAGATCCAAACACCTTTAGTCCATTAACATTTGTTGCAGTTTTGCAAAGCATTTCATGAGGGGAAGAAGTGTTGGAAGCATGTTTATAATATACGCAACATGTATCACATAATAAGACCAATAAATTTTGGGTAAATGAGAGCTCTCTTGCTATATTTAATATATGACCAGGTTTCCTTTAAACGATGCTATTTTGTTGTGGAGTATTGACACATGATGTGAGTTGATTTTAGATTGGCACATCTTAGAGGTTACTCTTTTGTTTATGATTTTTTAGATTAGCAATTATGGTGAGAACCCTAAGAAGATTCCTACTAGACATGAACTTAACCAAGTGGTTAAGTAAATGTGAAAGTGCACTTCAGAAGGGCAAAGAGGAAAAGACAATCATATGGTGACCATGATGATGACAATGAGAGGCGTAAAAAGGAAGATAAAAAGAGGAAGGAGTGAAGAAAGCTTATGGAAGAAGAAGGGATGTCACACCACTTGGAGAAGGAGGCACTTCAAGATGAGTGGTAAAAGAGCCACTATGAGAACTCTCAAGTCTCACAAAAACACTCCTACAAAGTTTCTTTACTATAAAAATTCAATGTGTGAAATACATGAGGCAAGACACTCTATTTATAGGAGAGAGTGTCTCGGAGAACAAGATGGAAGGTAGGGGTGTCATTTGTGAGAAGCCTACTAGAAGGTAGGCTAGAGAAACCCTAAACCTATAAGCACTTGTCATGAAAGATGGGCTTGACACAAGCCCAAATTACTAAGCACACCCCACTCAAATTACTATGCATAGCCTACTCTAGTTTATTCTTCTATTTGGACCTCTAAAGTGAGCACAATTTATTTACAAACATTTTATCTTGTAAGAAGACCAGAAGAAATAACATTTTATGCTATGGTTTATGCCCAGCTCTTCTTCCGTTGAGGTTCTTCTGATATTTGGTGGGGTCTTGTCTTGGATGCTGAGATGACTTATCAAAGTGTGAAGTTTCTCCTGTGTCCTTGGTCATCTTCTTAGCTATTTGGGTTGTATCAGCATGTTTATAATATACGCAACATGTATAACATAATATGACCAATAAATTTTAGGTAAAAGAAAGAGATATTGCTACATTTAATATATGACCATGTTTCCTTTAAACTATGCTATTTTGTTGTGGAGTATTGACACATGATGTTTGATGCGTTATGCCTTTATTGACAAAGAAATTAGTCATGAAAATTCAGTCCCATTATCACTTCTTATTATTTTCCAAAGTCCTGACAACATCAAATTTTTGTTTTAAAAGAAAAATCCACGTGTACCTCAAATAGTTATCAACTATCATCAAGAAATATTTATGACCATGAATTGATGGTATTGAGTGTGGTGCCCATAGATCTACATGAATCAAGTCAAAACTGTTGATGCTTTGATGTCTCCAAATCCAAGTGGAAAGCTTGAAGACCCTGCTGATGTGTGTGTGTGTGTTATTTAGTTGTTTGAAACTTGTTAATTCACTCCTTAAGATAATCCAAGCATAATTAAATCTTTATCTATTTGAAAAGATGAGTTTTCTAAAAGGGTGTGAAATTTTAACCTGTTGAAATTTTGAATCAACTGGTTGTTTGACACTTAGTGATTTTTAAAATGGCTTGGAAAAGCTTAGTTTTGTTTTGGCTTGCTGTCAAAAAAAATCAATCGGTTGTTTCATGAAATCAACTGGTTGTTTTTCTGAAAATCTTAACAGAATTCTGTAAGAGGTTTTAATCTGTTTTAAATGATTCCATCAGCTTATGATTTTTTATTTAACTGTTTTGACCACTTGATTGAGGTCCTATGAAGGTTGTTTAACACTCCTAAGCATTAACTAAGAAAGAGAGATTAATCAAAAATATTTTTTAAGATTTGAAAAGCTTTGGATAATCTTAAGTGTGTGGAATAAGATTGGGTTTTGTACTCCTGAGCTTTAAGCTTTGATTTATCCAGGTGTATTCTATTCCCTTCTTCCTTGAACATTGTATTTCCCTGTATTCTTGTGTGGTGCAGTTTCAGAAGGTAGTTCTAGAAACTGTGTTGTTTGCTAAAAGTGGTGTGTGTTCTTGAGGGGTTCAAAATCATCATTTTTTTTGTGTGT
Source organism: Phaseolus lunatus (assembly GCA_013389735.1). Lineage (NCBI taxonomy): Eukaryota > Viridiplantae > Streptophyta > Magnoliopsida > Fabales > Fabaceae > Phaseolus > Phaseolus lunatus. The sequence continues at coordinate 11,677,286 of CM023867.1, forward strand.
TTTGTAATCTAGGTTTGATTTCATAGTGAATTCTCAGTGGTTAGCTGAGGACTGGATGTAGCTTTTGGTTAAGAGAGTGAACCACTATAAAGATCTTATGTGATTTTCTCTATCCCTACACTCATTAAACTGTTTTAACATTGTTTTTCAAATTTGCTGGTATAAACAACCGGTAACAACTGGTTGATTTTTTAGAATCAAACTTAAAACAATTTTTATTGGTTGAACAGATTTTTAAATTGATTGATTCTTCATAGTCTTTCACTCTATACTTGCGAAAATCTTTCAAAAACAATTCACCCCCCTCTTGTTTAAGACCTCTAATTCTAACAAAAACATTTTTTAGATTTAGATGTACTAATAGGAAAAGAAAGTCTTTTTTGTTTTGCAAAATGGCAAACATCACAAACTAAAGATTTGTTATATTTAACAAAATGCCATAGGGTTTAATCACTAGCACTAACATTAACAGTATTAATGGTATGTGCATTTTTTATGGTTTTGGTTTGAAGTTTTTGATAGGATGGGATCGTGAGTATATAAAGTCTATCTTGCATCTTAGCTAAACCAATTATTTTCAAGGATTTTTTGTCCTGAATGTGACAACCATTAGAGTCAAAGGTAAGAACACAAGATAAATTATCAATCAATTTTGCTACTGAAAAAAGATTAAAAGTGAAACAAGGAATATACAAAATATTGTCTATGACATGATTTTGATTAAGAAAAAATCTTCTAGAATAATTGACAATGAGTTGATTTCCATTTGGTAATTTGTCATAAATAGGATTAATTTGATGAAATGAGTTAAGGATAAACAAATATGGTTAGTAGCACCACTATCAAGAATCAAAGACTTGAAGGAAGAGAAATTTATTACCATTTTGTATTGTCATGTTGAAAGGAATAACAGAGACTTAATTATAAATATTGCCACTGGATTTGGAATACTGTAAAAGAGCTAACAATATTTGATATTGCTCAGGAACAAAACCAATTTGTTGAGACTGCACTTTTGCCTTTGAACCTTCATGATTTTTCTCATCATTATTAGAATCTTGTTTGAAAGAAGAAATCATCTCCTGACGATAAAAAATGTGAATCATGTCTCCTTGTAAGAAACTCTCTTTTAAATCACTCCTTATGTCAAAGGCACTGTCCATATAAATGATGCTCCGTACAATGGGTGGAGAAACAACCTTGAGCATCCAGGAAATAACTAACATATTGGCTCTCTATTATGCTGGAAACAATAAGCTGATATGAATGGGAGCTTCTATGATTCCATCAATGAAACTTATTTTGTTCTTTGAAATGAGACTCATTTGAAATAAATGAGACCAATGATGATAGTTTAATCCCTCAAGAATAATAGGGACAATGAGAAAAGAAGGATGATCAGAAGAACTAACATGGTAAGGAGAACAAAATTTTTGTGAGGGATCAATAACTTCACCCATGGGTAAATGTAGCAACCATAGTTCTCTAATCAGAGCTCTGATACCATATTATAAAAAAAATAACTAAGACGAACAAAGAAAAAAGGAAGCTAAAGGATATGAGAAGAAATATTTCTTCTATTTTCTTTTCCGTAATTAAATCAAAACAGAAAATCTGAATATATACAAGCAGTACATTTATTCTAAGTCTAGCTAAAGGGACAAAATGTAAAACAAAGAGTCAATAAATGTTAGTATAGAAAAAGAAAAACTAAAGGCTAGACATAGGTACAAAGAGAAACAACTAAGAATTAGAAAAAACAAAATTAATATTAGTTTCCTTCTAAAAGTCTTGTATCCATATTCTTTGTTAGGATTAACACCAACTCTAACTAAAAACCTTAAAACAACTAGTTTATGATTTTTTTTATACGTTACTCAACTTTCTTAATTCTACTTAATGTGATATTTAAATTTCTTAGTTAATTAGTTAACAAGTTAATGTATGGTTAGGCAAGGAAGCTAGATACCTTTAACCTGGGTGAAACATATAAACATAATTCAACCTAATAATATAATATTAAGAATCTAACTTCTTTTTTATTTTTGCATTTTGAAGTTTCTTCATACCTTCATTAGCGATCTTGTGAGTTGTCAATGTATTAATAGTTAAAGAAAGAAGTTTCCTGGTGCAATAAAATATGGGGCAAATGAGTTGAATTTGTACCACGATTGTAAGAAAGGAAATCAGGCTTATCAACAAACACTTAAACACCCCCAAAAAAATATAGGTAATAATAGTGTACGAAAAATTCTTCTTGCTTAAGAGAACAGCCTCATATGTGAGATTAGGTAATCATGTTTGTTTGTTAAATACATTGTTGGATATTACATTAGGACATGAACGAGCAAACATTTTTCTTGTTTGAAATTGTTCCAATATCGCCGACCACTTTGAATGTTTAATGTTTGTGGCAGATCTGGTTGGTACAAAACACAAAACAAAATAAAAATAGCTAGGAATTGGGTATGAGGATGGGGTTCTGAAGTAAAGTTAAAGAATCAGAATTTGTATGCAAATTGACATGTTCCAACGGCTATGTATGTGCAAGTTGTGTAAGTAATGAAAATTAGAGACAGGATTCTACGAAAGTTCCACGCACGATTGAATTGAAACCATAGACTCATGAATTATTCCACAATTTACTTCTTCCCTGTGAATACAGTATTATAATAACCCACAATCTAGATTTGCCTTAGAAAAGATTCTAGCAGAGATAGTCTTGTCTAACTTTCCAAGCTTCATGTACATAAGCGAATTATGTCAATAAATTTATCTTTTTCAACTTCTGTCATTAGGTTAACACATTATTAATATATTAAGTTATCATAATTAACTCAAAAAGGAATTCTCTACAGGAGATAAATTAAATGCTATGTTGAGAAACAAATGAAATGGGTCCAAGAGAAGAAAAGTTAATTTCAGAAAATCTGATGAATCCAAATTTAAATCTCCAATTAAGATATATGTCCACGTTTAATATATAAAAAATCAATTTTATGTCCGATTGAACCTTATAAAATTATTCATATTCTTATTTTTAATCTATTGAAGAATGTAACATTATATGAATAGATGTAGGAAACTAAAAAAAAAAAAGTAAATAATATATCCGGAAGAGATATAAACAAAGAGTTGAAAAGTAAAATCTAAAATTGAGGTTAAAAAACATTAACCATACTCGGGAAGAGAAATAACAGCGTGCAATTAACGCTATATTATATAGGAGTCTGCAGTGAAAGATAATTTAGTCAAACACAAATTTGGAAATCAGAACTTCATGCTGCCCTTGTTATTAACCAGGGAGAAAAAAAAAAAACAAACTTTGTAATTCCAAACCATAAATAACTAAAAAATGTAAATATATGTTACTAGTTATTGATCGTAGATGATTTGGTGTAGATGTAGTTTTTAAACAATACAAAACTTCTCTGATATACTAGTTGGTGATTCTGACTCACCTCGATTTTCCAGTTTAATCACCCAATAAGCTACTTCACAAAAACGAATTTACAGAAACAGTTCGATTGCAAATCATTGGACCTTCTTCATATTTAGAACAGAAGAGCTTACTAATGCCACCACGAATCAGCAAGAACCACAAACACTATTTTAAATCCATATCCAGCGTGCATAAGTTAAAAGAAGATAGAAAGAAAGCAAGGTGTTAAAAAATTGTGTATTATTTTCAATATTAGCCCTCCACAAGAGAATAGTATACCAAACAACTAGAAGTCCGAATTAACATCAACAACAAGATCAGAGGAAGACCCTGTGATCATTTGGTGTTCCTAAGAAACTAAGTAAGTACTAAATGGAAGAGTTGTTATTGGTGTTGTTGTTGTGGTGGTTGAGTTGTTCATGTTGGAGAGCCTCTTCAAGCCAAAACCAGGACTCCTCCATCAACTCAGGGCTCAACCTGAACATCAAAACGCAAAACTCCATCTGGGTGAGTGCCCCATCTCCATCAAGATCCCCTTCCCTCATCATGCTCACAAGCTCATCCTCCTTCAAGTCCTGCAGCCCCAAAAGTGCAGCTTTCTCCCTCAAACTGTCCAACGTGATCACCCCTTTTTCTTTGTCCACCAGCAGCTCAAACCCGTTGCAGAGCTCCTTCATAAGCCCCTCCCCACCAAGCTTGGTGGCCATCACAGGAAGCAAGTCCTCAAAGCCAATTCCTGCCATTGTAAAGAAGAAGAGAATAATGGGTTGAATTGAGTTGAAGTGAATTGTTGGAAGAATGTGATGTGAAATTGATTTTGTGTGGGTTATTTATATGTGTGTTTAGAGAGGGGAATGAATGAGAAAAGAGAGGCGAGGATGGATTGAAGGAAGGAGAGGAAGGTATGTAAGCAATGATCCCTGTTTGGATGACAGCCTAGGAACAGAGAATTATTCGTTCATCAGCTATGATTCTGCTCAAGGAACCGCGCTTCGTTCCCTGTTTCCTAGAACCTTAATTTTGCCTCTTTTCGTCATTTCACTTTTCTTACCTTATCTTATACTGTAACTCACACTCATTAATAATACAAGCTTTCACATTTATTTCTACACTGGATTTTTGTTAAATTTCTTAATTTTTTATCAATACTCTTATTTTGATATCTTTCTACATAGAAAATGTACTGCATCTTTTTTATGCAATAAAGTGTCAACTTATTTATTTATTTATTTAAATTCTTCTTTACATAATAAAATAACAACATGTGAAATTGAATATGGTAAACATTTTGTTTTCTCGTTTTAAGAAAAAAAAAAATTTCTTTAAAACTTCTAATCTTAAAATTTTTATCACTCGAAATTTATTTTATATATTATGAGAAGATTTTTTCTTTTCACTAAAAAATTTAATATTATTTATAATTTCATGAATCTTAATTTAAAAAAATCACTATTTTATAAACTTGATTATAAAAAGATAGATTTTCACTATCAAATATGCTGAAATTACTAAAATAATTTATTCACAGTCTCAAAGTTATTTTAGATTCTTCAGAATTATTCTAAAGTGAATTTTCATTTCATTTAAACGTGAGTCACATCACAATGATAATGACATTGAAGAAATATTTTACAGTTTTAAATAAAGGACTATTTTAACTTTTTTTGAGCTTTTCAAAAATGATAAAATAAAAAAATGACCATTAAAAAGAAATAGATGAAGTGTTTTTCTTATCTCTTAAAATTCACTCCAATGACAATTTTTTGTTAGTTAATCGTATAGAAGATTTGAAAATATATAGAAATATTTGTTTATTTTGGTATAAGAAGAATTTGAATTTATTTTGTGCCTTTTTGGTTAATTCTGTAAACAAAAGAAGACAGATGGGGTTAGATCCATACTATGAAAAATAACAATTTTTAATTTTTATTTATTGAACATTTTTTTTATATTTGTAAGATAATAACTGTATCATTTTGTATATAATATTTAATTGTATTTGTAGGGTAGGAGGAGGATTAGCAGGAAAATAAATAACATTATTGATACATGAATGAATAATTTATTTAGAAGAAGATGAAAAAATATTTAATTAAAAATAAAAAATTTGATGGTTTTGAACAGGAATTGGTTTTGGTTGGGGAATTGAATAGGGTTGTAGTTTAGCATTTGTTACAGAGTTAGTGGTCAAAAGAAGAGACAGAAGAGAGGGCTAATAAAGCAAGAAATTTGGGTCAAAATAGAGAGCCTATTATGGTCACAACTTTATGCAAGTAAATAATGAGAAATTGTGATGCTAGGTTGGTTCCGGAGGACAAGGCCTGTGGACTCTATAACTGGAATTTGGAAACTACCGTTAAGTTTCCCCTCACTACTTTTTCAACAAATTAACTTAAGCAACCCTTTCCCATACTTTTCAAATTCGAACCTTTCTCATGCACTTCTGATTCAATTAAGAAAAAATATTTTATTAAGTATTCAAAACATTTCTCTATTTTCATTTAATTATTTTGTGTTTGATATTTGTTAATAAGAGAATATATAACTAATCAATTTTTTTTTCTCTATTTTCCCCTGATTTAGTGTTTAACTTGTCTATCCCTTTCTAAGTTACTAAAAGTCTTTTTCTTTTCTATTATCTTCTTCATTGATAAGTCAACTTGTTTTGTTTCTCTCTCACATCAATTATGTTTGGATTAAAATTGTTAAAATAGATATGTGAGAAATTTTATTGAAATTGGTGAATGATGTGATAGTTATGAAAAAAAAATAAAAATTTTAAAATGTAAATTTATAAATTTATTTTTATTTTTAAAAATATATAAATAATAATAAAACATGATATATTTTTTATAGATTTGAGTTAATTAAAATTTTGTAAATTATTATTTTTATTTGTTGAGTAATTATTTTTGTAAAAAATATGAGTTATTATTATCAGAACATAAAAAGTTTCATAAAAATATTTTTGTTTATTATAAATTGAACTGTAATATTAAAAATTATAAAATGAATGTTTGAAAAATAATTTAAAATACAGTAAAAGATATATTAAAGACATAAAATAGAATAAATAACTGATAAATATAATAATATTCAGAATAAAAAATAACATTCTAACATTTTTACCATTACTTTTCCTCTTGTCATATAAACTATTAATATTATTATTATATAAAACATAATATTTAAATATTTATTATTATAATAAATTTAATTAAAAATAATTTTTATATCAAATTTAAATAATAATAATAATATTTTTATAATCAATATTATTTTTATTATATAAATTTATGTTTTTATTATAAAGAATTATATATTTATTAGTATTAATTGTTTATATTTATTTTTATTAATAATATTATTATTATTTAATATTATGTTATTATATTGTATTATATAATCAATTATATATATTTTGATTATGTGTTATAAACGTAACATATTTTATCGATTATATATATAATTGATTATATTTATATATAATAATAATAAATTAATTAATGTATTTTAAAATTAATTTAATATTTAAATTATAAATTGATATTTTGTAGAGATAAATACAGAAAACAAGAAAAGAAAATATTTAAATAAAAATAATAATAAAAATAAAATACATTTACTGTTAAAACGAAAAATGAAAAGATGGTACTGCTGTCACCATGAAAATTTCATCTTCGGGGTAAACATAAAAAATCTCGACATTTTTTAAGTCTTCTCCACCTTCCTACATTTTTAATTCTTTGCAATTACATTGATGTAAATATGACATTTCTCACAAATCCATCTTCTCATACAAACACAATAAAAATGAGAGGAAAGACAAGTTTATATTGATTGACGAGTAAGAAAGGAGTAGATAAAAATAATAGTCATGTTATCTTATTAACTATAAAATCAAATGAAAAAAATACTTCAATAAAAAAAATTAAACTCTAAAATTTAAATTTTTAATAAAAATTTTATTAAAAATATCTAAATTTTCAAGTATTTAAAATTTAATTAAATTTCTGTAATTATAAAATACGATACCAAAATTGACTTTTACCTCATTTTTTCTATTTAACTTTTTATTTCTTATCACATCATTTCATTAAAATAAGTTATACTAAGACTCCTAATTTAGGGTTCAAATTAAATTTTTTATAACAAAGAATTGTACTAACAAAATGAAACTTTGAGATTCTCTCGTGAAAAGGTGCCCTATGTTACCAAAGATTATTGTTGGACACTTGAATAAGTTAATAGACAGGAAGAGAAATAAAAAAAAATAAAATACAGTGATATGATAAAAACAGAGAAGAACATCAAGATAAATAAAATAAAATTATAAAATAACTAATATAAAAATTTAAAAAGAGTATATCAACGGATTATCGTGATTTGAAATGGAAAAAAATTAAGACAAAACCGCAATAATTAGTTTGTCTTATTTAAAAAAAACAAACAAATTAACTGACCTATTTTAATTAGTTTGATTGAAATACCGAGTTCATTAATTCAATTTGATCCAATAAATTCACTGAAAATGAATTTGTATAAAATCTTAGTAAGGTTTAAATTATGTTATATATCAAATTAAATTAATATTAAGATCTCATTATTTGTGTGTCTCACATACAGGTTCTTATAGTAACATATCAAAATTCTTTTTAATTTTAAATAATTTTTAGAATATTGTTTCAATAAAACAACCATGCCTGTTTTTTTTCTTCATGGCACGCATGCATCAATCACCATCCTAATAGTCTTATTTATTTAAGAATTTGTAAGGATCTAGAAAATTAATTTAGAGTAGAAGTGGTATATTTTAATTTTTTTCTGAATATTTGATTATTGAAAATGAAAAGGTCATATAATAGAAAATCCATAGTAGTCAGACCTCAGATGTCGCCTAAGAGGTCTGAGGTCAGTATGATTGAGGTCGGTCGGTGGACCATAGTGGGTTCCAGAAATCACATGTATCAAGGTGTGATTTGAACCTTAGATACGCCATGCATGCGGGATAAATGCGAAACTCTATGTTTTGGCATAAGAGATTGTCCTCAGTGTTGCATTCATTTGCGCGTGAGGAGTTGGTACCGACCTGTCCTCGGACAGGAGAAGCTACCGATGTCACCGAGCCATGTGGGGGTGATAACACAGACGTGGAGTAGTGAGTCGATGAGCCTTCAGCAAGGTGTGACAATGTGGCATCGGTCACCAGAGCGAGGCGATGTGTCCTCGCCACACACAAGGGCGATGAAAGATCGCTAGGATGAGAGACACATCGGTCATCAACCAGGATGGGAGACACATCGGTCGTCTGCCAGGATGAGAGACACATCAGTCGTCTGCCAATATGAGAGACACATCAGTCGTCTGCCAGGATGAGAGACACATCGGTCGTCTGCCAGGGTGAGACATCGGTCGATAGTCATCGCGAGATCTGTCATCGGTGCCTGGTCATCGGGGGGGTCCTGTTACACGCAGATAGGTTGGGACCCAGGCTCCCAGCGAAGGCATTCTGTAGGCGCGACACGTAGACAGTAAGGGTCCCCAGAGCAGTTGGCAACAGAGAGTAAGTAGGGCAGGTGGCTCCAAAGTTTTGGGCATACAAAGGTGTCCACGTGACCATTCTGTCGTGTTTTACACTCAAGCAGAGAAAACCCACACGCAAGGTTGCCAGAGAGTGGGTGATGGCAGCGGAGATTTCAGGAACGGCTCGATTATAATCTCTGAGGGATTAAGTTCATTATGGTTTTCCTTCTTCCTTTCCCCTCCTTCACTCTACGACGCGGCCACCCTCCCTTAGCAGTTGACGATCGGCGTATCAGTTTGAAGATCGGCGACTGCCTTTGAACTCCTGGGAAGTTACTCTGCAAGTTTTCCCTATCAGAACACTTAAACAGAGTTAAGGCATCATTGAGTTTTCGGTGGGTTTGGAGCCCTTAGTGAGATCGGCTCAAGTCCAGGTAAGGGAAGCTAGCTTTAATGTCAATAAAAATCTTAGGCTAGAAGATTCTGAAGTTGGGGTGACGTGGTCACCAGTTTTAACGTTTATTTCACAATCCCCTGTTTTGTGTAAATCTGTATTGGTTTGAGATTGAAATGTGAAATGTATATGATTTTCGAAATTCTCAACTTTGGTATGATTTGATTGAGATATGTTTGAATTGGTCATTGATGTGTCGTATGAGATGCTGGATGCTGTGAAAATGTGGTCAAGACATAGTATTTTCAGGAAAGGAAATACCGTGTTGAGATTGTTATGAGGGTGTATTGATCTGTGAGTATCCTGTGAATGAGACGATCCTGACTCTACTGAGATAATGGAATCACATAGATGAAATTATTCGGTTGGTGAGAGTCGAAGGAGGTTCATATGTATGGGTAAGTTGTTTGAAAGATAACTAACTTGACCTATTATATGAATTAACCCTGTCATACTAGGAGAGTGATGATATTGAGATTGTATATGCGCATAGCTGTGTGGATTCACAGCGACACTGTGTGGATTCACAGTGATATAGTATGACAGGTGCAGGTCTCTGGATGCTAAGTTCAACGCACGAGTCTTCCGGAAGTAGAGTCAAGTGTCTACGTGTTATGAGTCAGTAGAAGTCTGACATGAGAAAGAGGAATATTGAAATTATTGGTAGACCCTTGATGGTTATGTGGAATGAATGACACTTGATGAATTTGAGAGATGTGTAAATATTTGATGGTTTATGTTGATGTAAAGTTTTATATATGAAGTTTTAAAAATATCTAGCTTACCCTGTGTTTTGTTTTGTGGCTGTTTTTCTTTAATCTGTGATGATCGTGTATTTACACGGGAGCAGACAATGTTGCAGGTGTTAGAGCTCCTCAGTGAGCAGTTGGAGAAAAAGATCGTTTTAGATTTGAATTGTTTTGTTTTATTTTGGAAAACTTTTGATGTATAAATTAAACTCCCTGCGAGGAGGGATGTTTCTTTTGAGAGACAATTATAAGATAGTTGTATTTGTATGTTAATTAAATATTACTGTTTTACTTATTTAAATGAAGGATTTTGTTAATTAAATATTTATGAGATAGTTGTTATATAAATGAGTAGAAATTAGGGATGTTACAGAATTCATCAAATTGCATCTTCTAGCATACCAAATTATTCTATCAATAATTAGCTTTCAATTAAAAATTTACTTAAAACTCAATATTAGATGAAAATTTACTTTTTTTTACCAAGATCATGTTTACAAAAGTTTATATTAATTTAAAATTAATTTATAGTTTATTCCTATAGATAAAAATTGATGAAATGTCTATTTTTCAAAATATTCTAAAAGATTAATTATTGTATTAATTTCTTATCATTGTTATTTTTTGTAAATTAGAAACACGTTCAATGTACTGTAAAATTATATTATGTGTAAACATACTAATTGATAATGCCTCACATGTAAAAAAAATAAAAATACTAGTTGATATAAGTTAAGCCAAGTCAATTGATACATCTAATATAATTAAGAGACATTTTGTGAAGATTCTTTTATTTACGAATTTGGCCTTTTTCTTTTTCTTTTTTTTAAAGTAGAATACATTAGGATTTAAGAGAAAGATCGAAATACAGCTTTAAACTTACTCAAATATAATAAAGTTACACTATCGTATAAGCAATGCATATTAAAAAATTTAAGAAACAAAAATCATTAAGAAAATATATTTTAAAGATTAAAATATCAAATATTATTTTAATATATTTTGATATAAAACATGCGAATAATGCATTAATACAAAGTGAATATTTCCAATTTATTTCTTTAAATAAAATAAAGTTGTTGTCTTTAATTTGTAGTAGAATGACTTCTCTAAAAAGTATTTTCTCAAATAAAATTTATTTTTGAGTTACGAACAGACACAGCCCTTGTTTTCAACTATCGACAAGTGACAATTTTTTCGTCAACGTGTCAAGTCTAAGTGCAAATAACATAAAAAAAAACAAAAAAAGACAACTTTTATATACAATATAGATTATCATAATTAGACTACAATGACAACGAAATTGTTCATCTTTTACTATTGTTTAGTTTTATTCTTAGTTGAGGAATTTGGGGAAAAGAAAATGTCGATATCCACTGATCAGAATGTCTTGGTTGAGTAGTTGCCCTTTGTTGAATAGTTGTGCCATCTCAAAAAGGGGTTGACCATTAGCCAACTTTTGTTTGTCTTGAAGCTTTCTTTGTGGTAGTAAGCAATAAATGCAAAAGAAAGAAATTTGTTTAGGCCTTTTTTTCAATTCCACGCAGGCATGTGCCATTATGACTCTATCATCTATCCAATCCATCCAAATATGAAATTCATGAGAAGTTGCCTAATTGACCATTTCAAGTTACCCCACTTAGAGGAGGAATGGATCATGAGAAAGTGGCAAGCAAGCATAGAGAAATTACATGTTGTAGATATTTCGACCAAGGATGATTTTCTACCTCCCATGTTCTATAGTGACTGTCAATTCATTACGTGAAAAGGTTTCAAGTTTACTTGAAGTAGATGCTCTACTTGAAGAGCATCTCCTGATAACAAAGGCTGGTTCCTTAGGACTTGGAAGAGTGTTAGATTCACTACCAAGCATCAAAACCACATTTGACATTGTGGGACGCTCATTTGGATCTTCTTGTAAGCACAAGAGCCCCACATTCACACATTTCAAGCATTCATCTGCATTGCATGTTTGGCTAAGTGTTTGGTCCATGAATTCCAATTCCCTTCCTTCTTTCCACAAAAGCCATGCCTAAAAATGAATCAAAGAGTGTAATGTATTAGGAGCTATGTAGTGTTTGTTGCATATCCCTTGAAATACTTACTCACTGTACTTACATATCCTAGAAGACTCAATTTATGTTCTGGTTGATAAAATCCTGTGTTTCTTTTTCCACTAATTATCTCAAGTACCACCACACCAAAGCTAAATACGTCAGATTTGACTGAAAAGTGTCCATCAAGTGCATACTCTGGAGACATATATCCACTGCATTAAAAAATTTGTGAAATGTAGAGCAAATAAGACATTTGGTAGAATGTGAGAAAATAACAAGAGCAAAATGTGTTTTAGCAAAATTAGTTTAGTCCCTGTACTTTAAAAATATGTTTTGATTCTTGTATTTATGAAATATGGTGTATTTTTGTTTCTGATCTATGCTTTAACCTAACCAAGAATATCTATCCAATACAAGGACCAGAAATGACACATTTTTCCAAATAATGATAATAATATTTCTATAATGCTTAAAAGCACTGAATCATGCTGTGTCATGAAACTTACTAAGTTTAGCTACTTACTATGTTCCAACCACTCTATCTGTGTTAGCTACTGTCTCTTTTCCTCCAAATATCCTGGCTAAGCCAAAGTCTGAGATTTTAGGATTCTTCTCTTCATCTAGTAGAATGTTACTTGTTTTCAAGTCCCTATGAATAATCCTCAACCTAGAATCTTCATGCAAGTAAAGGAGCCCTCGAGCAATTCCCAAAATAATCTTGAAGCGCACATCCCAGTCTAATAGAACACACAGCTTCTGATCTGGTAGTCCATTAGGGGCATGACATGTTGCATTAGTCTTCTTCAAAATATAATTTTGAGGCTACAAGAAAAAGGCTTAGCCAATAAAGTACTTCAAATGCAAAAAAAAAGTCTTACCAAAAATGAAAGCATCCAAGCTTCTATTTGGCATATATTCATAAATTAGCATCTTTTCATCTCCTTCCACACAGTACCCCAGAAGTCTCACTAGGTTTCTATGTTGAAGCTTTGCAATCAACACAACTTCATTTTTAAATTCTTCTAAACCTTGTCCGGAACAACTTGAGAGTCTCTTTACTGCTATTTCTTGTCCTCCAGGAAATTTTCCCTGACAGTGGTAGAAAAAATTAACCATGCCTACTATCATCATGATATTCAAAAAGAAAATCGTGAGTGTCAAGAAATTCTTGATTACCTTGTACACTGGACCAAACCCACCTTGTCCAAGCTTGTTTGCATTTGCAAAATTGTTAGTGGCCCCAAGTATGCTTTCTAAATGGAAAAATGGAATATCTATGGCCTGTGCATCATCTTCTTTGAAACTACCAGATTCAATCAAGTCTCTGACATATCTCTCACTGTCATACAAGTTAAACCCTGAGTTTTTCTGTACATATCCCCTGCTATCTGAAGTCAAACAGATGAACTGGGGTCTGAGTTGCAGGCTACTGCTGATGAAGTATCCCCTTTAATATTGGGATTTTTTTTCATGAGTAAGCACAAAATATTAAGTTACCTTGTGGTTTGCTCTGTCTCCTTTTCCTTAAGTAAACACATGTAAGAGTAGTTGACAGAAGAATTAAGCCAATCACAGTTGTAAAAGTAATTACAATGATCTTAGGTAAGGAGAGTTGCCTTTCTGATTGATAGATGTTATGGCCTTCTGCAAGGTATAAAAAAATGACATTTATGCATAAAGAAAGCTCATACAACATTTCATGAAAGTGTTAATCAATAATGAATTTATAGCTGAAAAAGTTGCAAATAATGCTGGGTTGAAACCAGAATCACCAGATTTTGGAACTACACTGTGAATTATGTCAATATACTATAAGAACAACAATATGAAAACGAAGTTTTGAACGGTTTCCATCAAGTTATAGGCAGTACTAGGGTAGGGAGCAAAACAAAGGTATTAATTATTCTGTATAATAAGTATGCATGATATGTAGAGGGATAAATATTATACACTCCAAAACAAGCATATCCATCAACATGAAGAGGAACGAAGATATATAGATTACCTAAAGTGCAGTTTAATTTCAATCCATCCCAAATAAAGTTTGTGTTGCAAAGACATCTCTTCTTGCCATCTCTGGTGATGTTGCAAGTTGAATTTGGCCAATCCTTGCAGTCCAACAACGAAGAGCACATAGGCTCGAATGGGGGCTCCCAACTGAATTCTATTTGTACTCCTTGTTTCATGGGAGCATTAGAACTAAAAATGCTTGGATCAGCATGACAATAGCCACTAAGGTGAAACGGAAATGACTGGTTGAGAGACAGAAACTTATCCCTTGAACCCTGATCACAGTTAAGTACATCTTTTCTGTGGATCAAGAATTTTCGTGTGTCTGGGTTTATGCTAATCACTTGATAGGTTCCCCCAGGAGTTTTAAAATCAAGCTCACCAGAGGAATTGTTGCATTGAAAACTGAAGTACACGGGGTCACCACAACTTGGTCCTGTGCTTAGGGGATATGGAATGAAATTTGTACCACAAGTTCCACAACTGTTCCCAGTGGATTCTGCAGAAGAACAATATCTGGCACTTTATAAACAATAATTTGCAACACAATATCTATCTTCTTCCACTGCAGGAGCCACGATTCACATATTTGATGAGTGTGTTCACATATTCAGTGGCCTAATCTCAAATAATATATCTTTGATTTACTTACTAAGCACTACTTTTTTAAATGAACAAATTGAACTTAATTACAAAGTCCACACTGCATAGATTTTACCTTGTGCGAGTACTTCAAAATCAGTTGCTCCTCTTCCCAATTCAATCTTAAATTTTTAAATTTGTCATTATCATTTTATTAAAATATCCGGTTTCTATGTTGTTTAACTAGCAGTAATTACTTCTCAAATATGCACTGTGCTGATTGAAAGAACGATTTATTACTTGACGAATACACTAGCGGTTTTTGCATAACAGTGTAAAATTTCAGTGAAGACATTGCATGGATTTAAGAGGGTCATGAAAAGGAATACCTATATCAGAAAATGCCACGCGAACATGCAGGTCACACCCGTCCTCGTACTCTTCTTCAAGATTGTTCAAGTCCTCGTACCAAATCCAGCAAACAGCATCCTTTTCAGTGCCTTCATATGAATATGCATAGCACTGGCAATTGTTGAGGCACTCTGATTTGCATTCCTCTTCATTCTTGGCATTAAATTGAGCATCCGGGTTCCCTACTTTCATCATTTTCAAACTCAAAAATGTAGCTCTCTCAGCATCCCCACTGCAGACATTTGTTTTCCTGCTGCATCCACCTGAAAAGTCTCCAGCATTCCAACTCTTAATAGAATTAGGCTTGTACCCAGGCAAACACTTGCACATGGAGTCATACTTGCTATTACAGCTTCCAAAGTTTCCACAGGCATTGAACACACTGCATCTATCTCTTGGCTCCACCCAAACCAACGACCACACTTTCTCTGAATCCATCTTCATCTTCATGTACTTAAGTTGACCCCAGTGAGTCATCACCAACCTTGTGTAACTATAAATTGCTGAAGTGAGAAAGGGAGCAGTGTCGTTTGGGGATACTCTCAAGGTGAAATTTGACAACAAGTAAGATATTGCTGGAGACATCTCATCACTTCCGGAAAACCTGTTTGAAACACTGCTTTTCCAATACTTGATGGACCTCTTCCATATGACGTACTGGTTCTCCCCTTGACAATGCACAAAAGTGAAGTTCCCTGGTGCAGGGTCTTCATAACTTCTCCATGATGTTAGTGCTAAATTACCATCCATTTTCATTCCAGGAAGGAATGTATCTGTTGGATTAGCGAAACTCTGCCACAGAATCTTAACTTGATGATCCTCTTGCTCTTCAACTTCATCACTAACAATAAGGTTCCCACTGTCCATTATCTTCACTGTTCTGTGTTGTGAAGCTGATTCTTCAAGGTTTGTGCCCCAGTAGGCTTTCCCACTTCTGTCCAAAACCTTTAGATTCCCATCTTCTCCAATGCCAAAAGCACCCCAAGAATCTAGAAGTGGTTTGTCTCTGTTAGCAACCCACACAACTGTTAGAGGAGTCAACTTGTAGTACCATATTCCCACATATCTTCTCCCACTAGAGCTGCCATTAGGAGTGAAAAACCCTAGCTCAAACTTTCCTTCTTTTGAAATAAGAGTATCCCCTCCCCAATCTTGCAAGAAGTTGTTAATGGTTATAGCATCTGTGGCTGAGCAATGCTTAAAACTAAAAGTGATAAACAATGCGCAGAAGAGGAAGGTAGACAGCATGTGACTGGAGGACCAGTTAAGGATAATTATCCTTCTGGTCTCTCTCTTGATGTTTACCATTTGACAGAACTCAAATGGTTGAGATTTTCTTTTCTTAAAATAGAGTGCACGTTATACCAGTCACCCAATTTTTCCACGGCTTTCTCCCTCTAGTTGAATTCAAACGCCACAATATGTAAAGTTTGTCGATAGCACTTTCTGCTTTTGATGTCTATTGGTGGAGCAATTGACGCATATTTCGGTAGGATTTAATTAATTATGTCTCATTCATTGTGACGCTATAACCCCTTCAGCAAATGTGTAATGATACTATCTATCTCACAGTATCAATATGCTCAGGATTTTTGCAATCAAGGTTCAAACACATTGCATGTAACTGATATGCTTATGCTTTGGAATTTTGCGGTTAGGATCACTTTAGGCCAAAAACCCAGCCACTGTAGCATCTTGAAAAAAAGTACTTGTGCCTGCTGTAAATTATAATGCAACACTAGAATAATGATTTGCAATATGATTGATATACTATATTATTTCTATTGGGTTCTCAAGAACAAATCAAAAAACACAATAAGAAAATAGAAAGAAAACATCTTTATTAATATTGGAAGGTTCTATACAATCATAATACAATTGTCTGTATGGAATAACAAAAAATCATTAACACAGGTAACCCTAATAAATATCTGTACTAGACGGTATACGGTAAACAATTTTCTGTTCTCATTCTACCAGACAGTCTATTAGTTTAACTAAATTTTCCAGGACAATATGATTTAGGCTCAATCATCACAAGTTCCAAACTTGAATAATTGATTGAAGAAGCCACGAGGGTAAGTATGGCCAAATTCACTCATTTTTGTCAATTTTAAATTTTTTTCATCTGGGTCCCCTATGCTTACTTTTTTTTCAACATTCTCCTGCAAGTGACATTTGTTTTATTATATATTGAGAGCGTATCCTTTTTACCAAAGAGTCAATATAGGTATCTTGTTTTTTGTTCCTGTGATGAAAAACTTCAGTTATCTATAGCTAATGTTGAAAACTGTACCCTTGGTTGGGAATTACATATTATGTCAATCAACATTCAGAGAAGAGAGAAATATCCATTTCAATTTAGTGAGTATTAAAAAATAATTGATTCAGAGTTGATGGACGTCAAATGGAATTAAGATAACGAGATTCACATCGAGCCATCCCATAAAAGTACACTATCATGCATGCTTTCTAGCATTTTATTTTTGGTAGGGTAGGATGAAATTATGATTCAGCTGTTTATAGAACTCTGCCAATATATCAGCTAGGTCTTTTATGAAATTTCTTATCCAAATCCTCCCTCGACCCTTTTTTTCTTCAGAGGCATCAGCTTCTAGATGATGTTTTGAAAGGTGGCCACGCCAAGACAAAGAACTTTTGCTGTCCAGTGTCCAACACTGCTATCAACTATTTTTGTTGACCCACAAAAGTTGACTTCATCTTCATTTGCTCTCTGCCTCTCAGCACTGAAATCTGTTGCCATCATGGGAAGAAGCCCTTAAGTAGGGAGAGTTTTCACCATGCTGAAGGCAATCATGCTCTAATAACACGAATTGGCTTAGTTTTTTTTTTTTTTTTTTTTTTTTTGCCGCAGAGAAAATCAGCTGCAGAGACTATCTGTGCTGCTACCACTAGTTGCAAGAGTTTCTTCATAAATACTTTTTAAAGGTAAACTAGGAACAACAAAAGATGAAATTTTTTTCTTTAAATTTTGAAATTAACTTATGTACAAATTAAGAATAAAAATTTAGAAAAATATAAGAAAATTTCTGATTGGCTAAGCGAGTAATTATGTCTTTATTCACTAGTGAAGGTGGTTCATAAGCAAGTAAAAAAAACAATGATTGGTTATGCGCATGATAAGAATATAGAAGGAGAATAAAATTAGTGAAAAATAACAAAACACAATTATAACAATAGTATTCTAAGAAAGATCTTTCTATCAGTTGCATCACAGGTAGTCATGCAACTGTATGTACTTCTTTCTAGTCCTCTTGGTTGGAGATTCATGGGTTAGTTTGCCATCATTTCCTTCCACTTGGGGAGGCACCTTGTCCTTAAGGTGATGAATGGAGCAAAGTTGTTCCCATTCTCTCAACTATTGTCTTGAAGGACCGAACCAGATCATTGGACCAACACCATGTGGTAGGAAGGTTGGTGGAAGAATCAATGTTGGAAGTCAGTACAGCAAGAGGTGTAACCAACGGATGATTGTTGAAATCTAAAGGAGGCAACATGGTAGAAGAAAGGGGAATAAGGCTCTTATGTGGCTTCATTAGGGAAAAATGGAAACATGATTAGTGCTGGGATATTTTGGCAGTTGAAGACGATATGCCACAGCACCAATGTGCTCCAAAATTTGAAAATGACCGCATAAACACTTAGAGAGCTTATGGTAAGAATTTGCCAAAAATTGTTGGTGATATGAACAGAGATTAATGTAGGGTTGGCAATGCGGGCTGGTCCGCCTCGCATACCACTCTCACGTTCAGCTCATAAAATGCGAGTTGGGTTGACCTGTCTGCGTAAGGAGTGTGGACTTATTTCATTGTCCTATCCGCATTAGAGGTAATCCACGGAACTGTAAGGCAGTCCATATAAAATAAATATTTTTTTCAAAAATTAAAATTTCATTAATTATAAAAATACTTATTTCTATTACTGAAATATTAAAATTTTTTATTTGTGTTTCAATTCATTCAACTAAGATAAAAATATAAATTCAAATATGAGAGTTGTTAGAAGACTTGATTAAAAATAATAAAAATTTTGCTTTGTATCTATTTTTTTCAATATATGTATTTAAATGTATAAGAATATCTTATTAAAGTTTTGTTACAAAGAAGATGACTAATATTTTAACTATCTTATTGAAATCTCTTCTTTATATTATTTTTTTTATAACAAATTTTAAATATAAGACTTTACTTAAAAATAAATCCATTGTCACTCTTAATACTAACTCCTTTAAATGGTTAAAATAAAACATTCATTTTTTTAGTACATTAAATTTAATTTTTTTAAAATAAAATAAAATAAAGGTCATAGACTGCAATAATGAGTGAATGGGGTATGATTTGTTTTTACAAAACAAAATAATTATTTTTTTATTTACGCGGGTCAACAGGCCAACCTGCCCTGCCCCGCCCCGCTGTTGGCCCATGTAGGTTACGGTTTCGTTATGTGGAACAGGCCAAAGCGGGTCAGCAGGCTAGATTAGTGAACCTGTCTCACACTTTTTGGTAGCGGGCTACAAGCCGTCCCGCATTGTCATCCCTAGTTTAATGTAAATTCAATCACCCACATGATAAGATACATATGTTTTTTCTATCAGCAATGGATTTCACTGTTGTCTAGTTTAGGATTGAGTTTTGTCTTATTTCTTCTTTATCCGATGGATTGGCTAATGGCAACATTTGATAGAGGCCATCTATGAGTGAAACGTTAGCATTTTTCTCATGGTTATTAGATTATTATTCTATTTAGTTAGTTACGTTTTCTGTTATTATATTATGTAGTTAGTTATATTTATAGTTAGTCTATATATATTCGAGTCTAACTAAAACAAAGAAAAGTTGGATTAACGTGTGATTCGTGTTGATCAATCACTAGTACAAAAATCCTAAATAATGATTAAGAATAATGATATTTAACAGAAAACCATCGTAGCAAAAAGCGCGGTGACAATTTTGTAATGTTTTTGAATTTTCGGTGAGAAATAATGATGGTTATAAAACGACGGTTATAGTTATAATCGTCGTTATAAATGAATTTGGGCAAAAATAACGACGGTCACTCTATTGAACCGTCGTTATAAAACTGAATATAAATCAAAATCCCCTGCCCGCACTCGCTCTTTGCTGCATCGCCGCACTCTTCTTCTCCATTAAGCGTTGCTTGTGACTCCATAGTCGTCGCCACTTAGCTCTCCATTGTCCCCGGCACCGTTCGTCGAGCTCTCCTCTCTCCGCGCAAAGCCTTCGAGCATCCACCCTACACCCCCCCGCACCGCCAGCCATCGAAGCTCCCCAACACCCACGTCGCCAAACTTCTTATTCTCTCCTCCACGCACGCAAGCAAACAACTGCCTCTATCTCCACGCACCAATCCTTCACCTCTGCACGCTAGCAACACCTTCCGCACACTGCCAACACCTCCACCACACGCTGCCACCGCGGACTTGGCTACACTCGCAACTCCACTATAGAAGGTTAGTATTTTTAGGGTTTTAAATTTTTTTAATAAATATTTGATTGTATGTGTTGATTAGTTAACAGTTTAGGGTTTGTGGGAACTTGATTTAGTGAATATTTGATGGAGGAGTCCTGACATTGAGGAGAAAAGTGATAGATTTATAGTTGTCAAAAATTAGCATAAAAAAACTTCAAATGGTTATAACTTTTGATAGAGAAGTCGGATGGATAGTGTAAAAAATGAAAGTTGCTCAAAACGTGGTAACAAATCACATGGTCAATTTTCGAAGGGGATTGGGGTGGACCAAAATTCCAAAAATCCACCATTTACTATTATTTTTTTATTTTTAAGTATTTTTCAGGTATTTTAAGGTTTTAGTTCCCGTACTTTCACTTGTCAGAAAATTCTGAAATTTTGCATGATGTTTCTTAGCATAAATTAGAGATTTATCAAACCATTATGATTATATTACATTCACAAAATTATTACTCATACATTACATTACATAATGTTATGTGTTATAACATGAAATCTTATTATTTTGGTGCTTGTTCAGTGGGAGGAGAAGTGCAAATGCAAAACAAATTCACTTGGATGCACTTTAAGGTATTTAAAGTATATTTGTTCACTCACTTTAATGTGTCTAATTCATTCATTTGGTAGAGGTTGACTATGAGTATGATTATTATGTTATGCAGTGGATGTCGACTATTGTGTGAGCTGGAATTGATAGAGGTTGGGATTAGGTAATACCTCAATACAAAAACACTTTAAAATTTGGGGTTTAGAATGACATAGAACTTTTTCATATATTTGTAGAACTTTTTGTAGAATGTTATATGTACTAATTTATTGTATGTAGACTTTCATATTTAAATTATGATATTACATGCATTATTGTTCTGAAAATTTGATATTTTATGCAAGATTAGATTATATATATAAAATAAATTTTTTTTAAAAAAAAAAAAACATTTATAACGATAGTTCCAGATGGAACTGTCTTTAAAAGTCTGTTTTTTATGTTTTAATGACGTTTCTAGTCTAGAACCATTGTTATAAATACATTTTTTTTCATTATTTGGCAAAATAACGACAGTTTTTTACACATGTCGTTAATGTGGTTTTATAACGAAAGTTCTAGAACCGTCATTATAAACAACTAATTTATAACAACACCCAAAATAACGACAGTTCCCAAACAGTCTTTATATGACCTTTTTAACCGTCATTAAAACATTGTTTGCACTAGTGAATAATCATCAACAACATTAATAGAGAACTATATTCATATTCTTTTATCTTTTTTGTTTTTCCTTATGCATTATTTTTATGTTAGGTAGATTGTTTAGTATTTAACATGTATCTATTAATGAGCTTCTTGATCTTTGATACCCAAATTTTTTGAATCAGAGCTTTAGCTCTTATTCATTCCGCAGTCATAGGTGGTTGACCTCTGATCAAGATCAGTCTCCTTTGTTTGTTTCTTTTATTGTGAAGAAAATGTTCAAGAAAATGGTTAGCACAATCAAGATTGAAAAATTTACAAGAAAGAACAACTTCAATTTATGATGCTTCAAGATAGTGCTTTGCTGAAAGAACATGGCGTTTGGGCATCCCTCTCTTGTAGGACAACACATTTGGAGGAGTTTGTCATGAGAATTCAATAACAGAAACTGATTCTCTAATCCTTTTGTCTTTCTCAGTTGAAATTCTTTATTGCGAATGAAGAATTTATTTCTTGGTTGTGGCTAAAAGTAAAGAAGCACTTCATGACTATTTTTTCTATAGTAAGTTGTTTACAAGAAGCGACTAGCTTGACCTCTTAATGAGGGAGTGTTCATTATTGAACGAACATCTTGATAAGATCAACTCGATTTTGATGGAGATGTGAGATATGGATATCAAGATGAAAGATGAGAATTTGCATTCATTCTTTTGGTAAGTCTTCCCCATTGTTTGATAATCTGTTTATTATTTTAGTGTAGATAAAATTGCATTACTCTAGAGAAGGTTAAGTCTTGCCTCTATGATAAAGAAATTTGACATATGGGTTCTAGGAATGGTAATGAAGTTGGTCCAATAGGGTTGACGATGTCCATGTCTACCAAGAGGCAAAAGAACAAGAAGAAAGGGAAAAGAAAAGTCAATCCAAGGGACATTTACAATTATTGCAAAGAATCAGGTCATTGGAAGAAAGATTGTCCTAAGAGAAGGACACAAATTATTTGTCTTTCACTACTTAGATTAATTTAGCATTTGATGAAGATCGTTTGGTACTTGCAATAGACGATAAGTTCGGTTGTTATCAAGCATGGATTCTAGACTTTGGTTGTTGATGACTCTTTTACCGTAAGTGTATTGAGTCAAAAGTAATAATTTGTCCCTAAAGACGGATATCGAACCCACAAGGAACAGTTATTTAAAATCCTAATCGTAGGATTCACTAAGTATAAGAATGTGTACAATAGTTTGATTTGATTTGATCTTGACAATAGTTTGCATGAAAATTAAATAAAAGTAAATGAGTAAAAAATTTCAATTAAGAAAATTGGAGATGAAGTTAATCCTTCTCACTCGTTTGTAGTTTTAAACATATACATTTCATCTTGATTGACATTGACGCACATATAAAAATCATTCATATCGATTCTTCGCATACAAAATTATTAAGAGAGTCTCCTAAATATCGATTCTTTGCATATTTATAAAAACTCCTTATCATTACAAACAAATGTTATAATGCAATTAACATTTCAAATCTATTTCTTACATTCAAATATGTTAAGCATTATCATTTAGGTCATATGCTTAGAAGTACTTTCTAGTCAAATCTAAGGATTAAAATCATGAATAGTTTCAAGCTTTGAGAATGTAATTGATTGGAATGTAATTGGGTTTATTTTGGCCTTAATTATTATTTTGGCCTTAATTTATTCACACTTATTAACTTTAATCATAAATGATTGAAATGTAATTGGGTTTATTTTGGCCTTAATTATTATTATTTTTAACTTTGTATTTTTAACCCAAGTTGCTTCTTTTGAATCAAAACAGGAAACAAAATCTAAAATAAAGAATTAGAGAATTAAATCCGCAAATATCTCATAAAAGGAATTGAATGCAAATTTTTGCAGGGATATTGTCTCAAAATCCTGCAATTAAAATTCATCTGCAAAATCCTTCAAAAATAGATCAATTAATATTTTTCAATATCTCTCACGAAAGTGTTGGAATCAATTATAATCAATGCACTGAAGAAAATTGGAAACAATATATATCAAAGAGAAGTAAGAATAAAACCTGAGACTGTTTGGGAATGAAGATATATGTTTAATAGTTTGAAACAGGAAAGGAAGCATTATATAATTGTAAAACAATATCATAAGTCATATTTTTAATCCAATTTTGTGCAAGAAAAAGAAGATTATGAAATAGACTTCAGAGGAAGGAAGAGGGGAGCTTTTGGGATTGTGTTTCATAGGAGTACACACATTCTAGACTTAGTTTTATTTTCTTTTTTGTATTATTTTTTTTTTGCCTCCGCATGGAAGACTAAACCTTTTTGGTTGATTCTTTTGTACTTCTCCATTGAGTTATGAGGTTTTGATCAATAAAAGTTTGTTTTTTTTTTAATTCTCTATAGCAATTGTTTTAATATTCTAATCTCCTGGAAAACTGGTTTTTGTGAGATGTTGTACTTGAACGCATGATTAAGAGTCTTCCTTATCTTAAACTTTGGTTTCTTAGTTAGTTCACATTGTTCTAATTAATTTCTTGGGTGCATGATTCGAGAGAGGAGATAAGCATTCCCATGGAGTATACGCATGGAACAAAGCGGGTACTAATTAAACTAGTAGACGCATGCTTTACTGATGAGCTTCAAGTTAAATAAGATTGATGCATGTTCAATCTGATTTAGCTCTATTTGAGAATTGAAGGATGATAATCTTTAGATGAGTTATGAAGAATTCATTGGTGGAAAAACTTGGGGATCAAACGCTTTTTATTTTGTTGTTTTAATCTCTTTTATATTTTCTGCACAACTATCTCAACCCCTTTTTTTATCATTATTGTTATTGCTAACTTTTATTGCTTGCAGATAGATTCTAAACACCGATTTACTGATTTCACTATTCAATTCGCTGGGAGATGACTTGGGGTCATTTGACCACTTCTATATTATTATTTTTCTAGCATTAGACAGGTCTACGCTAGAATCATTTAATTTGATAGCAAAACGACAATTATTACGTCGCCAAAAGGGACACAAGCTATGCATTTATTAAAACAAAAAATAAGAATTAAACACACTACAAGAAAAATTGGAATTACATACAGTCAAAATCCGTATGTAAGACCAAAAATCCGTATGTAATTATGTGTTACATACGGATTACATACGGACAAAAATCCGTATGTAAAACTGTCGTAGGTAAGCATTACATACGGATTTCAAAATCCGTATGTAATTACATACGGATTTATCCCTATGTAATGCAATAAATTTTATTTTTAATTTTTTCATTATTATTTTTATCTTTTTAATTATTTCTAATTTTTATTTAGACCTACCTTTATTACTATTAATGTTGGAAGCACTTTGCAGTGGATAGGACTCGAACCCAAGTCCCAAATTAATATTGGAAGGAAACTGCAGCAGGCAGGATTCGAACACAAGTCCTTCCAATCACCAGAGAAGCTTTAACCACTAAACCAGACAAGTTCTTCTGTCATATTACGATTTTTATTATATTAATATTAATGTTAATAATATAAATTATATTAATATTAATGTTAATAATATAAATTATATTAATATTAATGTTAATAATATAAATTATATTAATATTAATGTTAATAATATAAATTATAGGAAGAGGAAGGTTAAGAAGATAAAGGAGAGAAGAGGAAGGGGAAGAAGAGAAAGGAGATTAAGAGGATATTCATAATAGAAATTAGATTATTAAGAGGAAGAGAAGGAATATTAAGATTATTTCAGGAGGAAGAGAATAGGAAGAGGACGATTTATAGGAGAACACGAGATTACTATTATTAACAATAGGAATAAGATTAAGATTAATAGAAGAGGAGGAAGATTAACAATATTAAGATAATTAAGAAGATTAATATTAACAATATTAAGAGAAGATTAACAAGAGGAATATAATAGGAATATTAAGATTATTAATTAGAGGAATAAGAATTATTAAGATTAACAATAGAAGAAGAAATAATATTAAGAAGAAACAATAGGAAGAATATTAACAATATTAATAATAAAGAAGATTTCTCTATTCCTAATAAAGAAGTTCCTTCTCCCTCCTCTTCCTCCTCTTAAGAAAAAATAATAATAATTATAATAAAAATCATAATATTGTAAAAGAATTTGTCTGGTGTAGTAGTTAAGGTTTCTTTTGTTACTGAAGAAACCTGGCTTCGATTCCCACCTGCTGCAGATTTTGTTTTGTCTATTATTTACATACGGAAAAATCCGTATGTAATGATAATTTTACATACGGAAAAAAATCCGTATGTAATGATAATTTACATACGAAAAAAAATCCGTATGTAACGATAATTTTACATACGGAAAAAAATCCGTATGTAAAAATCCGTATGTAATTTCAATTTTTCTTGTAGTGACATAGGTTTAGCCTATGCTACAATTTTTATAAAATTTAAGAATTAAATTAAATGTCGTGTAACTGGGTGGGAGCTTAGCCGACATAAATAAATTATATTTCATTTGGATTAGCGTCTCCATGGCCTACACAATGTTGAAGTACACATTTATGTTTGCTTAGCAGATGATGACTATTTTATGGAAAGTGTACCATGTCAGAAGTAATAATTTGTCCCTAAGGATGGATATTGAATCCACAAGGAACAGTTAAATTCTCAAGTATAATATTCATTAAATAGAAAACAATAAGTAAAAGTTTGTTGTGGTTTGTTGTGAATGAGATTGCAAGAATGTAAATAATGCAAAGTAAAGAGTTGTTTGATTCAATTGGGAAAATTGAGATTGGGGTTCATCATTTTCACTCTTTTGTATTTTGAAAAGCATGTAATATTCTATCTTTGATTGATATTGATGCCTATATAAAATTCATTTATATTGATTCCTCACTTATAAAATTATTAACATAGTCTCCTAAATATTGATTCATCGCATATTTATAAAATCTCCTTATCGTTACGAACAAATGTTGATAGCAATTAACATTTCAAATATATTCCTAGCATTAAAATATTTTAAGCATTATCATTTAGGTCAGATGCTTAAAAGTAATTTTCAATTAAATCTAAGGATCAAAATCATGATGAAACAAGCGTTAAGAATAAAATGATAATATCAATCATCAATAAAGAACAAAATATTATGTTTAAATATCACCTCAATAATAAGAGTTTGAACAGATTACTCACAATGTCAAAGGGTAGAATTAGCCAATCATGTTGGCCATTACAAGCATGGAAAGCAAGAAAATAAGATCCAGGATGTTTCTCCTTGATGGTTTTCGACTCTAGGGTTTTCTATCTCCTTCTATTCTCCTAATGATGTCTAAGGTTATGTCTCACTCCTCATATTTAACCTAGTTGGGCTTAGGCTAAGTGACTTCTCGCCGAGGCGAGTTATTACTTGCTTGGACAAGTTTGACGAGAAAAAACTCAACTTCTCTGGAGTGAACTCGCCTGGGCGAGTTTAGGCTCGCTTGGGCAAGTTTGAACAAGTTTTGAGCGAGTTTCCAATGTTCCAACTTTCCCCTTTTCATCTTATTTATTCTCCTAGTCATTTCATCTTCATTTTTCCCTAAAATCCTGAAATTAACATAAATTTGGGAATAAATTGTTCTTATTCATATTATAATCACAAAATATGTAAAAAAAAGTTTAAATTCATAAATTAGGAGTTAAATTATAGTTATTTTATCAATAAATATCCTTAAGTGTCTATCTTTTAATATAAAATATTACTAAAATATAGCACTTATCAGCGGACACTATCTTATTTAATGTGAAAAAAAATTGAAAAAGGCATTGTGAAATAAGTAGGTAAAGTTAATAAAAAAACATAGCAGTGTCAAATAGAAAAAAATAGTTTTTTTCTTTCTCATATGAACACAATCCCTAATTTATGTTCTTCTCCCCGTGCACGTTCTTCTCCTCGTGCACGCTCTTCCATTCTAGTTTGTAAGTATGATAAAAAATAATATAGAATCCTTAATACACTAATCAGTTGATAACTAAGGCAAATGCGTATATTCACCTTAAGGGAAACATGGCCCGGAGGAATAATCGTGGCTGGAGGATGAAAGTGAGGAGAATGAGATAGAGGCTGATGAATTATTTGAAGTAACAGGAGAAGGAACAGTAACAGGAGAAGGAACAGTAACACCAATATTACTGTTGGGAACAGAGTTCATGGATTCTTTATTCTTTGATCTGAAGCCTCTAGCTTCTTCATTTGTGAGTGTGTTTATTTCAGACCTTTTCTTAAGAGTGGAGTGCCAAAGGTTTTTTATTTCGTTATCTGTTCTTCCTGGTAACTCAGCCGCAATAGCAGACCATCTGCAAGTGATGGAATCATAAGATTAAGATTGCAGTGTTTTCATGTACAAGAATTTGTAAGACCATTTTGAATGTTTAGTGTATTTTGATTTAGAGGGTAGATTTCATTATATTACAGCATAAGGAAGTGATGATATATACCTGTTACCAAGTTTTTTGAGCATTCTGATGATGCATTCTTCTTCTTGTGGAGTAAAGTTCCCTCTTTTGACATTAGGCCTCAGATAATTCATCCATCTCAGTCTACAGCTTTTCCCACATCTTGCCAGACCTAAAAATCAATGCAAAAGGTAATTAATAATTTTTTACTGTAAACCCTCACTAAATTTTTTGGCTTATTCAGTTTTGAGAAGTGTTGAAATAAGTACCTGCAAACCGAGGAAGTTGGCGCCAATTCCAGGATCCATATCTAACGACATATTCAATTAATTTTCTATCTTCCTCCGCAGTCCAAGTACCCTTCCTCAGTCCACTTTCGTCCCAAGATGGGGTTCTCACCATCTTTTTGAAAAACAGGTGCACTTGAACTTAGAGTAAGATAGTGTTTGTGTTTCAGTGCAAGAGGATATTAGGGTTGCTGTAGTAAGCGAGGGAGAGTAGTGGTTTCTGTGTCTGACCAGTAATTTATTTTACATGGTGGAGGTTTTCAAATCCAAAACGCATTTCATGTGCTTTTTTAATTTATAATGAATTCAATGCGATGAATAAAAAAGTGGTGAGTTCAGAATAAGGGTATTTCTTAGCAGGTTCTACTCGTTCTCTAGAAGGTCAAAAATTGTGTCTACTTTTGCT
Organism: Phaseolus lunatus; assembly: GCA_013389735.1. Classification (NCBI taxonomy): domain Eukaryota; kingdom Viridiplantae; phylum Streptophyta; class Magnoliopsida; order Fabales; family Fabaceae; genus Phaseolus; species Phaseolus lunatus. The sequence goes on from CM023867.1 coordinate 11,706,356, forward strand.
TTCACATTATAATAAATATGGGGAGATAGTGACATTTTCTGTGTCATGGTGGCAAGTAAATAGCAGTAGCATCTTCCAGGAACGTAACACGAAACTTGAGTCCTCCATTTAACAATCAACACTTGAGGAAACTCCATGATTGTAAAATCACAAACATAATCCTAAAGTTGCGTATATCGTTAAGATGTTAAACTGTTTATTATTCATTTATGAGATCAAAATGAGAAGACATCTATCTCAGTGATTCAGCTGAATAAATAAGACATAATTAGTCTGATGTCGGTCCCATGTTTTGTTCAGAACAAAACAATAATGGCCCTTAATGAACAAGAAAACATAGATTAGAAAGAAACAGTAGTTACATGTACCATGTGTCACTAATAAATAAGCAAGGACTAATTAATACATTTTTGTTTAGGGAACAAACGTTAAAGAGTATAAAAGATTTTATATTTTTCAAAGAATTGTCATTATTTGGGGTGAAGATTTCTCTTTTGGCATCATGATTTGGAGATTTCTAAGTAAAATTCAAACAAGCTTTTAAATTTAGAGTCCTAATATGTTTTTGGAGATTTCTAAGTAAAATTGAAACAAGTTTTTAAGTGTCATGTTCACGAGTAATTTCATATTACAATTGTTAAAAGTATAAAGAAAATTAACTTTTTTATTAAAATGTGAACTCATATAAAGGATGATTTTTTTTTTTTTGAAAGATTATAAATTGATGTTTTTAATTATGTAATTATAAAAAAAAATAACATTTTTCTCAAATTTAATGGTGGAGAGACCTTAACTTCTCGGAAACTTGTTTATTCCGAAATGGTCTAAGAATTAGTCTGTAAAACAAATTCTCGAAATAAACAAGTTTTTTTCAGCTAAGAATAAGCAAGTAGTATATGTTTAGATAAAATACCAACTATTTATTGAACAATTTCCACCAAATTTTTCTTATTGTTGTCTAGTGGTATGGGCTTGGGCTACCCACAAGACAGACTTCCGTCCACAAAATAAACCGCCCAATAAAAAACTGTTTCTTCCCATACCTCCATACATACTTGTGTCACCCCCATAAATTTTTATATTCCAAAAATGTTTTTAAAAAAAAAAATAAAGATTAGTTTATATTTCTATATAATCTATAAGTCTTTTCACATATTTATAATTAGTTTTTGGATTACGTAATCCAAAAATATTTTTCTAAATTTGTGATTAATTTTTGGATTACAGTTTCAGGGTGCGTAAAGAATGTATTCAGAGTGCCTTAAGAATGTAAGGAGGTATAGGAAGAAGCAGTCCCAACAAAAAAAAAAAGAAGAAGTTAAAGAGAAAACCCATATTCTCGGAAGACCCAATCCGACCTCAATCAGTATCTTTTAAAGTTTTTTTCTTCCTGTACCCTCATAATTACTACCTGCATTCCCATAACTTTTTAAAACATTCCTCCTCCACCCTTGCTATTTTATTTGAAAGTGAGTTCCTCCTTCGTTGAGATCCTTGTTATTTTGTGGCAGGTTTTCTCCGATAAGAAAAAATATATGAATGGGTAAGAAAAATGAAATTTTTATTTATTTTAATGGCTGTTGTAGTTTTTCTTTTAATCATGAATTCTGAGTTTCATAGACCACACATTTCGAAAGATATTTATTGGAAATTCTTTAGAAAACTTTCTCGAAGATAAAACTAACGTTTCGAATACTTTAATCTGGAAGAAATACTTTTCAAATAAATACTTTTTCTAGAAGCCTTTAATTTAATTGATGATCAAAAAGGTTACAAGAATTATTAAATTAAATAAAAACTCCATTTTGTTTTACTCATTCATACATTTTCTATCTACTGGAGCCTACCCAAATTCAAAACACCACATCATCATAGCTCGCCAGAATCTTGTAATTTGAACCACACAGATGAAAAAAATCTGCCACAAAGTAAGAAGATTATTCTCGTCGATGGACGAATCAGTTTCAAATAAAATAGCAAGGATAGGAGGGGATCTTAAAAGATACGGAGTGCAGTTAGCAATTGTAGGGCTGAAGAAAGCAAAAGTTTCTTTTAAATTGATGCTTATTTTTGCAACCTGTGTTCTAAGTAATGAACATGTAATCAGAATATTTCCTTGAGTTTTAATGAGGTTTCGGTGAAAAAAAATGGCTTCTCCCTCTCCCCTACCTTCTCTCACTCTTATTTTTTTTAAATAATGATAATTAACACCATTATAAACGAAAACTAGAACACAGATAACATTTCAATATTTTATATAGAAAAAAAATTATTTTAAAAGTTTATATTAAATGATTTTGAAGAAAAAATTTGAGAGAAATAATAAATAAATGAAAATGATTAATTAATAAGATAGGAATAGAAAAGGGTGGCGGTTGGAGAGGAGAAGCGCGTGCGCGTGAGAGATAGCGGGAGAAGCAAGGGAAATCAAAATCAAGCGAATCCCACATCACGGAGTGTCCACGTAAGCAAACGGAATCTCAGAGTGCATTTGTGCCACCTGGCAACGCATCACACCCACTCCTTCTTTCTCTCTTCTCAAAAATATCCCAAAGCAACCATTCATTTATTTTTCAAATTATTTAATTTTTTATTAATTGAAAAGAAGGGAATGATTAATTATTATTAATTAATATTAAGAATTAAAGTGTGAATTTACAACAGAGGCCACAGAAAAAAAGGGTTGGTGTTCCCTGAGAAGGATACACCTGGCGTTGCTTGACACCACAAAACCACACACTCCCCATTCCTTCTGCTATGCTTTGCAGCTCCTTTCATTCCACACTGCCCTAGGTCTTCCTTCCTTCCACCATTATTATCACTCTCTCTTTTTTACTCCATTTTTTCTAAATAAAACTTTTCTTTAAAACCAAATATATATATATATATATATATATATATATATATTATCGGCAATATTTAAAACCAAATATATAACTCTTCTATCTTTTATTTACACAAATTCAATTTTTCATATTACACTAACTTATATTCTTCCATCAATATTCATCACTATAGGTCTTCAATTTTAATTATATTTCTATATTTGGTATATCCTTATGATGCTTTTTACTAAAAAAATATCTTCACAACTCTTCAAAAGAAATGCATTTATAAATTATCTTTTTATCCCAATTCTTAATTAATATAGACTACTTTGTATTTAGAATATATTTTACTTGTTTATGTTCCGCAAAATTTTTATATAAAATATTTTTTTTTCTTTTTAAATACTTATACATATTTAATAGTTAAATTAAAACAATTCTTATTCTAAATCTCATGCTCTGCGTGTATTATTTTATCATGTTCTAACCATATTATTTTCTTATACCAAAAATACATTCTTAATTTTCAAAAAAATTAAAAAAAAAAACAAAACGTGTTTTGTTTTTATTATATGACCAATCGAAGTCATTCAACAAGAAATTGTGGCCGAAAATCGTATAAGACAATACCTCTTCTCATGTCTAGTCAGCTTATTTTCAGTGTTCATTATGTTATTCTTTGGTTTATATCTACTAATTATGATGTTATAAAAAAAAATCGAGAATGCACTTAAATATGTTGATTAATGAGATTTTGATTAAAACTTTTATTGCAAAATAGTTTTTTGAAAAAATGATCTATTTATATGTATTTTTTTCATATCAAATATATTAAATACATGAATTTTTTTTAAAAACATTTATATGAAAATTTTAATAAAAGACTTATAAGTGAGTATACTCATCTTTCTATACTCAAGTTGAATGTTTATTCTACAAAATTATATGATATTATTAAATATGGTTTAGGATGGAAAAAATAACACTAGTTAATTAAATAGGTGGAACTTATCATAAGTTGGATATTTAAGAAAATACTACACTAGTAATTTTTAAAGGCTAAAAAAACTAACATATTTTCTTTCTAATCATACACATGTATCTGACATAGTATTATTATAGTAATCATTTTAATAAGGACTGTTACATGGGCAAAAACTCCCTTACTAACTTTGCACAAAAATAATATAAATCTGTAATAAAGAAGTGGAACTGATTTTTTGATTTTATTAGTACAAATTATTTATTATCAAAATCAATAACTTATATAATCGAAATTTTAAACATAGATAATGTGATATTTTCCACCTTTTAACTTCTCTCACTTACAATTTTTCAGAGTTTCATAAAAATGTATTAAAGAATAGAGAGAAAAAATAATTTAAAAAGTAAAAGTGATACTGCACCATTTACGTTGTGTGTGCATAAGAAATAAAAAAGAAACAAAGAGTGATGAAAGGAAGAGAATGTAATATAGAAAAAAGAAAAAGAGAGAACGAAACAATGTTGTGTAAATAAAGTGAAAATTAATAGAAATATTTAAAAAATTATAAATATAAAATAAGATAATAGTATAATTTACCTTTTTACCTTTAAAGATTTAAATTTAATTGTTTCAATAGAATTATTTATTATATTTTTTTTCTCAAATTAATATAATTTATCCACATTTTGGTTCCTTATCTTAATAGTCAAGCTTTTATTCAAATATTTTTGCAACGTAATCCAATTTTTCATCTACAATTTAAATAAATATGTGAATTGTCCTTAGTTCAAATATTCGAAGTTATTTTCATCAATTATCCAAATACGTAAAATGAACAAAGGCGCTTATTGAAATAAGTCTACCTTTTATTCAAAATTTTCTTTCATTATCGATTAATAATGCAAGTTATTTGAATTATTTCACTTTTATTCAAATATCTTATACTTAAAATAAATCAGGTAAAGTGTGCAATTCAAATATCTTATTAATTATTATATTATTTTATATGTTAATTTTGTCTTCTTTTAATCTTGCTCTAACAAGAAACTATGAGTACCTTATTTAATAACATTCGATGGGGATAGTATTGAAAAGGGAAAGAAAGAAAAATTTATAACAAAAACAATTTTAGAGTGTTTGCAATATGAAAGGAATTTTTGGATTTGAAAAAAAAATAAAAATGAAACGGCACAGTACAGAAGCAGCAGAGGGGCAGTTTGGGCCTAGGACACGGAGGTTGGAATTTCCTTTATAAATTTCGCCGACAATCAGAGCCTCTTTCTTCCCTTTTCTTTTCACCTTCCCAAGGGAGAAAGAAAATAAAAAGAAAAAGAAAATCGCACAAAATAATCAGAGAGAGAAAGAAAAGAATAAAAAAAAAAAAAACAGTTCCGAAACAATCTTCGGGTGAGTGGAAGATGAAGAAGTGCGAACTGTGCAAGCTTCCAGGGAGGATTTTCTGCGAGTCGGACCAGGCCAGCTTATGCTGGGACTGCGACGCAAAGGTTCACGGCGCCAACTTCTTGGTCGCCAGACACTCGCGAACGCTCCTCTGCCGCTCGTGCCACTCTCCCACGCCGTGGAAGGCCTCCGGCGCCAGACTCGCTAACGCCGCCTCCATCTGCAACCGATGCGCCGCCTCCACCGCGGAAGAACAGGACGAGACCGAATCCGGCAATGACGAGGAACCAGACACCGAGGACGACGATGTCTCCGGCGAGGAGGATGGCGAGAACCAGGTCGTGCCGTGGTCCTCCACATCGCCGCCCCCGGCGAGCTCCTCCGGCAGCGAGTGGTCGTCTTTCAGCGGGTGCAAAAACGACGACGACGAAGGTGCTTCTCGTTCCGCATGTGAACCGGAAACGGCAACATCCTCGTTGAAGCGACCTCGCGAGAACGACGACGACGTTTCCGGTCGTGATCCGCTGGTTTGTTTTACTTGATTTTTTTTCTTCTAACAAGAAATAGTCATTTATTGGTATATATTATTTTTTATTAAAAATAATTATTTATTTTGGTTTATTTTATGAAAGCAGGGGATTGGAAGTGTTAGGCGTCTGAGCGGAGGTGGCGTGTGACGGAGGATCATCGTTAAAGAAGATTTCGACCACTCGCCACGACGACGTTTCGTGTGGGGGAAAGTAAGAGTTTCTCAACCGTAGGATGGACCAAGATATTTTAGCTCTTTCATCATTAACTTCTAATCTAACCGCTTACAATAGAGTGCTGGTTTTTACTGTAGGGTGATTATTGTGTTGTGTGTTAACGAAGATTTGCTTTATTGGTTTCTAATCTAAGATAAACGTTAGCATATGATCTTGATGTAACCTTTTTATTTGTATAAATAAAATGTCCAATTATTTTTTGAAGTTTGTATTGGGTGGTGGTTTGATCATGTAATGGTAATGAAAGTGGTAACATTATAGTTTTTATTAAGAAAATGGGAGTGGTTAGCATTGAGCGGTGGTTAGAGACGTTGGTGAAGATGTGGCTGTGTGAAAGTGAAGATTTTTTCTCTTTCCCTAAAAGGGTGTGAGGTGAGTTGGTGTGCTAGGTTTGATGGAGGGGATGTGCGTGTCATGTTGTAGGACCTCAGAACACAACCACAACCAAGTGAAGTGTGTGAACAAAACGAAGAATAATGAAAGGTGCAATGCATCAAAGAAGCACATCACTAGCTACTACACATTTATGTTTACGTGTACGAATAGGTAGGGCTTAAATTAGAGATAAGTGTAAAGTGAAGAAAGGCCAATTTGTGATTGAATGATACAAACTAAAAATAGAAGGAGTTGAATGCGATATAGCGCACCACTTTATACTCGCGTGCCTGCATGTGAACATAAAGTCATAAATGGTTTCATTGCAGATCACATTGTTATAAATTGAAAGCCTTGAGTGGTATCTTATGCATCTTAAGTTTGAACTACTGCTACAATAAATAAAAGGGTGCCTATGTGGAGTGTGGGTCTGTTCCTTTCCATGCTACATCTTTTTTCCCTGTTTTGCTTTCTCACCATCTTCTCTTCTGTGTCTTCTCGAACCTTTTTAGAATTTCACTTATCAATAATTCTTTTCATTCTTAAAACATCTTCAATGTAGATTATATGCCCATAAGTTTAAGGTCAGATCATATAACACTATTATTAAATTATGTTCACATATCAGTAAGTTTAAGATCATTGGAATTTTTTATTTATTAAAATAATCCATGTGTGAGAGAAATACTCTAAAAACATTGAATAAGAAAGAATATTCACCTTATTAAATAATAAAAACAAAATTAAAATTAAATATTTTTAAATTAAAGTATAAACAATATAACTCTAAGATTTTATTATACTCTTGAAGAAGAAATAAACCTAGTTTGAGATGAGATAATGAATGAAGGGTTATTCTATAATTTATAAATTTTTATAAAAAAAAATTACAATTTATAATTTTTTTCATTTTAGATCAACATATTCCAATGATTTTTTTATATATAATTCAAATGTAGAGTTAATACACTCTCTATGATCACATCCTTATTTAATTTTTACACTTAAACTTTTTTAATAATTCATACTATATCCATCTAATATCATCTTAAAAATATTAATTTATTCAAAAATACTAAGTTTTCTATATTAATATATTTCTGAAACTATCATATAATAATACTTTTTTTCTCACCCTTTCATTAAAAATGATAAATTGTGCGTGTGAACACCATTAAGGAGTTATAAATTAAGATTTTTCACGAAATCAGTAATTAATAAAAAATGAATTAGATCTTATTAAAAAAAATTAAGTTAATTTTCATTTGATATTTTATAAAGAAGGGTTATTATGGTATAAATAATTACAATGAACTTATAAAATAAATGTTAGAAGTTTAGAATGTTTAAACTTCTATTAAGATCAATTTATTTTGTACTAATATATGGTGACATGATAAAGGTATTTTATACTAATATAAAGTTTAATTTTTTGTTTCCACTTCAAAAGTTATAAACGTAGATATTATTGTTCTTCATTCTATTTGGTCCAAATTGATTGGTTGTATTTATAAGGCTATTTTTAGTTTGTAAATAAAATACTAGTTCTCATGAAAATTTTAAAAAAGTTCAAGTATACAAAAATTGTCTTAAAAACAAACATGTTATAGTCAAGAGTTCTAATGTAGGAGGTATGAAAATTAAGGAAAGGATTTTGATTTTTATCATCACTTAGATGTTCATATCTAGGAGAAACAATCATCTCTTATCAAATGAGAGTGATTTGGTTCTCTTGTATGAGATCAAATTTGGAATCAAGATAAACTATTAGAAGCTTAAAATATTGACAAATTATCACCTACCATATGGTGTTTTTGTTTAAAAAAATTTACAACATTTCAAATTGGGTGTAAGAGGGGGAAATTACATACACTTAGGACAATTAATTAATTGGGTAATGTATCTTTACAAAATATGAGATTTGAAAAGGTCAATGGTGTATGGTTTATGTTTGAAGGATAATAACCAATTCATGAGGACAATGTGATACAATCCAAGTAAACAAGGAGATGACCAAGACCTCAAAAGACCATTCACACTATGAGAGTCATATCAACAATCAAGTCAAGACCCCACCCAAGATACCAGAAGAAGAAGTGGGCATAGACCAAAACACCAAATGTTCTTTCTTCTGGTATTCTTAAAAATAAAACATGTTGTAAATAATTTTGGCTCACTTTAGGGGTTCGAATAGAATAGGTGCCTTTAGCATAATTAGGGGTGTAGTTATCATTTTAACTTGTGTCTAGCCCTTTAGGAAGGAAATTTGACCTAGCTTCTAAAAGAACAAGCCTAGGGTGCGGTTTTGACTTATTCAAGACCTAAAAACCGCCCCTCCCTCATTTACTTTCATGCCCTTGCTCTTTTTGTTTTCCAAGGCACTCATTCCTATAAATAGGGTGCCTTACTCCATGTATTTTCATGTTCAAATTTGAAATAGAAGGAAAACTCTACACAAATTGTGTGAGACTTGTGTTCTCTTAATTTAGGTCTTATCTTGTGAGAGTTAGAGAGCTCTTCAAGTGGCGGCCATCCACACTTATCTTGGAGAATCCACACTCCAAGTGGCGTGTTCACTCTCCTCCATCACCATAAGCTTTCCTATCCTTCATCTCTTATTCTATTTTCCATTACACCATTTGTCTTTGTGTTTATGTTCTTATTTTGCTTCCATTTTCATTTCGGTCTCCTCCATATAAATTGTTTCCTTTCATGTTCTTGCAATTTTGCACCATACATCATCATCACCATATAATGTGTTTTTCCTTTTGCCTTTGGAAGTGAACCTTCATACTTACTTAACCACTTGGTTAAGTTCGTGTACAGTGGCAATCTTCCCTAGGTCTCACCTTATAATTGCTAAAACTCAAATCATAAACAAAGTGTCACCATTAAAATGGAAAAATCTAAAATCAACTCACATCATGTAGTATTCAGAGCATAGGTTTTTTTAGCTTATTTGCTTTGAGTTGATTTCGACACTTTACTTTCTTGCACCTTTAAATTCTTGCTTTTACATTCAAGCAATTTCAATTCGGCCTTTACTTTCTTGTCTTTTATATTTCAACACTTTTTATTCATTAGCATTTCTTTTTCGCTTTTGAATGTTTATGTTGTGTCCTTTTTTGTTCTTACCTCTTTTTGCTTTAGTCATATGTTCTTAGTGTTTCTAGGCGTCTTTTATTCCTTCTATTTATTTTGCTTTTAATTGTGAAGGTATAAAAGTAACTAGAAATTTGTTTGAGTGGAAGTTGATTAAGTTCCAAACATAGATTTCAAGTGTTCATTTAATTTGAATCCCAAACTTTTTGTGACAATTGAAAGTGAATGAAAATATGCATGACAAGAATTATGGGCATCTTAACTCCATAAACCAAAAACAAGGATAAAAAAAAAGGAGTTTATGCAGATATCATTCTCTTTTTTTCTTTTTCTTTTTTTTTTTTGTCAAGGTCAACATTCTAAAAAGAGGATTCATGTTATATTGGCAAATTGATTTCATCATTGTAGAATTTATCCTTTTTCTTTTATAAGTTCTAGAAATAGTAAAACTTCATAGTTAAAAGTTAAGTAAGTCTCTTTGAGTCTTCTTTTTTGTTTTTTCTTGTTTGTCTCTTTAAAAGGTTTTGTCATTATCTCATTTCCAACTTTGTTTAGCTTTCTTGTTTTTGAGCTTTTCTTGTTTGTCATTCAAAATTCTTTAGTTTTGTTCTGGGTTCTTTTGGGATCAAGTGTAAGGGCTTTGTCCTTTTTCATTTTGAAGAGCTTGCAACCCAAGATAGACCTTTGTTTGAGAGAAAAATCTCTCCTTGAGTGCTTTGTTTTTTTTTTTTTTCTCTTCTTTTCTACAAAAATGAGAGCTACAAATGAGGAGAGAATTCTTAGTCTTTTTCACTAATTGTTTGTTTCTTTGTGCAAATATTATGGCTCACTTATCTTCAGGGAAATCATCCAAACTACAATCTTCCCAAAAGGCTTTTCTTTTAGGTGAGCTTGCGGAAGCAAAGAGATCATTAGCCCAAAAAGATGAAGAAATGCGGCAATTGCTGGATAGATTACAAAGACTTGAAAAGGCACAAGAAAGGCAACCTAGAGGAAGGAGGTGGGAACAAAGGAGAGCTTTAAGAAGTTACACCCATTATGGTAGCCAAGAGGAAGATTAAGATTGGAGGATGCACCAATATAATGAAAGGCGCCACCAACACCATCCTTCCAAATCTTCTTTTCCCCATGTAAAATTGCTTAGCTTTAGTGGGGAAAGTGACCCCAATATTTACTTAGGATGGGAGGCTAAGGTAGAGCAAATATTCAATGCAAATGAGGTCCAAGAGGACCAAAAGGTAAGTTAGCCTCCTAAGAATTTTTAGAATATGCCATGCAATGGTGGCACCAAATTGTAATGAATATTGGTTTGAACAAAGGGCCAATCGTGGTCTCTTGGTACAATTTAAAGGAATGCATGCGCGCGCGGTTTGTTCCTCCTCATCATAGGAAGAAACTTTTGTTGAAGCTCCAACGACTTCAACAAGGACTTAGGAGTGTAGATGAATACTTTAAAGATTTGAAAACCACTGATGGCTCATTTTGCGAGTGGATTAAGAAAAGAGATTCAAAATGTTGTAGAACTTTATGAGTATACTTCGTTGGAAAAATTGGTTCACCTAGCCATCAAGGTTGAATCACAACTTTTGAAGAAAACTTCTTTAAAAAATACTCATAATGATGGCTTCTGTAACTCAACTTGGAAGGGTAAAAATTAATTTTCAAAACAAGATAAGCCTTCCAACTCATCTAAAGAATCTACCCCACAAAAAGAACATCCTTCTCTTTCTAGGACTAAATCGCCAACCAAAACCTCTAAAACCAAAAGTTTTAAATGCTTAGGTTTTGGGCACATAGCTGCCAATTGTCCAAGCAAAAGAACCATGATGGTTAAGGGGCGGCAAGTAGTGTGTGAACAAAGTGATCAATCTTCTAGGTCTAACTCCCCTTTTCCTTCAAAAACCCCTAGTGAAAATGAATGTGAGATACCTTGTGAAGGTGATTTATTGTTGATAAGGCGAATGTTGTAACATCCCGCCAAAATACTATACAAATGTATATAATGAAAATAAAGGTAACAAATAGATTCTATGAACAAAATAATATATATATGAAATGAAGTTGCTCCTCTTAGGGAGTTTAATACAAATTCGGTCAAATTTTCCAGAAACATAAACAAAATACAGTAAAAAAAAACAAAGCAGGCGATCTCCTATCGGAAGGAACCGATCTCCTATCGGAGGAGCCAAAACAGCCGATCACCTATCAGGACAGAAAAAAAAACAGGCGATCACCCGATAGAGGCAGAAACAGGCGATCACCCGATAGAGACAGAAGAAAACCGGCGATCTCCTCCTCGGCAATCACTCACGAAGGAGCTCTTCTTCCTGGAAGATCATCTGCTCCCGTGTAACAATTACACGATCATCACAGTTTTGAGAAAACAACCACAATAACAGATAAAAGGGTAAGCTAGATAATTTAAAAGAAGTTTAAATCAAGAACATGAAAATCCAAGTAAACCAAGTTCCAAAATATCCATGTAAAACGTAGAGCTGCTCATAGCATTCAGCTGATCGCCCAAAATCACATTTCACAACATTCACCCATAGTCATTCCATTTCACAATACAGCATCAAGTGTCTATCAATATTCAAGTTTCTCATTTCACATGTCAGACTTTCCACTGACTCACCACACAAGACACTTGACACTACTTCCGGATTGACTCGTGCGTTGATTAGACTCAGAGATCTGCACCTGTCATACCACACCACTGTGAAATCCACACAGGGTCGCTGTGAATCCACACAGCATGCGCATATATCATCTCAATGTTACCATAGTTCTCCTGGTATGACAGGGTTAATCCATATGACAGACGGAGCTCGTTCTTTTTCACACGAGACGCCCATCATATAGACCTCCTTCGACTCTCAACAACTGAGTAACTTCCTCTACGTGATTCCATTACCTCAGCAGAGTCAGGATATCCCCTTAGGAATCACCGATCAATGCACCTACCACAAGATCTTACACGGTATTTTCTTTCCTGAAAATACTATGCCTCGATCCCACATTCACAGCATTCAAAGACATCATGCCACACTTAGAAGAATGATTTCAATCACAGCAATAGCCATTTCAAAGGATTCATATTTTCGAATATCTCATGTAAATCTCAAGCAGTTCTCAAAACAACATCAAACACAAGGAGTTCGCAAAACAGCGCCAAAACCGGCGATCTAGTTCAAAATATGGTATTTCGAAGGCTGTATATTAAAACAGGCGTCCACGTCGCCCAAGCACACAACACAGAGCATTTCACGAAGACGAAAGCGAAAACGGCGACCACGTCGCCCACACTTCAGAAATGGTTCAACTATGGCTCGTAGTAAAGATGAAGGCTAGCTTCCCTTACCTGGACTTGCGCAACCACCAGGAGCTTCGAAATCCAACGAAGCTTGCAGAATACCTTGGCTCTGTTTTTCGCGTCTGGTCTGAAGAACTTGCAGAGGACTACCCAAGTGCTCCAATGGTGTTACTTCTCGTCGTACTCTTGTGTGGAGAGGCTGAAATCGCAACGCGGAGGAGGGAACTCACTCTTTCTCTCTTCGACTACAACAACGTTTTCTTCCTCTTCAGTAGTGGATTTCAGTAACTTAAACCAACTTATCCCTCCAAAAGCAGCTGCCACCACCCACTCTGCAGGGAAGTTTGCGTGTACGCTTCCCTGCACAGTACTACTAAGCATGCCTCTGCGCAGGCTACGCTATGAGGTCACTATTCTGAACCACTTTTTCGTCTACGTGGCGCGCGTGCAGAACGTCTCTTGCTGGGAGTCTGGGGCCCACGTTCTCTGGGTGTAACTCAACGTCGCGCGATGACCTTTCGCCGATGACTACCAGCTCGAAGAGAAACCACTGATGACCTCTCGCGCGAAGACGATCCACCGATGACCTCGCGCGAAGACTACCACCGATGACCTCGCGCGAAGACTACCACCGATGACCTCGCGCGAAGACTACCACCGATGACCTCGCGCGAAGACTACCACCGATGACCCCGCGCGAAGACTACCACCGATGACCTCGCGCGAAGACTACCACCGATGACCTCTTCCTGGCGAACGACCGATGTCTTCCTCTGGGAGACAACCGATGTCTTCCCTGGCGACGCCCTCATAACTCTCGCGCCTTGGCCACGTCCACATGCATCGCGCCCTGGCAATGCCTGCGTGCCTCGCGCCCGCGCGATGCCCGCATGCCCCTCGCGCCCGCGCGATGCCTGCATGCCTCTCACGCCCGCGCGATGTCCACCTGGCGCTCATGTGTAGCAGGCGACCGGCGACCTCGTAGCCTTCTAAACTTAACTTTTTCCTCCCTTTCTATTCTAAATAAAAACATACTTAGAATTTATTTAAAATATAACTCTTTTATTCCAATAAATTTTTCAGGTCCTTACATTCTCCCCAACAAGAAAAATTTTCGTCCTCGAAAATTGGATTACAAGGAAAAGAGGTATGGATAAGCCTCCCTCATGGGTTCTTCTAACTCCCAAGTAGAATCCCCCGATTTCTCATCCCACACCACTTTCACCATGTCGATGGTCTTGCCTCTGAGCTGTTTACATTGCCGATCGTCAATCCTGACTGGTTTTGCTTCAAAGGACAAGTCATCCCTAATCTGCACGTCGTCTACATCCAGCACATGACTAGGGTCTGCCATGTACTTCCTCAGCTGTGACACGTGAAACACATTGTGCAGATTCGCCAGATGGGGAGGTAGGGCGATCTCATACGCCACTGGGCCAATCCTTCTTAAGATCTGATATGGTCCCACGAACTTAGGGGATAACTTCTTTGACCTGATCGCCCGCCCTACACCCTTGGTTGGTGTCACTTTCATGAACATGTGATCTCCAGCAGCAAACTCCAAAGGCTTTCTCCTCTGATCTGCATAGGACTTCTGCCTACTCTGAGAGGCTTTCATTCTGCTTTGTATCTGCTTCACCTTCTCGGTCGTCTGCTGAATCAACTCTGGCCCAACCAAGACTGCCTCGCCCTCCTGGTACCAACATAAGGGAGTTCTGCATTTCCTCCCATACAGGGCTTCATATGGTGCCATCCCAATGCTGGCGTGGTAGCTATTGTTATAGGTAAACTCCACTAGTGGCAACACCTCCTCCCAACCTCCCAATTGATCCAAAACGCATGCCCTCAGCAGATCTTCCAAAGATTGGATCGTCCTCTCTGACTGACCATCTGTTTGGGGATGATATGCAAAGCTCATCCTCAACTTAGTTCCCAAACACTCTTGCAGGGTCTGCCAAAACCGTGAAGTAAACCTGGGATCTCTATCTGAAACGATGCTGGAAGGCACTCCATGCAGCCTCACTATTTCTTGGATGTATAGCTGTGCCAGCTTGACCATAGGCATCTTCATATTTACTGGGAGGAAGTGGGCACTCTTCGTCAGCCTATCAATGATGACCCAGATTGCATCATGACCCTTTACCGATCTGGGTAAATGGGTGACAAAATCCATGGCAATGCTGTCCCACTTCCACTCGGGGATATCCAGTTGCTGCAACAGCCCGCCAGGTCTTTGATGCTCTACCTTCGCCTTTTGACACGTTAAGCAGGTTGCCACGTACTGGGCGACGTCCCTCTTCATGCCTGACCACCAAAATGACTCCTTTAAGTCATGGTACATCTTGTTCATACCTGGGTGAAGGTTGAGGCGGCTCTTATGACCTTCCTCTAGGATCATCTTCTTCAACTCATCATTTGCAGGTATGTAAATTCTGCCATCAAACCTCAAGATCCCATCATCGCCCATCTCAAAGCCTCTCGCCTGATCTGTCCCTAGTGACTCCACAGTGCGCTTCAGGCTAGGGTCCTCCAATTGTTTATCCTTCAACATCCCAAGGAAGTCATTAGTTATAGTCAGCTTACTACAACTAATGTGATTCACGTGAAATTTCACTCCAAAGTTTAAGTCTCTGAACTGCTCGATCAGTTTCTGCTCTTCCATCATCATGGTGGCGACTTGTATAGACTTCCTACTCAAGGCATCTGCCACTACATTGGCCTTCCCTGGGTGATACATGAGTTGAAAGTCGTAGTCCTTTAGGAATTCCATCCACCTTCTTTGTCTCATGTTTAGTTCCTTCTGATCGAACAGGTACTTCAAGCTCTTGTGGTCACTGAATACCTGGAACCGAGCTCCATAAAGATAATGCCTCCAGATCTTCAAGGCAAACACTACCGCTGCCAACTCCAAATCATGAGTAGGGTAGTTTCTCTCATGCACCTTGAGTTGCCTTGAAGCATATGCAACCACTCTCTTCTCTTGCATCAAGACGCATCCCAAGCCTTGATGTGAGGCATCACAGAAGACATCAAAAGGTCTTCCTACTTCTGGAATCACCAGCACTGGAGCACTGGTCAACCTCTCCTTTAGTTCCCTGAAGCTCTGCTCACATCGGTCGGTCCAAGCAAAGGGTTGGTCCTTGCGGGTCAGTTGTGTTAAAGGAGCCACTACTTTGGAAAAATCCTCAATAAACCTCCGATAGTAGCCCGCCAACCCCACAAAGCTCCTTATCTCAGTCACTGTCTTAGGACGTTCCCATTGCAGCACTGCCTCTACCTTGGCTGGATCTACCGAGATCCCCTGGGCAGATATCACGTGTCCTAAGAAGTTGACTTCCCTTAGCCAGAACTCACACTTAGAGAACTTGGCATAGAGCTGCTTCTCCCTCAGTATTTCCAATACTGTCCTCAGGTGTTCCTCATGCTCTTCCTCGGTCCTTGAATAAATGAGGATGTCATCTATGAAGACCACCACAAACTTATCCAAGAAAGGGCGAAAGATCCTATTCATGTAGTCCATGAATAGAGCTGGAGCATTGGTGACTCCAAATGGCATCACTACATACTCGTAGTGCCCATATCGAGACCTAAAAGCTGTCTTCTGAACATCTTCAGCTTTTACCAAGATTTGGTGATACCCCGATCTCAGGTCAATCTTGGAGAACACCGAGGCCCCATGAATTTGGTCCATCAAATCATCAATCCGAGGTAGGGGGTACTTGTTCTTGATGGTCAATTTGTTCAATTGCCTGTAGTCTATACACAGCCGAGACCCTCCATCCTTCTTCTTGACTAGGAGCACTGGAGCTCCCCATGGAGATACGCTGGGTCTGATGAACTGCTTCTCCAGCAACTCTTCCACTTGCTTCTTTAACTCCACTAACTCGGCTGGTGCCATCCTGTAAGGTGCCATTGACACTGGTCCAGCTCCAGGTACCAAGTCAATAGAGAATTCCACTTCTCTCTTAGGGGGTAACCCAGGCACCTCTTCTGGGAATACATCTGTGAAATCTTTCACCACTTGTATCCTGTTTACGTCCCCTTTATTCTCCACTTCCAACCGGGCGAGCACCACGAAGCACCTCGCCCCTTCTTCCAACGCTGATCGCCCTTGTTGAACTGTTAACACATCCGATTCTTGGGGGTCTGGAAACGCTACCTTCTGCCTACCACAGTCTATGAGAACGTGATTGGCAGCTAACCAATCCATTCCCAGGATGACATCCAGGTCCTGAAGGGGTAGGCAGATCAAGTTCACCTTGAATCTGCGTCCTTCTACAATCACTGGACATTCAGGGCACACTGTAGAGGTCGACACCTGTCCTGACGCAGGTGTAGAGACCAACAGCTCGAAAGGTAACTCCTTCACTAGGAGGCCCAACTCGGCTACACACAGGCTTGACACAAAGGAGTGTGTCGCTCCAGAATCAAACAAGGCCCTTACACCTCTACCAGCAATAAAACAAACACCTTGGATGAGGTTACCTGACTGAGCTGCCTCTGCTCCAGACATGGCGAACACCCTCCCTGTTGCCTGAGGTCTGCCGCCCTCGTTTCTCAACTGTTGGAAGCCACTGGGTTGGGTCGCCCCATTCCTGCTAGGGCACTCTCTAGCAACGTGCCCCATCTTTTGGCAGACAAAACATCTCCTCTCTGAAATCTTCTTGAAACAAGCATTGGAGGCGTGTGGTCCACCACAGTGAAGACACTTAGGCTTCCAAGGTTGTTGCTGTTGGAACTGGGGAGGTGCTGCTCCTGCCCGATGTGATGGAGGTCTCGCATAGGGCTTGCTTTGTGGGTGCTGTGCCTTAGCTCTCCCACTGGAAGGACCTCCTGGGTGTGACCTGATCACCCGAGACTCACCCTTTTCCAGGGTCTCCACCATCTTCGCCTTCTCCACTAAGGCGTGGAACTCCCTGATGCACATCGGGGCTATGGTCTTCTTCAGCCCATGCTTCAGCCCTTCCTCGAACTTCCTACACCTCCAGGCCTCGGAGGTCGCCTGGGTATAGAACCGGGCGAGGTACTCAAAACGGGCAGCATAGGCGTTTACTGACATGTCCCCTTGCTCCAACTTTAAGAACTCAGCTTCCCTTGCAAACTTGGCGCTGTCTGGGAAGTATTTTTCCAAGAACTTCACTCTAAAGCTCTCCCAATCCAGAACATCCTCTCGGGCCTCCATCATCTGCTGAGCTCCCATCCACCAGAACTCAGCTTCTCCTGATAGCAGATACGTGGCAAACAACAGCTTCTTCTCTTCAGGGCAGGAGGTCGCCCTAAAGATTTTCTCCACCTCCCTGACCCACTGATCTGCCTGGTCAGGGGTAGCATTCCCACTGAACTTAGGTGGGTTGTGCCTCATGAACTCGGCCAGTCCCATCTGTTCTTGGGGCTGACCGACGTGGGAGTTTGTCTCAGCAGATCGGGCAGTTTCCCAGTGCTGCATTGTGGCTTGATGGTTCTGAGCCATCGCCGCATTCTGCTGCTGAATGGCAGTCGCCATCATCTCGATGGCCTTGGCGATCTGACTCATCTCTGAGGAAGGTTGAGGTGGGGTAGCAGGTCTACGTGCCATCTTCTGAATCTATTGACTTCTATATTCCCTACAACTATAAGAATGAAATCGATAAGAATCAATTCATTCAAGGGGTAACAGCTAGACCTTACAAAGGTCAGCATCTCAAAGTCATCTAGAATTTGAGTTCATCAACAGAATCACAACACTTATAATCCCAAACAAAACACCAGAACAGTTACTGGTGTGCAAACATCAATCCAACTACCACCTCAGTCAAATTCAAGAACACTCAAAAATCACACCAGAATTCAATGTAGGCTAAACATCAAACCTTTGGAATTAAGATTAAGAATCATCTTGATCCAGTTATGAGTGTGCACCCTCACCACTTTATCAAGACCTTCTTATTCTTAATACTAAGATTTTCAGTTAGGCATACATTCACCAAAGCACACGCAAGAGTTCAATACAAAAACGTTTGAAAACCTCCCACTATAGTGGTTATTTAAAACTCAAATAAATTTTATGAGCAGAAGAAACACAATGGATCCACAGCCCTCAGGTCATCCTAAGGCGAACCTGGCTCTGATACCATTAATGTAACATCCCGCCAAAATACTATACAAATGTATATAATGAAAATAAAGGTAACAAATAGATTCTATGAACAAAATAATATATATATGAAATGAAGTTGCTCCTCTTAGGGAGTTTAATACAAATTCGGTCAAATTTTCCAGAAACATAAACAAAATACAGTAAAAAAAAAACAAAGCAGACGATCTCCTATCGGAAGGAACCGATCTCCTATCGGAGGAGCCAAAACAGCCGATCACCTATCAGGACAGAAAAAAAAACAGGCGATCACCCGATAGAGGCAGAAACAGGCGATCACCCGATAGAGACAGAAGAAAACCGGCGATCTCCTCCTCGGCAATCACTCACGAAGGAGCTCTTCTTCCTGGAAGATCATCTGCTCCCGTGTAACAATTACACGATCATCACAGTTTTGAGAAAACAACCACAATAACAGATAAAAGGGTAAGCTAGATAATTTAAAAGAAGTTTAAATCAAGAACATGAAAATCCAAGTAAACCAAGTTCCAAAATATCCATGTAAAACGTAGAGCTGCTCATAGCATTCAGCTGATCGCCCAAAATCACATTTCACAACATTCACCCATAGTCATTCCATTTCACAATACAGCATCAAGTGTCTATCAATATTCAAGTTTCTCATTTCACATGTCAGACTTTCCACTGACTCACCACACAAGACACTTGACACTACTTCCGGATTGACTCGTGCGTTGATTAGACTCAGAGATCTGCACCTGTCATACCACACCACTGTGAAATCCACACAGGGTCGCTGTGAATCCACACAGCATGCGCATATATCATCTCAATGTTACCATAGTTCTCCTGGTATGACAGGGTTAATCCATATGACAGACGGAGCTCGTTCTTTTTCACACGAGACGCCCATCATATAGACCTCCTTCGACTCTCAACAACTGAGTAACTTCCTCTACGTGATTCCATTACCTCAGCAGAGTCAGGATATCCCTTAGGAATCACCGATCAATGCACCTACCACAAGATCTTACACGGTATTTTCTTTCCTGAAAATACTATGCCTCGATCCCACATTCACAGCATTCAAAGACATCATGCCACACTTAGAAGAATGATTTCAATCACAGCAATAGCCATTTCAAAGGATTCATATTTTCGAATATCTCATGTAAATCTCAAGCAGTTCTCAAAACAACATCAAACACAAGGAGTTCGCAAAACAGCGCCAAAACCGGCGATCTAGTTCAAAATATGGTATTTCGAAGGCTGTATATTAAAACAGGCGTCCACGTCGCCCAAGCACACAACACAGAGCATTTCACGAAGACGAAAGCGAAAACGGCGACCACGTCGCCCACACTTCAGAAATGGTTCAACTATGGCTCGTAGTAAAGATGAAGGCTAGCTTCCCTTACCTGGACTTGCGCAACCACCAGGAGCTTCGAAATCCAACGAAGCTTGCAGAATACCTTGGCTCTGTTTTTCGCGTCTGGTCTGAAGAACTTGCAGAGGACTACCCAAGTGCTCCAATGGTGTTGCTTCTCGTCGTACTCTTGTGTGGAGAGGCTGAAATCGCAACGCGGAGGAGGGAACTCACTCTTTCTCTCTTCGACTACAACAACGTTTTCTTCCTCTTCAGTAGTGGATTTCAGTAACTTAAACCAACTTATCCCTCCAAAAGCAGCTGCCACCACCCACTCTGCAGGGAAGTTTGCGTGTACGCTTCCCTGCACAGTACTACTAAGCATGCCTCTGCGCAGGCTACGCTATGAGGTCACTATTCTGAACCACTTTTTCGTCTACGTGGCGCGCGTGCAGAACGTCTCTTGCTGGGAGTCTGGGGCCCACGTTCTCTGGGTGTAACTCAACGTCGCGCGATGACCTTTCGCCGATGACTACCAGCTCGAAGAGAAACTACTGATGACCTCTCGCGCGAAGACGATCCACCGATGACCTCGCGCGAAGACTACCACCGATGACCTCGCGCGAAGGCTACCACCGATGACCTCGCGCGAAGACTACCACCGATGACCTCTTCCTGGCGAACGACCGATGTCTTCCTCTGGGAGACAACCGATGTCTTCCCTGGCGACGCCCTCATAACTCTCGCGCCTTGGCCACGTCCACATGCATCGCGCCCTGGCAATGCCTGCGTGCCTCGCGCCCGCGCGATGCCCGCATGCCCCTCGCGCCCGCGCGATGCCTGCATGCCTCTCACGCCCGCGCGATGCCTGCATGCCTCTCACGCCCGTGCGATGTCCACCTGGCGCTCATGTGTAGCAGGCGACCGGCGACCTCGTAGCCTTCTAAACTTAACTTTTTCCTCCCTTTCTATTCTAAATAAAAACATACTTAGAATTTATTTAAAATATAACTCTTTTATTCCAATAAATTTTTCAGGTCCTTACAAATGTTGGAAACAATTCCAAAACCTTTGGATGACACCCAAAGAGAAAATATTTTTCACACTCATTGCCTTATCAACAACAAGTTATGTTCCATGATAATAGATGGGGGTAGTTATGCTAATGTGGCAAGTACAAGAGTGGTGGAAAAGCTTAATTATCCACCATCTCTCATACAAAGCCCTACAAGCTCCAATGGCTTTGTAAAGAGGGTGAAATCATGGTTAATAAAAAAGTCCTCATAACTTTTGCTATAGGAAAGTATAAAGATGAGGTTTTATGTGATGTTGTGCCAATGGAAGCAACACATATTCTTTTGGGAAGACCTTGGCAATATGATAGACAAGTTCTACACGATGGCCTAACCAACAAAATGTCTTTTAACTTTCATGGGCACAAAGTTATCTTAAAACCCCTCTCTCCCAAAGAAGTTCATGAGGACCAAATAAAAATAAAAATCAAAAGAGAAAATGAAAAAGGAAAGGAAAGTAAAATTGGTTTCAACACCTCTTCTCAAGCAATCAAATCAATAATGTTGACCTATACAAAATTAATTGCGCCTCCTAGGTATACTTCCAACTTCTCTTTTTCATTACCTAATAAATCTAAATATTTCACATCTTGGACAAAGAAGTTTTAGGATGAAATTCAAACACGTCCTAAAGGTTCTTCAAAGAGGATTTTCATCAAAAAGTCCTTTCATCCCCAAATATTCTTTCCCAACATGATACAGTCAAAGTAAACAAGGAGATGACCAAGGCCTCAAGAGACCATTCACACTATGAGTAGTCATCTCAACAATCAAGTCAATACTCCACCAAAGATCTAGCGGACCTCACCAGAAAAAGAAGTGGGCATAGACCAAAACACCAAATGTTCTTTCTTCTGGTATTCTTAAAAATAAAACATGTTGTAAATAATTTTGGCTCACTTTAGGGGTCCAAATAGCAAGATAGGCTAGAATAGGAGCCTTTAGCATAATAGGGGGTGTAGTTATCATTTTAGCTTGTGTCTAGCCCTTTAGGAAGGAAATTTGACCTAGCCTCTAAAAGAACAAGCCAAGGGTGCGGTTTTGACTTATTCAAGAACTAAAAACCGCCCCTCCCTTATTTACTTTCATGCCCTTGTTCTTCTTGTTTTCCAAGGAACCCATTCTTATAAATAAGGTGCCTTACTCCATGTATTTTCATGTTGAAATTTGAAATAGAAGGAAAACTCTACACAAATAGTGTGAGACTTGTGCTCTCTTAGTTTAGGTCTTATCTTGTGAGAGTTAGAGAGCTCTTCAAGTGGCAACCATCCACACTTATATCGGAGAATCCACACTCCAAGTGGCGTGTTCACTCTCCTCCATCACCATAAGTTTTCCTATCCTTCATCTCTTATTCCATTTTCTATTACACCATTTGTCTTTGTGTTTATGTTCTTATTTTTCTTCCATTCCCATTTTGGTCTCCTCCATATAAATTGTTTCCTTTCATGTTCTTGCAATTCCACACCATACATCATCATCACCATATAAAGTGTTTTTCCTTTTACCTTTGAAAGTGAATCTTCACACTTACTTAACCACTTGGCTAAGTTCGTGTCCAGTGAAATCTTCCCTAGGTCTCACCTTATAATTGCTAAAACTCAAATCATAAACAAAGTGTCACCATTAAAATGGACATATCTAAAATAACTCACATCACAATGAGACTAAAGAACCAAGTTGTGCTACCAGTGCCCAAGAAGAAAGTGCTCAAGTGCATAGTGGTATATTACATATGTCCCTATTATTCATAGGGATATTTCATAGTCACCTTTTAAACAAATGAAGCTTAATTGAATGGTTGCCTTTTATGCATCTCAATGGAACCATTGTGATTTTTGTATTACCACATTCACTAACATTGATAATAAGTTAGATGAAATTCAAGATCAAATTGTTGAAATACATTTGGCTTATAGGCATGAAAATTATGATTATTTAAGCATGGATGAAGAAGAAGCAAATTAAGGAGCAGGAGAAGAAGATAAAGCTTCTCCACGATTTATAAAAGAAAAAATCAAGAATAAATTTCAAGATTTTTAAGAAGAAGGATACAAGACTTGAAGCAATTAAGAAACAAAGTAATTTATAAAGTTGTAGAATGATTTAGAATATTGTATAATGTTCAAGAAGCTTCTAAAAAGATCACAACTGGATATCCAAGTAGAAAATTATAGACACTTAGAGATTCACTTAAGAAGAGTTTCTTTACTCAAAATATGTTGTTATTTACAAGAGAGGGTGACCACTTATTTACAGTGATAGGTCTCGTGTGATTAAGGCATGGAGGGAAATTTGAAATTCAAAATAAGCTAGCTTAACTACTAAAAGTGTGCTATTAACTGCGGATCTAGAAGGGGTAATGCTTTTCACATTTAAGCATGTGTTTGATGTGGAAAGTGTGACTAGGGGTTGCACATGGGAGACCTTCTAGATGTTAGGGTTTCTCTATGGGCCATGAACAAGCCAAAAATTTATGCTTTTTAACACCTCTTAAAAAGATTAAAATAAAGAATAGCTGGTATCATGGCCCATGCTCTAGTGTTTTGCTCTTCATGATCTTTTTACGGATGGTGGGGCCTTATGTCCTAGCCCGAGATGCTTGACCTAGCCTTAAATAGTCTTTTTTACTCTTGATCATCTTCTTGTAAAGTTGGGCTAGTTTAGATGGTGATGCTCCTTTCATGGTTACATCAAAGGTTGTAACTTTCTCCACATGTCTCTTTCATTACATATGAAGGTTGTAACTTCTTCCACATGTCCACATCAAAATATGCATCCTAGGTAAATATAAAGACATTTGAATTGGATTTTTTCCTTTCCAACCATTTTGTAAAGAGTAGTCAAACTTTACTCTGTAAATAGTAGTTCCTCCCTTTGTATTGAGAGTATCCTAGTTCCTATACAGTTAGTTAAGTTTCTTTAAGTTTGTTTTCAAACCCTATAAAAAGGGGCTCTTCTCTTTGTTGTAACAAAACTTACAAAATACAAAAATAAAAACAGAGAGCTTTAGATCTTACCTTGTCAAGTGTTTGCTCCCTCTTCTTCTTCCCCAATCGCTGCAATTGTTCTTTTCAAGCAAGTCATCAGGACCTTTCTCTTCTTTCTCGAATATGCACAGTGAGGCTTGAATGTTTCATTTTTATTTTTTTGATGCACACATGGTTTTACATTTTTGACCCTATGTTGTTTTACTTCTTTTCCCTTAATTTTTCTTTACCATTTTCTATACTTTGTAAAATTACTTTATTCAAATATTTTTGTTGATTTCTTTTGGAAAAGATTCTAGGATTTCTTGAAAAAGTTTGTTATCCTGCCCTTGAACTTAGCCTATTATTCTAATACAACAATATGATTAACAAGAAGGAATTGTTGCAAAATGGATGGCTAAAGAACATGATGTAAAAGGCACTAAAAAACAAGAAAAAAGTATCAATAAGAAGAAAACATTGTAGAAGTTGTTGATGCACCTATTGCTAAACCTGCCTAAAAGCCTGTTATTAACATACCCAGTTTCATGAAACAGTGGATGGTGAAAAGGAATAAATTGATGGTGAGCATTTAGACTTTTATGGGTCGACTGAAGATAATTTGTATAAGTCATCACCTTTGAGTTATAAAGAGGACAACAATGATTATTAGGTTGATAGTGACTTTGATGCAAAGACAGAGTATGGTTATGAAACATTAGGGACACCTAGAAATTTTGACTTGCTTGGAAGAAGTGAAATGTTATACAAGGAGGACAATTTCATAGAACAAAATGAAATTGGCTACTACAATTTCTCACTTAGCTCCATTGAAATAAAGTCGCTTGAAGAAAGAAAAAAATGTATTCTTTGGACTAATATGTAGTCAAGAGATTCAAATGGAAAAAATTGAAAAATGAAATGTCAATTTTAATACTCACACTTACACATATATGTTTTGACAACTAATTGGAACAAAAAAAATAAATTTTGTATATTATAGTTTCATTTTAAATATGTATGTTCTTCATTATTGGTTTATAGTCCTAATAAGTATACCATGTGAGGTTAAATTAATTATAAACTAAATATAACTATTAATGAAAAGTAACCAAAGTGATAATAAAAACACAAAGTCTAAATACTCTAACCATAACAAATACTAATTTCTAATATATAAAAATATATTGACCATTCATGATCAATTTCTTCAATTGTTTATGTGTCTAAGGATTCGTTATCAACAAAATGTTGCAATATGGATAACAAATATTAGTTTGTTTACAATAGCATATATGAAACCTATAAAGCCTTTATTTAGAATATTTGAAATGTGTTATTACCAATTTCCAAGAATCAACAATACTAACATAATATATGGTGCATATTTAATGCATAATATAAGTCACACTTAAAACTTTCTTGTTTCCTATTGCATTGATATAAGAAATTGAACGAAGTTAATTTATTGAAATTTAGTAAGCTTGATTTTAATAAATGGAATGAAGAACTAAATATTATAAGATATATCTAACGTAGAGATTATGTGATGTTGATGTAGATTTACCATATAAGACATTACATACATTAATAGCATTAAAAAAGGTCATTAGCAATTTACAAAATACATTAGATAAACTAAGTTTGTGCTTGACTTTCTATGTAAAGAACAAAACCACATGACAATAATGTTGTGAGACAAATAATCATCAATTTCAACAAGACATAAATTAAAGATATTAAAAAGTAATATTATATTGATTATGTAACATATATTGTGAGTGAGTTATACTTACACATTAATAAAACGAGTCATGTAAATGTTCTTGAAGGATCCATGAATCTCTATTGTTGAATGTATGTTTGCCATTCCCTTTTTTATTCCTAAATTTTTGTATGGCTTGAGACTCAAGGAAATCATACAAGTAAGTTGTTCCTCATGTTGGCAATTAATTGATTTATATATCCACATTGGTAACATAAATACCAATCACATGACTCCTTCCATCAAATACAAGTTCATTAAAGAATTTAGACTTAGAGTTTACTTACATCATCTATAGTTGTATGATTAGAATATTCAACATCTAATAACCATAAATGATTTCAAAGACATCATGCATGTTTATATGCAATAGGACATTACCATTGTCGATGCCAAAGGTCGTGCATCCAAGGTATGACACAAGATGCCTAAAACAAATAATGTGAAATCCTAAAGCCTAAATCTAATCCATAAACCCTAAACCCTTACCAACTCTTGAATTGGATTAACATATTTTAGGTTGGGGTTGGGATTCAGAGCTTATATCAAATGGGATAATGACCTTTTGTCTCTTCCTAGGTTTTGCATAATATAATGACAAATATTATTAATAAACCTAAATAAGACAAATATATATATAAAGAAAATTTTATCAAATATACCTTTTTTTTTAAATTGCCTTAATTAAGTATGTAGGTCATGCATTGAATGTTCCAAGTGTCTCTTCCACTAATTGAACCTCCATTGTTGGCACTAGAACTAGAGCAATGACATCTCTAAGTTCTTCAATCACCACTTTAGTAAAATCATCATACATTGTGTGCATGGTTGAACCTCTGGGATACACTCTCCCAATAGTCATCA
This sequence comes from Phaseolus lunatus, assembly GCA_013389735.1. Lineage (NCBI taxonomy): Eukaryota > Viridiplantae > Streptophyta > Magnoliopsida > Fabales > Fabaceae > Phaseolus > Phaseolus lunatus. The sequence continues at coordinate 11,733,255 of CM023867.1, forward strand.
GATGACAAGGAACTTGTTCACCAAACAACCTACATCGATGAAAGATATCAATTGTGTTTCATCTCTTTTGTGTCCTCAACAATACAACTACATTTTGTTCTAACACGATAGGGAGTAGGACTATATCTAGCTTTAGTGCATTATGTTAGTAGGAGATGCCCATGGACTCCAACCTTTGGTCGAACTCGTACCTTAACTCATTAGTAACTTGTGTTTTTATCTACTTAATTAAATGCGATGTTAACCTTTACGTCAATGCATAATTTTCTCTTAACTCGTAAATCATCCAAATTATTGTTGGACACCCACACCATGTGCACATGACTATTGTGGTCTTCAGTACCAATAGTGGTGGTTAATATGTCTTGATGTCATTAGGAGACATAACTTCCTAATGAGCACTAATCAACTTAGGCATCTAGTAAATAACGATGCAATAAACTATTCATAATATTTGATAAAATATGTATACCTTAGAAATTATAGATGACTATCAACTTACAATTTGATCAAAAATATTTTGTCATTTCTCATATGTCATTTGGCCTCTTGCTTTAGTTCAAGTAAAATTTCACTTTTCATCTTGATTAGGACGAGATGGAGGAGAAACAACTCCTTCACTAGAAGAGGTGTCTTTAAGCCTATTTACCTTCTTTTCCATTGTTTTCTTTTCTAACAAATCATACTCTTCCCAAGATAATTTGTTGGGGGTAGCTTTCTTCTATTGGATGTCTTAGAGTTTTTGTTCTTTTTTCTTATCAATAAATAGTATAATTTAGTGGTATGTTCCATTTAATGTCAAACATAAACAAACCCACCATGAAGAATTCTATCAAATTTTAATAAGCTTAATGTTAAATTGATTCACCCAGTAATCAAATCACTCGATTTTTAATTAAACAACTAGCTCAACAAATTTGACTCGCCCAACTATCAAAGCTCTTCGGTTTTCAATTAATTGAATTTCACTAAACGAGAGTTTTGCTCGTCCAACAACTTTAATAATTCAGAAAGTCTACAATGGGTACCTAGTGATATAATTGGTTCAAACTAAGTTTTGTCTTCATTTCTTATGTCTAAACATGGAATATTTTGTTCCAAAATAACAACAACTTGAACCAATTTTGACTGAATTGAAATGTTCTAACTTTTAATTACTAAAATATACAAGATATCTCATTAAAAATCTACTCAATCAAACTATACAATTTTTATCTCAACCACTTTCAACTCTTTAATATCTCATTCGTACCATAGCTAAATAGAATTTTCTTACAAGAAACATTTAATTATTTTACAACATGAACATCTTCACCATATCTCCAAACATTTATCTTTTTATATAACATTCATTTCTAGATTCAAACAATTAGAATATGTTCAAACAACACGAAATCCATGCATGAAAATAAAATATTGTGATCACATAACCTTCACATCCAAATCATCTACCCTAAAATGCTATAAAAACATAAATAGCTTCCCGTACCTGTTAAGACTTATTTACTCAAGCTTAACCTCTCAAATTTCTACTCTCAAAGAAAAGCTAAACATATATACAAAAAAAAATTCTAATCAACAATTTAAACATATCCTTATGTTTATGCTGTAACAAAGATTTGTCTTTACCCCTAGAATTATCACATGCAACAACCCTAATTCATAAGCATACAATTATTCCAAAAAACCAACTCAATAAAAGAGAAAAAAGAATAAATTTATTTAAAAAATATGTATGATCAAACATAAATGTTTTATTCTTCATTAGGATCTTTAAGATAGACTCTAATATAAAAAATTATCTATCAAAATTCTATAGAAAAAGAAAAAGAAAAATGTTTTAGAAATATAATAATTTTTTGTGAAATAAAATATGAATAATTAACTTCTTTTATTTATAAGTTTTAATTTAAATAATAAAAAATTATATTTCATTTTTATAACTTTTATAACTTATATTAAAATATTTATACCTCATATGAGTTAAATTACTTGTGCTCTTTAGATAATTTAACTTAATTCATACATATTCAATTAAAAGAAAAAGATGTATCGGATGTTTAACGGAAAATTAATTAGAATAAATGGCTGTAGATATTTTACCTCAACAAAATAAATTACAAATATAGTTTTATTGTTAGAAGATTCTAGTTTCACACATTGGATTTGGAAAGTTTCAACGATTGGATGTATTGTTAATCATGATTTTAAATTATATTTTTTTTCTAAATTGTTATATATATATATATATATATATATATATATATATATATATATATACTAAATATGTCGAATTTTATGTCTACATTTTTATCGATTATTGAGATTGTTTGTTGATATGAAATTAAAGAAAACAGTGAAACAAATTTCGTTGAGTTTTTAACTGGATAGAAAACAAATTAGATTATTAATTAAAAGTACTGTTTTATTTTTTAAAAATACAAACATGTGTAGATATTTTAAAAAACGTGAACTCTTTTTTAGCCTTATCTTGAGGGTGCAAGAATATGACTACTTCTGTTTTGCTTTTTATTCACAGGTGAGAAGAACAATATTTGCTGTTTTACTTTTTTTATATATTTTAATGTTAATTTTGTTACACCTTATAGAGAAAATTTAGGTATCTTTGAACCCTAGAAGTCTTATTTTTATCTTCAACATCACCATGTCTAACCTAATATAGCTTTTATTGAAAGAAATCATCATTGTTCAACATGACATGAGCATGCCTCTTTTCTCCATAAAACTCATGCTTCTAGCTCATTTTGAGTCTTTTCTTATTATACATTCTCAATAATCAAAATATTGTATAAAATCTAGCTCTTAATATTATTAAATTATCATTTTTTTTTCTCAACAATCATTACGAAAGTATTTTTTTTACTCTCAATGGTATATAATTATTTGACAATTTTATTAAAGTAATACAACATTTAAAAAATATTTTTTAATTTAGATATTCATCTTATTATATTATTACTGTTAGTTTTAATTAGTGGTATCATAAAAAATGAAAGTAATCCAACTGTCTTTATTCTTAACAAATATAAATTCCCTACAAGTTTTTAACACTGAAGCATCATTATTAATTGACACACCACTTGATCCATCCAAACAAATTTATATATATAAAGCTGATTTGCAGATGTTTTAGTAACTTCTGTAGATTTAAATAATAAATGAGATGTTTAAGATTTGTTGAAAATTAAATATTAGTTTTGGAGAAGTAACCTCGTACAATTTATGACTAAACAATATTTGTGGTGATGATGAAAACATAGCTTTGGCAGAAGAAAACAGACAACAGACATGATTGGTAAATAAACGTCATCATGTCTTAAGCCTTTTGTTTACAGCCACATGGCTCCATCCAATCACCAAATTCACTTTGTTTGTATCTGCATCTCATTATCAATTATCACAAATTGCTGTCAAATCAAATCAAATACTTCTCATTTTTTTCACCCAATAGGCCAAAAACCAAAAAAATAGAATATATATATACAATCAAATTACTGTTTTTATAATTATATACTCTAAAATATCAACTACAATATTAATCTATCAAAACATTAATATATATATATATATATATATTTAACATCCGGCTCATTAAATTTGAGATATTAATATCTAATTGATATTATGGATATTATCATTTCATAAAATTTGGATTGTTAATATTTATTAGAATATTATGAGAAACACTAATAACTACTTATATAGAGATTTGCTTTTAGTTATTATAAATACTGGAAGGTATCCGTAAAACTCATTGTCATATCATACTTTGTAGTGATAGAGATACGTGTTAGACTTTTAGTATTTTTAAATATAAATTTGAGAGAGTACTTTTTAGTCATTTAATATTTTATATTCATTTATTATTTAAAGATTATTATATTTTTATTGATTTGACTGTTAGAGAGTTTTTTTGCAGTAAATTTTTACTAAACTTTTGATAATAAAACTCAATAATTCTCTAAAAGGAAGTTTGATATTGACCAAAAACTCAAAAACCAAACACCAAATTCACGTTTATTCATTAATTTCAATGTTTGAACGGTTGTGAAATGAAATTTAAGTTTTTTTAATGAGAACTCGAATCTTGACTATATATGTAGTATATATACTTTTTATTATAACTTTTAATATTAGATAGATTTGTACAAGTTTATGAGATTACGGTTAATTTTGGTGGCATGGCATTTAAAGTATGGATTTTAAAAAATTAAATAATGTTAAACAACCTTTTAATTTTATATAATGTGTTAAAAAAATAATCAATACAACCATTCTAATATAATCAAAATATATTTTAAAATTATGTAATCTCATAATATAAACTAAAATTTAAAAATTATAAAAACAAAAAATAGCACTCAAATGATTTTTTTTAATCATAAATTAATCACACAAGAAAATTATTAAATAAAAATAAATTTTAAAGATAAAAAATAATTAATTACTATATTGAAAAAATTATATATTATTTTAGAAACTAAATAAATTATTGGTATTTAAAGTAGTTTTTATTATTGATAATTAATTTTTATTTAAAATTTAAAGTAGTTGATTGCTAGAACTTAGTAACTAATTAGTAACTAATTTAGAAACTATTTATTAATAATATAAACTAGTTTAGATATCAATAATCTTTTTAGTCTCTAAAATAATATCTAATTTAATTAATTAAGTAACTAATTATTTTTTGTTTCTAAGATTGTTTTCTGCTTAATGATTTTCTTGTAATAAATAAAGTAATTAATAGAACTTCTAAAAGGTAGAAATGCAACCAACTTGCAATAAGTGAAGATAATTTTATTTCAATTGTCATAATATGAGTGCATTGACAGAATGTTATCGGACATTCAAGTGAGTATTTGGATGTTATTAATGATGTAATAATGACGTACTTTTGTTTTGTGTGATGAACTTATTTATACTGTTGTAATGGACTCTATTATTGATGGATTGTATTTAAATATGTATAATCATAAAAATATATTACCTGATTTATCGCATATTCCTTCTTATCCTAATATATTCACATTATCTAGACGAAATATGAAATCGTAGAATTATAAGATCGTCATGTCCAAATTGGTACAAGGTCATTTTTATATATTTTTTTATAAACAATAATAAATCTATCATGAGTGTTATATTTAAATTAGTTTAATTTTCAATTTATTTAGTTTCAAATTTCGAAAATCAAATTTGCGCAACCTAATTAATACCTTGACTCCATTAGTGTAAGCTGTGTTGAGGATTAACTCTTTATAATTCTAATAAAAAAGAAAAAAAGATTTTTTAAAATTTAATTTAAATGGATAAATTTAGCTGAAAAATCTAAAATATGTCAATACTTTTTTTAATATTAACTTTTATTAGAAAAAAATAAAAAAATTGAAAAGAAACAATAATAAAACAAGATATTTTAATTTTTTAAGAACTTTAAAATCTGGAAAAAATGCATATTTGGAAGCAAATTAAAATATAGAAATATTTTCATTGGATTACAATTGTTATTCATTGTAGATAGATGTATTTATCTTTAAAAACATTGGATTACAAATATATTTTGTGATTAATGTTGAAAGTGAAGGCCTATAATCATTGACATTAACTGCGGCTGACTCTGGAAAACAGTTTTTTTAATTCAGATCTGATTTGTTAGCAGTCTAGGGTTAGCAATAGATAGGACGTAGTTGTTGGTTTCTACTGAATACCGTTTATTCCGAATATTATTATTTATCAGACTATATATGGAAAAATGAATGGAAGGTGATTCTTTGGTGCTTTTGGTGGCGTAGCCTAGCAGGTCAGGTCAGGTCAGGGGGAAACGGTGGAAGAAGAATCTCTTTCTCTATACAACAGTGCCCCTTCTTTCATTCTTTCAAAGAGGTTTCCTATCTCTCTCTCCACCCTCTATATGCCATATGCTGGTTTATTTGCTTCCTCTGGAACCTCTCCTATTGCAAAATCCCATGATTTATGGATAATTTTTTTGTATATTCGATTCAAAGATGCGATTTTGTTTGACCCCATTGCTGCCGTTTTCTGATTAAATCAATGGGCATGCTCAAAGTTCTTCCTTGATTGCTGTTTGGATGTTTTTTTATTTGGGGGTTTCATTTTTCGTATATTTGGTTTCTCGGATTTCTTTTGTTTGGAATTTTTGAAGAAGTCCAACGTGGTTAAGGCAGTCTTAGGAATTTAAGCTAATTTAGAGTTTAGGAAAGAATGAAGGAACCGTTTTGAAGCATCGACTTGAAGATGGGGTGTATTGTATTTTTTTTTTTTTTTTTGTAGAGACCACATGTACATTAAGACTATCATGGTCGAACTGGTAGGATTATTATGAACAGCTAAACTCTCCCTCCATGTCTTTCATTGCATCCGCAGAACTCGAACTTGAGATCATTAATTAAGCTGCAACTTTCGCACCGGTTGATCCACAAGCTCTGTGGTTGGGGTCTATTGTATATTTTCTTGTGAGTTAGGTAAAGAATAAAAGCGATAAACTATACTGCGGATTATATGTGAATGGGTTCTATTGGTTTTTTCTTCAAGTTATATTTTTGGATTGAGCAAAAATGCTTTTTTTTTTTTATTGTTGATCATGTTCTTCTACTTTTCCTATAACATATCAGATTGGTCTTTATTCTCGGTTCCTTTTTATTTACCAGGACTGCATCTCTTATGCATATCTGTCTTTGGATTGTGCTGGTTGGAAAGGAATTTCTTTCACTCTGGCCGCTATAACAAAGTCAAACTATTCTCGCACCTCTAGGAGGGTGTGGGGTGACGAAGAGGGAGTGATTTGGCTTTGTGTTTTGCGAAGATCAAAGTCTTCGGATATATGGAGATTGTGCCGTGTTTCAGTGGGCTTGTCGCTTGATTATGGCTAAGGGTGGCTTTTTGCGGTTTTGCCAGAAGCTCTTTCTAGTTTGCCCCTGAATCTGAGAGCAAATTTAGTCCTTAATTAGGCTTCTGGAAAATTGATGCACGGTATAGATTGTAATTGATATTTGTTTTTCTGTTTAGAGAAAGTTTTGTGTTTAGATGTAGCTGTCAACGTCATTGCAGCAATGTTTAGATTTTCTTGTTTCCATGCTAATGTCCAAGGCAATAAGGCAAAGGTAAGTATAAGATATATGGATTGGTTAGTATTATTTGTTGATATGATATATATCATGGCCTATGTTAACTTTGTGCTTTTCTCTTCAATCAGAAAACAGTTCAACCTTCTACCGAAGTAATGTTGAAGGCTTTGCAAGATGTTGCCCAAACTCAAGTCTGTCAAGATTCATCTCCAAGCGCATATTCAACCCTTTCGAAAGGACAAGCAGACCAGCAAATAGATGTGACTGGGATTCATATTAGCAATTGGGATTCAGTTGAGCGCAGTTGTAGATCAGAGGATCTGAACAGCAAGTTTTCCTTTGAAAATGACAGTCAAGTTAACCAAACTAGACGTCTTAAGAAGAGTCAGTCTCTTCATAGTGGGCTTGACCAAGGCATAAGGGATGGTGATGAAGATCTGGTTCTGTCGTGTGATGGTGCCAAAAGCCACGTTGAGTCAACAATGTCAACTTCCAAAAAGTATCATAATGGAAACCCTGTTGATCAGTATGGAAGCAATCGAAACGCTGAGTTCGCTGGAAGTTCAGGTTTTGCAAATGATAGCTCACTTTTTTCAATTGGAGATCCAACGCCTTCAGATAAAGATGCCCGTGAAGTTTCTGATACTCCTTTATCTGGTGAATATGTTGTTGACATTCCTGACCAGACTTCTGTTCGTGGTAGCGTATCACTAAGGAAGTCACATTCTTTACCCAATATCAGAGCTTCTATACTTTTTGCTAAAAAAGATGCTTTTAAACATGAATTGTCAAGATCTTCTGATGATCTTCATGCTTTACGCATGAGGCAGAAAGAGGAATTCGTCAACGAGTTTGATGATCAAATAAGGGGAGATCAAGAAAGAGAGAATGACATGGGAAAAACTGAAGATGGTCATATGGACAACCTCTTTGACGATGGTTTCGATTCTTATCTGCTTACTGATTCAGCAAAAGACTGGGTAATGCCAATGACATATGATACAAGTGATGCCAGAACCCTTCAAGGAGATTCCTCAGTTGAATTTCCTAACAAGGGTTTTAAGATTAAGCGCATTGAAGATTGGGTTATTGGTCTGCAGCATTGTGGACCACCTGTAGAGGAAACAAATGAGGAATTGCCTGAAGTTATTAAGCCGTTAGCTGATGTGAGCACAGTAAATGGTGTGACTGCTGCCATTGTAGATCATAAGGCCACTCCAGGAATGGAAGCAGCTAAAAGATATATATCTTCTCTGGGGGCTAATGCCAGTGCCGCTCAGCTGGCTAATCATGGGTTGGTTGTGATCCCCTTTTTGAGTGCATTTGTGAGTTTGAAAGTGCTCAATTTATCTGGAAATGCTATCGGTTAGTAGTGTAAATTCTTTATTCATTATTGGTTTCCTTTAAAGTCACAGTACTTAATTTCCAGTTATCTTGTTCTGAATTCTCCTTTTCAGTGAGGATAACTGCTGGTGCTCTTCCCCGTGGGCTTCACGCTCTGAATTTGTCTAGAAACAAGATCTCCACTATTGAAGGATTACGCGAACTTACACGGCTTCGTGTCCTAGACCTCAGTTACAACCGTATATTAAGAATTGGACATGGTAAAACAAATTCTGGATTACATCTCAAGTTTCTTATCTATAATACTTTTTTGTGGAAATAACACGTTGATGCCATTATCTATTGACATCCAAATGTTTTTGGTTTATCTTTTCCTCATCTGCAAAGGCCTTGCATCCTGCTCATCTCTGAAAGAGCTGTACCTGGCTGGAAACAAGATCAGCGAAGTAGAGGGTCTGCACCGTCTCTTGAAACTAAGCATTCTGGATTTCCGTTTTAACAAGATTTCAACAGCCAAATGCCTAGGCCAACTTGCAGCCAACTATAACTCTTTGCAAGCTATCAACTTGGATGGGAACCCTGCCCAGAAAAACGTTGGAGATGAACAGATGAAGAAATATCTGCAGGGTCTTCTTCCCCATCTCGTCTACTACAATCGGCAGCCTATCAAAGTGAGCACTTTGAAGGATGGAGCAGAACGGTCGGTTCGGTTAGGAATGAATTCTCATCAGTTTGATCGCAGCCTTAGGTCGGATCGCAAGACCACAAGGAAGAGCAGCCAAGGTGTTGTTGCCTCACGGAGGTCATTGGCCACTTCCACTCATGTTCGCAGAAATGTGGATTCACCAAAAGTATCCAGAGGCAAGCAAGCTCTCCTGCCACCATCTAGAACCAAAGTACCAACCCACAGTCGCTATCAGTTTGAGGCTCCCTCCAATCCCTCCAAAGTATTGAACTTGACATCAGAGCGCGCCATGCGCAAGAGTCGCAGCGAGGGAAATTTTGGAGCTCTGTGAGAAGCTGTTACGTACAAAGTTAATTCCTTCACTGCCATTGTTTCAGTTGCATGTATTTACCATGGTATCTTGTATTCTTGCCATGTTTTCTGCTTGCACAGTTTATCCCTTCTGTTTTAGTGCACTAGATATTGATAGGTCGATTTGTGGGTTGTAATGCCCAATAAGCTTCTGCTTTCTGCTTTCTTTCTATTCCATTTTGTGTTGTTTTCAGTTCCTTCAGAACATCATTTTCAATTTGTCTAGAAAACAAGTTTGGTGCAATTGCAATAAATTTCCTCCTTGGAAGGATAGTTTGCCACTTCCATGATTTTATTTTGTGGGGTTGACGTGCTCCTTACTGATATTAGAATTAAACAACTGTGTCTTAGGTGGACCAGTGTAATTAAGCCAAGTTACTTGGCCCCACTTATTTAGTGCAGATTATCAAGGTGATGGTGAGTTCAAATTTGAATGCTTATGTTTAGAATATTTAGATTATTGGTCATTTTTATTTCTTTTATTGATAAGCTTATGTGTCATCCTTTTTTTTCGAACTTTTTTTTTTAAAATAAAGTGGTTGATTAATTTAACCCAACTGTGTTTTGGTTGAGATTTGTAATTCAATCTAAAAATTGGTCACTGTTACCTAGCAGCCCATGTAACAAATATTCACAATTAGGGCGAGGAACAAAATTCATCAAATATAAAAAAAAATACGACGATCAAAATCTCTGTTTTTAGAATGGACAAAACTTATATGCAATTGTAAAGATATCATTTTTTTTTAATTTTTTAATCAAAATTATCCTTTCACCTCAATAATTTGGTGATAAAGATTTACATTAAAGGATTAAGTCGGTTTCAGAAGTGAAGTTTCGATTCTAATGGAAGTGCAAAGCAAACGACGTCTTTGAAATTATAAATAAGTTTTGTCCTTTTAAAATATAAAAATCAATGTAACTTTTAAAATATAAATAATTTACCTCAATGTATATTTTCTCTTTTCTTCGGATAAAAACCAAGAATAATGCTCTCCAAAAATTTCCTTTTGAGTATGAAAAAGACCACAACAAGAGGAAGTAGAACCTATAAATTTATATCGATGTGTGTTACAAAATAATAAAATTGAAGGGAACTGTTTTTGCTGGTTGACCTGGATCGGGTCTTGATGGTGGATTCTAGACCAATTTTGTTTTTTTGTTGTTGCTGTTTTGATATGCTTAAAATCCACAGTGAAGAGAGTTCCACCTCTTGACAAAACTCCGATGATCAAAGTCAGTGAGAATATATAACTACGAGTATAGTGTATAGTGTCTGAAATAATACTTTCCTTTTATGGGTCTTGAGATCCTTTTATAGTACTCGTAGATCCTCCCTTTAGGAGTTAACAACCATAAAAATATTATGTTAATATATCCCTTTATTTTAAGGATGTGGACAAAGTATTTTCTCTGACGGTTTATTTTCATTTAGAATAAATACATATATGCCTAACTGATTCAGTTATATTTTCAGTTGTTTTTATTTTAATTACCTTTTTAATATGTCTTGTCAGTTGTTTGGGCCAACTACTTGACGCATCATTGGACCTATTCTTATTTTGGGTTGAGTTAAGTATTTTGCCTTTATACACTAGGCGGGTCAAGATAGTGGGCTTAAGTGCTCGGGTCGGGCTCCGAGCACATCCGACCAATACACAACCCCCAACCTCGAGCTGAGCATGCGAGGCGAAAAGGCTTATCTATGCTTTGCATTTTCATGGTTGTCTTAGTTGCTTTCAAAGATGGATTATATAGCTCTGCTTATCCTTGGGCCAAAAACTAACTACTTAAAGAAACCTTTATTTTTATTACTCGTTTGAGAATTAGGGAGTTGAGGAAATCGGGCCTTAAGCAAAAAGGATGAAAACTTAGTAAAAGTTGTAGCATGTAGAGAGGGGGAACCGATATGTAGTGATATCTTGGCTCATGGTGAAACATGCTTCCTACTGGACGAGGATTTGGCTAGGCTGATGATTCATGATGAAGATCGACTCTGCCATGACTCTAAGAAACTTCTTGGCCAAGCGATTGCCCTGGCATGCTTGGCTTATGTCAAGGCTTAGGATCGAAAAAAGACCGAAGACAAGAAAGCTCAACAAATTGCTGAACTCCAACAAGAGATTTGAGCGCATCCGTGCCGAGGTCGCTGAGGTTGACCACTTGCGCTTGGTGTTGGCTAGCAAGACTCAAGAAGGGATTGTCTTGTCTAAAGAGAAGATCAATCTATCTAGTAAGATCGAGAATTTGGAAAAGGAGATGGGAGAAAAGATAACTCGTAAAGAGAAATGAGTTCTCCAAGATGGTAGACACTTTGAAAGATGACGCGACCCAATCATATATCGTTAGCTTTGAAACTGCCCTAGAACAGGCTGCTCTTGTCCATCCCACAGTGGACTTCTCTGAGCTGAACCCATGCAAAACGATAGTTGATGGGAAACTTGTTGGGGACTTTTAGTCTATAAAATTATGAACAATATTTTCACCTTTATGTATATATTTAATTTTTGAACTTGGACGATATTTGGGATGTTAATCATTTTGTGTATCCCTTTATGTGTATAATTAATGCTTGAACTTGGATGACATTTGGGATGTTAATCGTTTTGTGTATCTTAAGCTTGTGACTTCCTTTTTAATTGTGCCCTTTTATGGCATCGATGGCTTTGCTTATATAAATTAATGCTAAAAATAACTTAACAAAATAAATTTGCTTACACACTAAGCGTAGCATAGTTAAACAGATTGCGAATTACTGACCTAGGTTTAAATGAAGCACCCAATGTGATGAGAATAATTCTTAGCAGCAAGCCAAGTCGTTGTTGGGTTGCCCCCTTCAGGTTCAGCCGAATCCCTCATTGCTTCAACGTTTGCTTAACCTGCACCATTGGTTAGCTTGGTGTACATATGGTTCTGATGAGATGATATGTTGATCTCGACGTCACCGAGTAGTTCAAACTCAGGTTCGACTAAGCGGTGAGTATAACGATATGTAGAAAATATTCGTCTCCGAGTCAGTCCGACCTTAGGGTTCGATTAATTGGGGTGTAATTGTTTCAAGTTAGTCCGACCTTAGGATTCGGCTAATCGGGGTGTAACTGTTCCGAGTTAGTTTGACCTTAGGGTTCAACTAATCGGGGTGTAACTGTTCCGAGTTAGACCGACTTTAGGGTTCAACTAATCAGGGTGTAACTGTTCTTAATTAGTTCGACCTTAGGGTTCATCTAATCGGGAAGTAAGTGTTCCTAGTTAGTCCGACCTTAGGGTTCGACTAATCGGGGAGTAACTGTTCCGAGTTACTCCGACCTTAGGGTTTGGCTAATCAGGAAGTAATTTTTCCGAGTTAGTCCAACCTTAGGGTTCGGCTAATCAGGTAGTAACAATATGTAGCAAGCTACTGTTTCTGAGTTAGTCTGACCTTAGGGTTCAACTAATCGGGTGTATAATTGCACGTAGATTTCCAAAAATTTATTTCAGGGCGACTTCATTAAAAAATCCCGTGTTCCATGTTCGCGGGATGGTTTCCCGTCCAAAGTTTCCAGTCGATATGCTCAGTTGCCCAACACTTCTATGATCTTGTACAGTATAAAATTTTGATGTTCTACTACCTTTTACTGGCGAGCTACGATAGGACATCCACATAATCATTCGCCATTCTCGACACATGAGTTGTGGTAAATTTGTCAAAGTGATTGATCTTTGTTGTATGTATCTCCTTTTATTTCTTTTGCCATAGAATTAAAATCGAATTATACACTATGATAATAATGTTTACTGGAACAATAATTGTAGACCGTGAACTAGTACAGTAGGTAAGCTCCCAGGAAAGAGAAGTGGGTCACCAATGGACGAGCTTAAATACCAAGTCTTTCCTTGCCAGAACTTTCTTAGACATGTAATTTTACACTACTATGCTTTATATCCAATAACAAGATTAATTTCTCTTATGTAAGAGATCATGATAATGGTGATGATGAAGTGACATCTTAGTTTCTACTAGAACAATGATTGTAGACCGTGAACTAGTACATCAAGTAAGTTTCCAGGAAAGAGAGGTGGGTCACCAATGGACATGCTTAAATACCAAGTCTTTCCTTGCCAGAACTTTCCTAGATATGTACTTTTACACTAATACACTCTATATCCAATAACAAGAATAATTTCTCTCATGTGAGAGATCATGATAATGATGATGATGATAATATCACTACAAATTTAAATGATAATTAATTATTTGTTTTATCTTCAGAATAACATGATAACAAATTTAAATATATCTTTGATTTTCATAATAATATGATAACAAATTTAAATAATAACAATTATATTTATTATCTTCAGAATAATATCACAACAGACTTAAAAGATAATAATAATTTATTTTACCTTCACATGACAAACAGATTTAAATATATTTGTGATTTTTATAATAATATGATAACAAATTTAAATAATAACAATTGTAATTGTTATCTTCAAAATAATATCACAACAGATGTAAATGATAATTAATTATTTGTGTTATCTTTAGAATAATACGATAACAAATTTATATATATATGTGTGTGTGTGATTTTCATAATAATATGATAATAGATTTAAATAATAAAAATTATATTTGTTATCTTAAGAATAATATCACAATAGATTTAAAAGATAATAATCATTTATGTTACCTTCAAAATAATATGATAGACAAATTTAAATATATTTGTGATTTCCATAACAATATGATAACAAATTTTAATAATAACAATTGTATTTGTTATCTTCAGAATAATATCACAACAAATTTAAAAGATAATTAATTATTTGTGTTATCTTCAGAATAACACGATAACATATTTATATATATATATATATATATGTGATTTTCATAACAATAAGATAACAAATTTAAATAATAAAAAATATATTTATTATCTTCAAAATAATATCACAACATATTTAAATGATAATTAATCATTTATCTTCATAATAACGTTATAACAAATTTAAATATATCTGTGATTTTCATAATAATATGGTAACAGATTTAAATAATAACAATTATATTTGTTATTTTCATAATAATATCACAACAGATTTGAATGATAATTAATCATTTGTGTTACCTTCAAAATCACATGATAACATATTTTAATATATTTGTGATTTTCATAATAATATGGTAACAAATTTAAATAATAACAATTGTATTTGTTATCTTCAGAATAATATCACAACAGATTTAAATGATAATGAATCATTTGTGTTACCTTCATAATAATGTGATAACAAATTTAAATATATCTATGATTTTCATAATAATATGATAACAGATTTAAATAATAACAATTATATTTTTTATCTTTAGAATAATATCACAAAAGATTTAAATGATAATTAATCGTTTGTGTTACCTTCAAAATCACATGATAACAAATTTAAATATATATGTGATTTTCATCATAATATGATAACAAATTTAAAATATCACAGCAGATTTAACACTGTTTGTATTCGGGTGACTACTCTTCACCCGGAAAGAAAAGCACATAAAGTTTTTGTTTGTATTTGTAAAGTGTTGCGGAAAGGATGATGAGGAAAGCTGAAAAATTAAAAATTTTGTCTCTTCGATGCAGTGCCCTAAATAGCAAAGAAAGTTATAATTAATGTGTGCTTTTACATTTTTATCCTTGCTTTTTCAAAGAAAGCATGGCATTGCATAGTGTTATAAAAAAAGGCAGATAAGTGATTTTTGAAAGAAAACAACGCAACAGTTCTCATACAGCAAGAAAACAGCGCTCAACAGTGATCACCTTCCATGCAACAGAGATTCCAGCTTTGACTCTCATAATAAATAGTGGTAGTTAATGAGTGAATGGAATAGTAAATAATGGAAAGAGAGTGAGGGGAGATGAGTGTTCTGAATGCATTGAGTTGAGGGAGGATGTAAGTGTGTTGTGAAGAGTTTGAGCTTGGTGAAGAGGTCCTTGGAGGTTAGTGGTGCACGATTGGTGGTCTGTTTGTGTTGGTCGGTGGGTGTGGCTAGCCGTGGTGTGCGGTTGGTGGTCGGTGGCTGTGGTGGTGTGTGGCTCCGTTGCTGGTGGTTCATTTGTGGTGGTCGGTGGATGTGGTTGGTCGTGGTGCACGGTTGGTGATCATCGTTGGTGGGTGGTGCAAGGTAGCTGTGGTTGGACAGTGGACTCAGGTACACAAATAAGAACTTATAATTGATAGACAGTTGTGAAAACTCAAAACTTGTGCAGAATGAGTGTTTCAGTACTGTAAAAATTTACCGGTTACACGTTCTGATGTTTTGATCAATATTTTTTATTTTTTTTTTTATTTTTATTTTTATGTATGTGTGTTGTTATGATATTTTAATAATTTTTTTTCACTTATTTTAGTTTTATGTATGTATGTGTGTGGGATTTGATTATGTATATCTGAAAAAAAATAAAATTAGTTTAACTGAATGAATATAATGATAATTAAGTGATTTTTTTTTTAATAAATGTATTATTTGTCACAATCTGATAACATAATGATTGATAATTGTAATTAGGTTTAAAAACAAAAATATTTTTTAAGATAATAATATTAAGTAGAATTAATTAAGATATCAAAATTTATGTATATTTAGCTTGTAAAACTGATTTTGAGTCCTATAATAAATAATACTCATACGTTTTAATATTTAAGAAATAATTATATGTATAAAGAATATTTAAAGATCTTAAAATACTATTTGTACATTTTAATATTTGGAAAAGCCTACTCTACATATAATATTGATTTTTTTTAAAAAAAAAATCAAGTAAAAAAATATAAATATTATTCTAAATTTAAGAAATAATTATAAGTATAAAGAACATGTAAAGATTTAAAAATACTAGTACATTTTAATATTTCGAAAAACCTACTTTACATATAATATATTGAATTATTTTTTTGAAAAAGATAAAGTAAAAAAACTTTATAAATATTGTTTTGTATTTATAAAATAATTAAAAGTATAAAGAATATTTAAATATTTGAAAATACTACTTTACAGTATTTAATTTGTTTTTAAAAATCAGGTAAAAATGTTTATAAATATTATTTTGAATTTAAGAAATAATTATAAGCATAAACAATAATTAAATATTTGAAAAAACTACTTTACAGTATTTAGTTTTTTTTTATAAAAAAAATCCAGTAAGAAAAATTTATAAATATTATTTTAAATTTAAGAAATAATTATAAATATAAAATATATTTTAAGATTTAAAAATACTACTTGTACGTTTTAATATTTAGAAACGCCTACTTTACATATAGTACTGAATGTTTTTTTGAAAAAATAAAATAAAATAAAAAATTTATAAATATTATTTTGAATTTATAAAATAATTAAAACTATAAAAAATATTTAAAATTTTAAAAATACTCCTTTACAGTATTTAATTTATTTAAAAAAATAAGTAAAAAAAATTATAAATATTATTTTGAATTTAAGAAATAATTATAAGTATAAAAAATATTTAAAGATTTAAAAATACTAGTTTACAAATAATATTTGAAAAAGCCTACTTTACATATAATATTGAATTTAAAAAGAATCAAGTAAAAAAACTTTATAAATATTATTTTGAATTTATAAAATAGTTATAAGTATAAAGAATATTTTAATTTTTGAAAATACTACTATACAAATACTTTAGATATAATATTATCTTTTTTTAAAATGAAGTAAAAAAAAGTTGAAAAATATTATTGAGAATTTATAAAATAGTTATAAGTATAAAGAATATTATTTTTGAATTTATAAATGAATTATTATAATAAAAATACTACTTTATATATAATATTTTTTTCAAGATGAAGTAAAAAAAACTTAATATAAAAACTTATAAATGAAGAAAGCACAATTTAAACTCCAAAATAATTTTACGCTAACATCTTATAAATTAATTATATAATTTAATTTTTCATTTTATGTATTATTTTTTTTTTAAATGTTGTTCTTTAGACCTTATAGTTAAATTTATATGATTGTGAAATTTTTGTGACCATATAATCATTGGTCTATGTATTTTAACAATATGGAAATGTCTAGCAAGAATGACATGAATCTTGATGTTGTTAGTGTCGATTTCACACTAATCTCACCAATATAAGAACAAGTAAATTTATGGACACAAGTAGCAGCAATGACAGTCCTTTGCATGATTGGATATGGATTGAATGTGTTGCGTGTGTTAATGGAGACAAATAATGCTACAAAAAGAGCATTGTTGGCAAGAATTGATGTCATACTTGGTCCATACTGAAAGATGTCGTGACATTATTCGCATGGGTCCAGAAGCATTTATTAATTTATGTCAACGACTAAGAGGAACAAGAATGGTTAAAGATGCATTTCGATCTACAGTTGAAGAATAAGTGGCTAAATTTTTACACATCATTGGTCATAACGTCAAGAATCGAAGTGTTTCATTCTTCTTTCATTGATCCGGAAAAACAACATCTCGTCACTTTCATAATGTTTTGAAGGTAATATTGATGTTGCATGGCAAGTTCTTAATTCAACCATCTGGGACCGAGGTTGAATCTCGTATGATAAACAACAGTCGATTTTTTTCATACTTTAAGGTATGAATATGAGAAACAATACTTAAATATTTAAATGATGTTTTATACAATTGAAGTTATTTAGAAATGTGAATTTGTTGTGTAATAGGATTGTTTAGGTGTCATAGATGGCACTCATGTCCGTGTCAAAGTCCCACGAGCTAATGCATCTCGTTTTCGCAGAAGAAAAGATTGGCCAACTCAAAACATATTTGCTGCTCGTGATTTTGACACAGAATTCACATTTGTTCTTGCCAGGTGGGAAGGAACCACCTCTGATTCTAGGATATTGAAGGATGCATTTATACGAGAGGATCCATTGGTCATTCTAGAAGGTTAGTTTAGTGCTCTGTTACAAGTGCAATAAATATTCATTTGGTGACATTACTTATAAGTAATAAGTGTTAATGGATGGTTGTAGGCAAATACTACCTTGGAGATGTTGGTTTTATGCTCAAAGCCCAAGTTATAACTTCATATCGCGGAGTTCGATACCATTTAAAAGAGTATTCCCAAAGAGGTCCACAAAATGCACGCAAGTTGTGTAATCATCATCATTCCTCACTTAGAAATGTTATCGAAAGAACATTTGGTGTCCTAAAAAAATGATTCATAATTATCTCTAGCAGAACAAAACCTCATTACTCAGTGGACACTATGACTGATATTTTTTTTAGCATGTTGTATTCTTCATTACTTTCTTCGCGAGGTGGATAATGATGAGTCTTTGTTGGAAGAAGTTGATTGTGACTTGATGCAAGGAGATATAGATGTGCGCACTTGCAAACTCGTGAAGATGACTACAGGCTCAGGTCACAAATTAGGGATACTATGAAAAATGAAATGTGGACAGGTTATTGTAATAATTAATTTTATGTAACATCTGTGAACTTATATTTATACTGTTGTAAGAACAATTTCATGGTTTAATGTTGACATTCCACCTTTATTAATATTTACATATGGAACTATTTATTTTATTGCAAAAGTTCAATCTTTTTTATTAGGTTTTATCATGGATCGAGGGAAGGGTATTGCTCCGAAGTCATCTGCAGGTATTCGTGAACACAAAAAATGGACTACTGACATGGATTTCATACTGCTGAATGCCATGATCGATGAGGCATCTATAGGTAATCGCATTGACGGTAGTTGGACGACCCAGTGTTACCTAAACATCATTAAATCCTTACATGAAAGTGGATTGGTAGGGATTACAAAAAATCATGTGAACAACAGGCAGAAAAGGGTGTGAGATCCATGATCTATTTAGTGGACCGAGTGGTTTCTCTTGGAATCAAAACACGAAATTTTTTTAGGCTGAGGATGAAGTGTAGGATGTGTTGATAAAGGTAACGTATTCAACCTAATGTTGACTTATCGTATACATTAACCATTAATTATGAATATCAAAATATTTCTTTTCATTAATGAATAGGCAAAACCCACAACCGCAAAGTAGCGCGTTAAACCCATCAGGCACTACAACTTGATGCAAAACTTATAGGGGCTTGATCGTGCTAGCAGCCATGGTGGGAGAATAACATTATAGTCATTAAATCGAACTCGGTCTCATCATTTTAATGTAGATCTTAACAATCACAATATGGAGTACATCCCAAAGGAGTCAGATATTGATGCGACCAATGTGAAACTCCTCGTTCAGTTGGCCCTAATGTCAATTCATACAGTCCTAACCCTAATCTGACACCCGCATTGATGCCACCTCAATCATCCTAGACATCAGGTGGTACTTTTTCTTCTAAGGGATCAAAAAGAAAAGCCCCCATGGTGGACATCATTGATATGCAATTGGAAAGGCTCAATACAAGGTTTGAAGGATTAACTAATATCCTTGGGAGGGGTATCAGATAGGTTATGTCATATTGCTGAGTGACAAGCCATTTCATCTGAGGTTGTCGCTTTGGCATCACAGCGAGAAGAAAATCTGCAATATAACAGACACCATGTTGTTGCAGAAGAAGAACAAAACTTCATATTTTGTGAACACAAGCTCACACTCTGTCGTACATTGACTTTCCAATACTCTAAATCTGATATTTGGAAAATGTTAGTGGAGATGAATATACAGGATGAAGATCTGTTGGATACTTGTTACGACTTCTTGTGTGGTCATCCTAATGCAGTGAAGCAACTCTTTGGCCTACCTCTTGAGCAACGAATGAGAAAGCTTGTGAAGATAATGACTACAAATTCCTAAACTATGTAAAAATTTGGTTGCCTTTTATTATGCATATGTGGTCTTCTTTTCGGATATATAATCTTAATTATGACAGGAATTTTATGCACATTTATAATATTTATTATGCATAGACTTTATCCATGAATTTTGCTTTAAATTTTAATTTATTGTATTAATATTTATTTCATAAATATTTTTTGCTTCATCAAATTATATATCCAAGAGTATCGAAAATAATATACTCCAACATAGCAATAAAAATAATCTTTTAATTTCATACAACTATAATTAAATAAATAAATAAATCACAATTACAATTACAACTTTTTTTCTAAATAAAGTTTCTGGCAATCGTAAACATGGTACGAAAATTTTATATCATTTATATTTTTACCAAAAATAATATTTTATTTCAAAACAATTATAATTCACAAATAATCAATCAAATATGTAAACTTACATTTTTATAAATTAAAAAAAATACAATTTCAATCACATCCATCACATCACTCATAAACTTTCTCTACATTTTCCACTTTATTTACCTTAATCCAAACACCCTAACTTTCTTCACATTTTCCCTTCAAATCATCTCAAATCCACTATTTCACTATTTTCTCCTCCCTAATCTAAACAAAGCCTAAATGATAATAATCATTTATGTTATCTTCATAATAATATGATGACAAATTTAAATGTATATGTGATTTTCATAATAACATGATAACAAATTTAAAATATCACAGTAGATTTAAATGATCATAATCATTTATGTCACAGGTAGTTAGCGACATCAGTTTCACCTGCCCTACGATGGGTGCCAAATGTTCTTGCCGCCTAATCTAGATCAGGTCTTGGTGATGAATTCTAGGCCAACTTTTCTTTTCTGTTGTTGCTACTTTGAGATGCTCGAAATCCGCAGTGAGGGGAGTTCCACCTTTTGACAAGACTCCAATGATCAAGTCAATGAGAGCATATAACTATGAGTATAGTGTATAGTGTTTGATAACACTTCCCTTTGATCAAGTCTTGAGGCCCTTTTATAGTACCCGTAGATCCTCCCTTTAGGAATTAACAACCATAAAGATATTCTGTTAATATCCTCTTTATTTTAAGGGTGTGGACAAAGTATTTTCTTTGACTGTTTATTTTCATTTAGAATAAATAGATATGCCTAACTGATTCAGTTGTTTTTATTTTAGTTACTTTTTTAATATGTCTTGTAAGTTGTTTAGGCTGACTACTTGACGCATCATTGGGCCTATTATTGTTTTGGGCCGAGTTAAGTATTTTGCTTTTATAGACTAGGTGGGTCAGAATAGTGTGCTTAAGTGCTCGGGTCAGATCCCGAGCATGTTTGATCAATATAGGGACCAAATAAGAGTTGGTGATATTTCAAGCATTTCTTGATGCCATTATGATTCTGGCTATTTCTCTGTCCGCTGACTATGTTCATACAACAAAGACTATGTTCATACAACAAATATAAGCCAGATTAGACCCAAAAAAAAAAAAAATTGATCAAACTAGGAAATTGGTTTTTTAAACACTCAATCCGTATCCAATTCAACAAAACGAATTGTTTTGAAATCCTTAAATCCGTATCCAATCCAATTAAAGGGAATGTTTTTAAATTCATATTCATTTAATAGGATAAAATTGAATTGGATTTTTTTACACTAATTTACATTTTTTTTAAAATTATTTTTTATAAAATTTTAGTATGATTTTAAATTTGATTTTAAACTCAACCTATTTTAAAAATAATTTTGAAACATATACTTATTTTAAAAATTGTCTCAATCAAAGTTGTACTAATGATACTCATTAGTCACGATAAAGGGAACGATGTTCCTTATCCAAAATAAGTAAATGATGCTTTAGTTGAGATTGAGTTCATAGCATCCTAATTAAAGTCAAATCGATGATGTCTTGACTAATTCGATGATCCAATCAAAATTGAGTTCATTAAACCTTAATTAAGACCGAGCCAAATAAGTTTTGATTAAGATTGACCAACAATATCTTAATCAAGACCAAATATTCTAATTAAAATCTCATCACTAACATTTCAATATTGACCAAGTCAACAATACGTTGAGACAAGTGAAGCCGATAACATCTTGACGACAAGAAAAAAATGCCTAAACAAGTTAACCCAAGGACATTCAAATGGACACAAAGGGTTTTGTAACCAATGTTCAAACCACAAATGCAGTTAAAAGGTCAAGTATAAAAATGTATGAGTCAAATATAACAAATAAGACTTGTTCCTCACTCCTTTTGTGGAGGAAATTAAGTTCCCTTTTCACCATGTTGTATTATTGTTGTGTATTACCAAAGACGTCTCTATTTCTCACCTTTAATTTATGCTTTAGCAGTTTCAATTTTTCTTTAAGTACAAACGCTCCTCATCCATTCACTTGAAGCCTTGACCATTCCTCTCTTGCAAAGCCTTCAACCTTTTCTCCTTTAACCAACAACTTAGGAACTTAAATAGTTTAGGTCCCAAACCTATAGTCGCTTCTTTGAGAAGAAGGGGACAATGATATGGAAATTTTTTATCCTAAACTTCTTGGACACTCACTCCACACTTCCAACCATGCCTTCGTTACAAGGACTCTATTATCAAACTGCATAAATTGTCTCCCAACTAAAGGAATATTAACTTTAATTGCTACGTAACTTTATTAAACAATCTCATGTTTCTCCCAATTGCACAATATTATTCATCCTCTTAGATAATTTATTGGTTTCATACATCATTCAAAGTCATTTCTCCCCCAAAACACATAACACATTTTGTTGTTGATTACATCCCTTTTAGTTTCTTGTATGCATAATAACTAGATTTATGTTTTCACACTAACTTTCCCATACTTTTCCATTTCACTTTCTTCCAACCCCCTCATATTACAGGATAGAACCTCCATTTGTGCCTTATCCCTAGATTCCAATTTTGCAATCATAACCTTGTATTTTCCTTGAAATGTAACCCCAACCTCAATTGCTAGTAACCACATCTTCCTAGCTTCAGTCAGGATTTTATCTTTCCTAAATTTTCTATTGCAACTCTTAATATAATGATTCACCAAATACCACTAAAGTAATAACTACATGTTAAGATTTTTTTCCTTGTATATTCTAAAATAGACTCTATAATAAATAATGCAACATAACTAATAAAGTATGATTGAATATTATACCTATTGTGAAAAAAATCCCATGTTTGTTCCTTATATGGAATATTCTTCTTTATGAAAAGTTGTTCACGATGTTTTCCCCTTTTCCGGATCAAGTTGCATTAATGCATTGCCATCATTTATCGATTATGATTTTGAACAATGATTATCTCCATTTTGGTTTGACACCATCTATATATTAGCATTCCTACTTGTATATATTTCCTTAGCCTACTACCTGGTACGTATATTTCATATCCACAATAGTGCGAACCTTAAAATCAAAAAAACATTATTTTGTTGTATAATTTAAAAAGACTTTGCGTGTTTAAAATTCAAGAGGAGTTTAAGTGGACAATTAAGATGTTGTGTACTTAAATAATTAATAGTGATTTTATGTAAGTCAGAAGTAATTATCATAATATTTATAATTTGTTTGAATATTGGAACTCATTAATATTAATTTATGAAAACTAAATATAGCCTATATTGAGTTGAACGAATATAAATTTTTTATTACTACTAAACTTTCCTTACACTTATATTATGGGTCAACTATCATTTAAAAAAAATTGTAAAAATATTTGTGAAACAATCATATCATCCCTTTTTACCTCTAATAAACTTATTCTAATAAGTTTTTCTAAAATATTTTGATGTTTTAGTTAATCTTATAACTTATATATCCACGATAGTTCTTTGCATACTTTATCTTTTAGGATAAGTTATTGGCAAAACTTACTATAGAATAAGTTCTTTGGGAAACTAGAAAAGTAAATCCTAAATATTAATAAAAACAAAATTGATGTGATAAATAAAGTTCCTTTGTACAAAGGAGAGAACTTAGATTGCTCGAAGTATCGAAGTAGGGAATATTGTATTGTTTGAGCCTTACAATAAATATACAACGGACCTCATTGATCATGTGAAATTTACATTAGTAGAGTTTTGCTTACTGCGCCCCATCATTACTAACGGCACCCTATACTAAAAAAAAAAATTAAAATGTCCTCTTTTATGCTTTGCTTGGATTGGGGAGTGGAAAGTTAAGGATGTAGGGGAGTGGAAGTGTGAGAATATGAGAAGAAAGTATGAAGAAAGTTGAAAGTGTTTGGATTGGGGTATGTTAGAGTGGATGTGTGAGGAAAATTTATTAAAATACATGAGTGATGTGATGGTTGTAAGAGTATTTTAAATTATTTCTAATAGTGTACCCTTGTATATATAAAAAGAAATAAATAATTATTAATTTTGTGCATATTTTAGTTAATTAACATAATTTAAAGTTTCAATTATAAAGAAATGAAAAAATAATGTAAAATTGAAGTAAATAAATAAATAAAATTTTTAATTTAAATATAATTTTATTATTTTCTATTTTATTAATTTAACTTAATTTTGTTACTTAAATTAATTTATTTAGATAATTTTAATATTATTTATGATTCTTTAAATTATGTAATGTTATATATATATATATATATATATTTAATATATACAAAATTAATATTAATCATGATTTCCATTATTATTATTAACAAAATCAATATATTTTAAAAAATAAATGGGTATTTAGAACACAACATGAATATTAAGTAGTTGTTAAAATATATAATATAAAGTCATTACATTTGATTCAGAAAGAGATAAAGACATGTTAATTTGTATGTAATTTTGAAATTATGTCAAAATGAAGAACATAAATAATGTTAATTAGAAAAAGAAAACACATCTCCAGTAATAACATTTTAATCCTTCTTGAGGAGACCTTTAAACGGTTTTCTACAAGACATATCTTATTCTGTTGTCTGACAATAATTGCATATTTTTCATCAGCAACATCTTCAATGCACCATTTGAAAACATTACAGCCTAGAACCATGCCACTTCTAATCTATTTTGAAGAAAAGAATAAAAATGAACAATGAAAAAGTTTAAAATAGCATTATTAAGTTTCTATCAAACCTAATTAAATAAATTTTACCTTGTACTTCGGACGACCCCAAAATCGTTTTCTAGCATTTTTTTCAGTTGTTGTTGATCTCAAAACAACAAACTCTCAACAATCACAAATTGGAGCAACAAAGGCACTTGTGCTCCCAGTACCATAGGTAAAAGTACCACATTTTTGGACACCACAATCGGTACAACTAGACGATGATGTGGTTTGATACCCAGACATTGAAGGTCACTTAAGCAATGTTTTTGAACTTTCGTATTAGGTAATGGAGCCCAAATTTGATTTATGCATAATAAAAGCAAAATATTAAAAAAGTTGCATTGAAAAGAATATCATTATCTAAATAAGTACCATGAAAACTACCATAAAACCTTAATATTAAATAACAATTTGTTGATGTTCAACGTGAAAAATAAGAATAAGAATAAGACTTCATTATTGTTCAACATGAAAAATAGAAATAAAAATAATAATGAAAATAACATAATGGTAAGACAATCAATGGCCTTGATGACGTCGAATGTCATTAAAAGTATCCTCAATTCGGTTCATCCTTTGATCAACCTTGTCAAACCGGGTATTCATGTTTTGTATCCCGCTCAAAATTTGGGTTAACAATTCGGTTTGATTAGGGATTGCGAGCTTAAGTTCACTACCTTGAACATCTTCTTGTGGCAATTGATTCTCTTCATCATCTTCTTCGTCTTCCTGGTCAGGCCTACGAAGCTGTCATACACCATTGACCTGGAATGTATTTAATTTCGTCATACTTTTTTTGTCAAAGTAATGATTCTATCCTTGCATTATTGCTACCTCATTTGACAAGTCGAAGTCATACACCTGCAAGATCCGTGTTATCAAAATTGCATCCGATAGAGGCATGTTGTTATCCCAACATTTTATCATGTGTTTCATGATGTAATGAGGCCAATTAATCATTATATTATTTTTGATGCACCACAGCATGAAAATATCTTCATTCAATAATTGTGCGAAGTTGCTCCCACGAGAGCACAACATGTGCACCCATGTGTAATGTAATAGCCGATCATTCATTTTTAGACTATCGACATTTCTGACATTTTGAACTTGAACATCTTCACGAATCATGGACGATGATGTTAGTGCTCGATCAAAATTTACTTCCTTAGGGATTTTCCCAGGGGTTAACTTTACATTGTCATAATTGAGATTTGCAGTGTTCATCCAATCCATTTGATTAATGTGTATACGCTTTCCGTAAATCTCAATAGCGAGGTCACCAATAGGTGTGATCTTTAGATTTGTATAGAATACTCTGACCAAGTCCTCGTAATACAAAAGTTTCATTCCAAGGAAAGGTTGTAAACCTTGAAAATTCAAAAGGTTTTGAATTCAAACCCTGGTGCAACAAAAAATGGAGAATGCATAGCTTTTGGTGATAAGATTGGTCTTCCGTGAAACATTTTTTCAAACACCATAATTTGACATTTTGTACTAAAGTATCTTTGAATAATCAAGAACTTCTTCAATCCTCGTTCCTTGGGTAGGAGGAACGACATGATATTCTGCTGAAGCTTTACCCTTAGGGGTTCTGTAATGTTTCTGGGATGATGATGTCATGTATAATGCAATTATAACCTTGTATAAAAAAAATGAAATGTTCATGACATCAAATATGAAACTCCATTTTAATTACTACAATATTTTTTATAATATTTAATATTATAAGATTAATATTTTATGTAAATGTGATAAATAAACTATCTATTTAATAACATTATGCTATGTTTATGTAAAATGTAAAAAAACATATATGTAACATAAAAAATTTCTATTTCCATTATGTAAAAATATTAATTTTAAATAAAAAGATTTATTTTTTATAAAGAATTAAATGTTAAAAAAATAATAACTATCTACACATATTATTAAAAATTTTAATTTCTTATCTAAACTTTTTCTGTTTTTTTAATTACTACAATATTTTGTTATAATCTTTAATATTATAAGATTAATAATTTATGTAAAATGTGATAAATAAACTATCTATTTCATAACATGCTATGTTTATGTAAAACGTAAAAAAAAAATTAACATTATAAATTTCTATTTTCATTATGTCAAATTATTAATTTTAAATAAAAAATCTATTTTTTATAAAGAATTAAATGTTAAAAAAATAATAACTATCTACACATATTATTAAAAATTATAATTTCTTCTCTAAATTTTTTCTTTTTTTTTTTAATTACTACAAAATTTTTTATAATCTTTAATATTATAAGATTAATCATTTATGTAAAATGTGATAAATAAACTATCTATTTCATAACATTATGCTATGTTTATGTAAAATGTAAAATATATATATATATAACATTAAAAATTTCTATTTCCATTATGTAGAAATATTAATTTTAAATAAAAAAATCTATTTTTTTATAAAGAATTAAATGTTCAAAAAATAATAACTATCTACACATATTATTAAAAATTCTAATTTCTTCTTTAAACTTTTTCTGTTTTTTTAATTACTACAACATTTTTTATAATCTTTTTAATAATAATATTTTTAAAAAACATATTCACATCTATAATTTCAATTCATGTCACAGAAAATAAATATTGATATTTCATCAAATTTTTTCATTCCAACATACAATTCCATAAACAACTTAACACAATAATTAATTTAGTAATACCATTATTGAATTTCTCCTAAAGATTGACATCTAAAATTACAAACTAATTTACATGAATAACTACTTAAAAATAATTTAAACAAATTAAATTCCAAAAATAATAAACATCCAAACACAATTTATACATAAATAAATCATACATTTTTAAGAAAAGCACACATACCTCTAGAGAGCATAACAAAATCACAACACAATGTAACTGTCAGCAAGATCAAATTGTGCTTGAAAAAATATTCATTAAAAAAAATCAGAAAATAAAAAATCTGGAAAAACCATGAACATAATCAATTATCAATTGCCTTAAAAAGACCAAATAATCAATTATCAACAGATTTAAGAGGCATAATTAACTTTTCTTCCAGTTCAAAATCCAACATAATCGATTATGCTCTAGGATAATCGATTGACTTGATATTTGCACAACCCACATAATCAATTATGCTCATACAAAAATCAAAGATAATCGATTATGTCACAAGCATAATCGATTATCCACTATTTTTAACTACATAATCGATTATATAATGCATTGATTTTGAAGGATAATCGGTTAGGCACGAAACTAAAGTCACAGAAACCTAACCTGAGGTCAGAGATGAACAACCAAACTCACTCTCCTACCACTATGCTTACTCACGACCCTCTCCAAGCTCCCTAAACCAATGCAAAACTCTGTAGGGTGACTTCAAATTCTTGTGTGCTTTCTTAGCTTCGCACAACCATCTTATATACTATACGTGGTGCATGACCATTATGATGCATCTACTCTCTCACCAACTCAATTATGCATTCAATTCGCATTCAACTTGGTCAAAGAGATTCTTGAACCAAAGTCAGGAATCTCATGCGCGTTTGCCATTGTCATTGTTGTGCCACTGTTGCACTGCTGCTGCCATGCATAGGTCCTCTGATGGTAGTGTGTAAGTCCAAAAATATTTAGCAAAAGCAAGGGCACCTTTATCTTTGCACAAATCCTACATGACTTTCATCTCAACCCACTCTCCTTTCTCTTCACTTATGAGAGCAACCTGAATACTCCCATCTTTCCATTCACCCCACCCTCAACATCCACCTTTCATAGAAACAAATGGGGATGACACCCTCTCATCTGTCTGCAACTACAGTGCCACCCCTAGAAGCAAACACAGTGTTACTGCATCACACCATCGTTGCTGATGTCATTGCTGCACCATCACCTTTGCTTTGTGGGAAAAAGTTCATAAGAGAATGTTTTGTGGAAAAAAGCTCATTTTAGAATGCTCTTTACATAGCATATTTAATGTGTTTTTAAAAAGCTTGCTCTATAAAACTGTTTCGAAAAATATTATATACGTTTCAAAAAAAACTTATTCTAAAAATAATGTTTTGAAAACTTGTTCTAAAATACATTTCATACTTTGTCTAGAAATCATGTTCTAAAAATTCCATTATAAAAATCTTATAAAAAAATTCCATTTGGAAAATCATTTTCTAAGAATTCTAAAAAAATTGTTTTAGAATAGATAATTTGAAATTTACTTTTACAAAAGATGATGATTGTATCGACCAGTTCTCAGACACCGAAAACAGTTAGTAATGGTGAGCCATGTCAGCTGGGTCCCACAACAGGAGCCAGGGCCAGGTGGGCTGGGTCCCACAGGTAATATGGACTAGTAGGCTGAATAGTCATCAGTGTGTCAATCACCAGAGTGGAACGATGTGTCCTCGTCACGCAACGGGGTGGTAAGTTCTCGGCAACAAAGTGCATGAGGTGACATCGGTCTTGGGTGTTTTGAACAACAGAACTAGGACATCTAAGATGGGTCCCAAGAGAAGACCCGTTATCAGTAAAATGCCCAGAGGTAGGGAGAGGCCTAAGTCACGAAGCACCCATGCGTGTGGCAGGGAAAGCACATTTAGGTGCAGAGTCTTGAAGGGTTTGAGTGCCCATCAGGATTAGGGTTTCCAGGTGAGGCTGCATGCATGGCACGTGAACAGTGAAGGCACTTCCCGGACAGGTGGTCCCAGAGATTAAGTGCACGAGGGGGTACCCAGGTGGCCATCTGGTTAGAATTTGCACTCCAGTTAAGGGAAGCCTTACGCACAAGATTACCCGATGATAGTGGCGAAAGGGTATTCCTGTAAATCCTAAATATGTGTAGCGGCGCAGAGGAAACCCTAGACTATATAAAGGGCAGTAAAACACTTCACAAAGGTACGCAGTTTCAAGACCTAAACTAAGATACTCAATACACTTGGTGTGCTTGCCCTAGTTTTTACTTGAGCGTCGGAGTGCAAACAGTCTCTAGGGCGTCTCTTTCTGTCTTGCAGGTGCACGTTGCTTCAACAGAGCGAAGTGTAACCTAAGGAGAGGGAAGAAGGCGTGTGATTATCGTAGAGTCAACCGATAGGAGAGTCAACAGGCAAGAACATTTGGCGCCCACCGTGGAGCCGAAATAAAACAAGGTCCCATACACAAGTGGAGAATCTAACAACATGAGGAATACCAAACAAGGATCTGTCCTACCAAATGGGGGTGAAGGCGTCGCCATCCAACAACTCATGGAAACGATGCACGCCCTCCAGGAGACGGTGGCAGAGTCTAGGACGAATTAGACACGTATGTAGATGGACTTGGCCGCATCACAGGTCAAGAACGAATAGCTGCACAGGGCGAATGAGGAATTGCGCACGAACCTGTATAATTTGCAACAAACACGGGATCGTGTAGTGGATGATCGCGCCCCGCCTACACCACCTAGGGCATTCCCAATGCCCTTCTCACAAGCGATCATGGACACAGTGGTCCTAGCCACCTTCGTGGGCCCTAAAACTGTGTTCACGGGGATGGAGGACCCGAAGGCACATCTCACAGCATTCCACACTCAGATGATGCTGTCAGGAGGTTCAGATGTTGTGTAATGCAAACTCTTGATGACTATGCTGATAGGGACAACACTGAAATGGTTCATCATCCTGCCTGAGAGACACATAACGTCTTTCATGCAATTTTCCATGTTGTTCAAGGAGCAGTACTTTGTCAATCGGGCTCCCCCACCAATGTCATATGACCTTTTCGAATTAAGGCAGTATCAAGGAGAGTTCCTTAGGGATTATCTAAACCGGTTTGAGCGATGGTAGTCAGGCTGCACACCAAGGACGAGGATATGGTGGTGCATGTCTTCAGGAAGGGAATACTGCTAAGACCCTTCAGTGAATCACTCATAAGAAATCGCCCCAAGACTTTTGGCGATATCAGGTGCCGAGCCGTCGCTCGCGGCTGAGGGGGAACTCAATGAGAAACACGAGAGCGTGGCCCCCTCACGATCGCGAGTACCCAATCGTCCACAACCAATGCGGGCACACAAGGCGGCGACAGAGAAGTGGGCGCAGGGTAAGCAGAAACCCTACGAGGCCAGAAAACCTCAAACTAGGGCACGCGCGAAGGAGGATGTGCCTCCCAAACATAACTTTCTGGTAGAGCTGAAGGACCTGATCGCTATTCCTAACGTAGCAGATAGGCTAAAGGTGCCCCCAAAGACAGACAAGAGGCTGGGGCCCAATAAGAACGCGTGGTGTGATTGCCACCAGGCGTTTGGTCATCCCATCCCTAACTGTTTGGCCCTTGGTCATCAGTTGGATGTGTTGGCCAATAGTGGTTTCTTGAACGACTACCTGCGAGAGTCACAAAGGGGCAAGGTGGTAGTAAGCCCAAGAGCTGACCAGGGGCATGAGGTGCCCATACATGGCGAGATCCACACCATCTCAGGTGGATTCTCAAGAGGAGGGTGCACCTCATCGCAACGCAAGAAATACTCACAATCAGTAATGGCGATTGAGGTGCATGACGAGGACCACTTCCCGGATGTTGACCTCACATTTACGAAGGCAGATCACCTGGATGTTGTCCCTGATGACAATGATCCAGTAGTAATATTGGTGGTTACCGTGGAAAGAAGGGTGCATCGGGTCCTTGTTGATCAAGAAAGTTCAGCCGACGTGATATTCTGGTCGACCTTCAACAAGTTGCAGTTGTC
This sequence comes from Phaseolus lunatus, assembly GCA_013389735.1. Classification (NCBI taxonomy): domain Eukaryota; kingdom Viridiplantae; phylum Streptophyta; class Magnoliopsida; order Fabales; family Fabaceae; genus Phaseolus; species Phaseolus lunatus. The sequence continues at coordinate 11,765,387 of CM023867.1, forward strand.
TCTAGACCAGTTAAGACCTTATACTGGTTGCCTATATGAGTTTGCTGGAGTCCAGGTCGAAGAGCGGGGACATATAGAATTGAGGACCACCTTTACTGATGGAGTAGCCTCCCGTACAAAGAACATCAGGTATCTTATTGTGAATGCCTCATCAGTTTACAATATATTGTTGGGCAGGCCAGCCCTGAACAGACTGGGAGCAGTGGCGTCGACAAGGCACATGAAGATAAAGTTGCCTTCAATGCAAGGAGCGGTGATTACTATCAGGTCAAATCAAAAGGAGGCCAAGAAGTATTATGAAAATAGCCTAAAAAAAAGAGAGGAGTGTGCACAGTGACCACCCAACCACCAGGTGGAGACTGCACCATTGCTGACCTGCCCCGAGGAGAAGTTGGGGTCACATGAGTAGAGGTCGCTCGGGAGAAGCAACCTAAGCCAACCGAAGATCTGGTAAAGAGGGAGATTGGAGGTAAGGTATTCAAGCTTGGCAAATCCCTGTGCCAAGATACACAGGACCAAGTTGTGGGAGTCATAGAGCGACACTTGGATGCCTTTGCTTGGTCTGCCTCCAACATGCCAGGCATCGACCCAGATTTTTTGTCTCATCGCCTGGCGCTAAATCCTCAGGTCAGACTTGTCTATCAGAGGAGGAGAAAATTCAATGAAGAGAGGAGACAAGTGATCAAGGAGGAGACACAAAAGTTGCTCAAGACTGGTCATATACGGGAAATTCAATATCCTGAATGGCTAGCGAATGTCGTGTTGGTAAAGAAGGCCAATGGGAAGTGGAGGATGTGTGTGGACTTCACTGACCTCAATAAGGCATGTTCAAAGGACTCTTACACCTTGCCAAGCTTTGATGTGTTGGTAGATAGCGTCTCCGGCTGTAAGCTGCTCAGCTTCCTGGACGCTTTTTTTGGTTACAACCAGATCAAGATGCATCCCATGGATGAGTGCAAGACAGCGTTCATGACCGAGCTGTCTTGCTACTGTTACACAGTCATACTATTTGGGTTGAAGAATGCAGGTGCACTTACCAAAGGCTGATGGACAAGGTCCTTGCGCTCATGATAGGACGCAATGTGCAAGCCTACATGGATGATATGGTGGTGACATCACAAGTGAAGGATCAACACGTTGCTAATTTAGAGGAGCTATTCACTATAATAGCTAAATGCAGACTGAAGTTGAACCCATAGAAGTGCATTTTTGGAGTGGAAGCAAGCAAGTTTCTAGGCTTCTTGCTCACTGAGCGTGGGATAGAGGCTAATCCAGACAAATGTGCCACAATCCTCGCTATGAGGAGCCCGAAGACAGTAAAAGAGGTTCAGCAGTTGACAAGTCGGATGACTGCTCTCTCCATATTCGTATCAGCCGGGGGTGATAAAGGTCACTCCTATTTTCAGTGCTTGAGGAGGAATAGCAGGTTCTTGTGGATCAAGGAGTGTGAGGAAGTATTTCTCAAGCTGAAAAAGTACTTGAGCAACCTATCGGTGTTGTGTAAACCTCAGCTTGACATCCCGTTGCGCTTGTATTTCGCAGTCACTGAGAAAGCAGTGAGTTCAGTCCTTATGCAGGAGCAAGACCAAATCCAGAAGCCCATCTACTTCGTTAGCAAAGTGTTGCAAGAGCTTGAGGCGAGATACCAAGCCCTGAAAAAGGTAGCACTGGTCGTGGTGTTCTCTGCAAGAAGGCTTTGCCATTACTTCCAGAGCTTTACAGTGGTGGTGACGACATACCTGCCCATTCGTAGGGTTTTGCAGAAACCAAAAGTAGCAAGAAGGATGGTGCGATGGGTAGTAGAGTTGTCAGAGTTTGACATCCAATATGAACCCAGAGGCCCAATCAAAGGCCAAGTTTATGCCAATTTTGTAGCAGAGATGTCCTCGACAGAAGCCCAACAGGACGAGCCTGACTTCACATGGATGCTCTCGATAGATGGGTCTTCTAATCAGCAAGGCAACGGAGCTGGAGTGATCTTGGAAGGACCAAAGGGGCTGTTGATTGAGTAGACTCTACGGTTTGCCTTCAAGGCCAACAACAATCAGGCAGAGTATGAGACTCTAATCGTTGGAATGTTGTTGGCCAAGGGGATGGGTGCGCAGAGTCTTCTAGCAAAGAGTGACTCCCTATTGGTCACAGGCCAAGTGGCAGGAGAGTACCAGGCCAAAGACCCTCAGATGGCCTCTTACCTAGAGTATGTCCAAGTGTTGAAGAGTTCATTTGCATCTTTCAAGTTGGTGCATGTCCCTAGAGATCAGAATGTCCAAGCCGACTTGTTAGCAAAACTCGCGAGCTCGGGCAAAGGGGGGTAGGTAGAGGATGGTCATCCAGGAGATTCTGAGGACACCTCGAACCTATACAGCTAACAATCTGGTAGGAGTCCATCAAATTAGCAAGTCATATGGTGGGAAGAGGAGTCATCGGTCGTTGACCCAAGAGACATTGAAGAAGCCAAGGGTCAACGCGCATTCAGCATTGGAGGAGATGTCGTCGCAAGTCTGCCTGGTGCAGAGGGGAGAAACGTGGATGACGCCTTACAAGCGCTACTTAGCTAATGGAATGTTGCCAATGGAGCCAACGGAAGCGAGGAAGATAAAGAAGAACTCGACCAAGTATACACTCATTGATGGGGAATTGTACAAGCATGGGTTTACCCACCCTATTCTAGTGTGTGTACATGGTGAGCAATGCACGCGGATAATGGCGGAGCTCCATGAAGGAATATGTAGGAGCCACATTGGAGGTCGTGCTCTGGCATCCAAGGCCATTTGTGCAGGGTACTATTGGCCAACCATGAGGGAAGATTGCACGAAATATGCACAGCAATGCAAGCAGTGTCAGCTACATGCTAATTGACACAAGGCGTCGCCAGGAGAGCTTAGGTCGATATATAGCCCTTGGCCATTCCACACAAGGGGAATTGATATTCTGGGACCTTTCCCTTTGGCTGTGTGGCAAATGAAGTATCTCGTGGTCGCCATAGAATACTTTACGAAGTGGATAGAGGCTGAACCAGTAGCACAAATCACAGCCCATAAGATCCAGCATTTCATGTGGAAGAATATAGTGTGTCATTTTGGTATACCCAAACGTTTGGTGTCTGATAATGGCACCCAATTTGCAAGCCAACAGTTGGGGAAGTTATGCACAGACTTGGGGATCAAACAGGTGTTTGCATCAGTCGAACACCCCCAGACTAATGGGCAGGTCGAGTCAGCCAACCGAGTCCTACTCAGAGGGCTGAAGAGAAGGCTGGAGAAGGCTAAGAGGACTTGGGCTGAGGAAGTTCTCAGAATTGTGTGGGCTTACCATACTACTCCTCAGTCCACCACCAAGGAGACACCCTTCAGCTTGGTGTATAGTTCGGACGCTATGATCCCTGCTGAAATCTAGGAAAGCTCGCCATGCTTCTAAAATTTTGTGGCTGAGGAATCCAACAAAGAAAGGAAGGTGAACCTGGACATCTTAGATGAAGTAAGGGAAGAAGCGGTAATTGAAGCCGAAGCGTTGAAGAGAAGAGTTGAGCTCAAATACAGTTCCAATTTGAGAGCTCAGCAGTTTCAGGTCACCGACTTGGTGATGCAGAAGACATCTTCCTACCAGATTGAGAACAAGTTGTCCCCCAAGTGTACTGGTCCCTTTAGAGTGACAGAAGCCCTGGAAAACGGGGTGTACAGACTCGAGACTTTAAAGGGTGGGCCGATTCCTCGTACATGGAATGCGACTCATCCCTTAAGTTTTATTTCAGTTAAGATGTAACATTGTACACAGTTTAGGGGACACTCTTTTTTCCCTTATAAGGGTTTTTAATGAGGTCATCCAATAAAATTTTCAGTTAAGATATATAGTTAAGATATATTCCTGAATGTTTTGTATAATGCAGTTAAGAACTTGTCACTTGGGGTTGGAGGTCTCGAAAGTAGGAAGGTAGGTTCGTAAAGAACACCTCCTCTTCGAGTGAGAACGCCCTAGTTGAACAGAAGGTAGTTGAACAGAAAGGTTCTTCAGTTAAATCCTCCCTCGCCTAGGAACGATGAGAGGTCAGTTAAGAACCTGTCACTTGGGGTTAGAGGTCTCGAAAGTAGGAAGATAGGTTCGTAAAGAACACCTCCTCTTCGAGTGAGAACGCCCAGGTTGAACAGAAGGGTTCACCAGTTAAATCCTCCCTCGCCTAAGGGCGATGAGAGGTCAGTTAAGAACTTGTCACTTAGGGTTAGAGGTCTCGAAAGTAGGAAGATAGTTTCGTAAAGAACACCTCCCCTTTCGAGTGATAACACCCAAGTTGAACAGAAGGATTCACCAGTTAAATCTTCCCTCGCCTAAGGCGATGAGAGGTCAGTTAAGACTCGTCAGCTTGAGTTAGAAGTCTCAGAAGTGGGAAAGGAAGGTTCACAGAGAACGCCTCCCCTTCCAAGTGAGAACACCAAGGACGACTCATACCAACGAAATCCTCCCTTGTTTCGAGCAAGGAGAGGTAAGGTGAATACAGATCGGTGCTAGAAGCCTCGAAGGGGTAAAGGGAGGGTTCGTGAAGAACGCCTTCTCCTCGAGTGAAAGCACCCAAGTTGAACAGCAGAATTTGCCAGTGAGACCCAGACATGCCTATGGGTGATGAGAGGTCAACCAAAGAATAGCCTGTGTGTTAGAAGTGTCAAAGTGGAAGAGAGGGGTTCATAGAGGACACCTCCCACTCGAGTGAGAACACCAGGGTTAAGTGAGGTGATTCATCACTTAGGTCCTCTTTAGCGTAGTGCAAGGAGAGGTCAGTGAAGTGATCTAGTCCATTCACCAGGGCTCACCCACGGTGTGGTCTCTTACCCTAAAGAGGATTTACACTCATCACCTCTTATTAGTGTTAATCATGCTACATTGCGGGAAGTCGAAGTTGTTAGCTAAATACGATAAAGCATCCAATCAACTACAGAGTACCAAAAACGCAAGTTGTGCAAAGAAAATACGAAGCGTCAAGGTAAATAAGTGGATCCAGACAAGTTATATACACAAAGTTAAATATTGTTATGTTATTAGATTAGAAGAGCAATTACAAAGGGTGATTACAAGAAGTCTAGCCATGGAATATGGCTGCTCAAGAAACCTATCTAGGCATTATTTACTCGTCGACTACCTGCATAGATACAGAGAAGGGCGAGAGGTCCATCTCAGGATGCGTGCAGGCAACCTGAGCAAGGGCATCGCCAAACCCCTTCCCGTAAGTGTCGGCGACATCTTCATTCAGTTCCGCCTCGGTCTTCTTGAACAACTCGGCTTGTTGGGCAAGCTCTTCCTTAACCTTGCCCATCTGGACTTCTTGGTTTATGGTCCTCTCCTCCAGCTTGGCCACCTTTGCTTGGGCCCCCTCCAACTGTTTCTCTAGATCAATGACTTTGTTGCAGAGGGAGAGGATTTTGACCTCAAGCTGGAGGGCATTCTGCCCCTTAGCGAAGAGGAGCTTCTTGGCTTCTTTCTTTGATTGGCACAGTCTCCTAGTTCAGAGCAGTCTCGCGCTTAGCAGCCATGTGGACTTGAAACTCCAACTCCTTTTTCTGCTCCAACTACCTCCTCAATTGTGCCACCTCCTCCTTTAGCTCCATTTCTGCATCCCCCTGGGTCAGTAGAACGCTGGAGGCGGCAAGGAACTCACCAAGGCCATGACTCAGACAATCCCTTAATGAACCCCTATCCAAATCCTCCATCACTTCCTTTGATAGGCAAATGCGCGAGGTTATGCTGGAGAAGGATGGGAAGTTTAGGGGCAGGAGGTGCTTGATCAGCCTGGGGTGTGTTCCCCCACCCCCCCCCCCCCCCCCCACCTTCGATCGCTAGGAGTGGCTTGGGAGGAGAGGAGGCGCTTGGGAGGTGCTCCCTCAAAGATGGAAGTTGCCCCTCTGTGGCAGAAGCGGTCGCCGCAGCAACCTCCACCCTGTTTCTCTTGAAGACAAGGCCTGAGTAGGTGTTCTTGTCTTCAGAGATCACTACCGTGACTACCCTCTTTTGTTTGCTTTCGGAGGTAGGGCCTGGGGCAACAACGGCGGGAGAAGAGGGACCAGCAGGACATGAGCCACCTGTTGTGCAGCGACCCAGCAGATCAGTCAGCCTCTTCTTTTTCTCAGCATCCAACACCATATCTGCAACAAACCACAAGTAGGAAATGAGAAGTGGCACACAATAAATACAAATATAGGCAGATACAAGAGAAAGTAAAGCAAATACCAATGTAGATCCTGAGAGTTTCAGCATCATACTCGTATCAGCTGGGCAGTGTTGAATACCACCCCCCAGCTGGAAAGGAGTTGGCACAGGTCGCGATCAAAGGGTGTCAGCTCCTCGAGTCCCCGAGGTTTCTTAAGTTTCAGTTTCCCTATCCAGTACAAGGGGAACCCGTCTAGTAGTGTGGAGTCGTAGAAGCTGCAGCAGACCCTGAAGAACTTCCCTTTGAAGCCCTTGTAGGACTGCTGGAAGAGAGTTAGCAGAACCCTCCCTGTCACCCTGTTGAGGCTTACCCAAAGCCTCTTCCCGGAGCTCCTCGCCTCAAAGAAATGAAGGAAGATGTCCACGAAGGGAGGAAACCCCAGGTTGTTGCATAAAATGGAGAAGACCCTAATGAAGGCCCAACTATTAGGGTGCAGTTGGGCAGACACAATGTTGAGCTCTGTGAGCAGGGCCCTCTTGAACTCGGTGAAGGGCAGGCAGACCTTGATCCGCTTGAAGATAGTCGTGTAGAGGAAGAAAAAGGGGTCCCCGTCATTGCAGCGATCGTTTGCGCACACTGGTTCGCCCTTTGTGCAGGGTCGAACCGAGACGTAAGCATTGCATTCTCTGCCAAAGACCCGCCCTTTAGTCTCATGCTCATCATCCCTGTGCTTCCTCAAGTTTTCACAGGATGTGAGTTTTGTGGTCTCAGCAAGGAGCTCCTTAGGGGCCTAGGAGTAGAGGGCCCTGTAGTCGATGGTAGGAGGCGGGTTGGAAGTGGTTTTGGTTCTTGCCATCTCAAATCTAAAACAAAATGAGAGGCAAGGAGAAGGAAAACATAGGTTTAGAAGAAAGCGATGGTGTGTTTCAAACGGCACACAAAGACTCAAAGACGAAGAACGCAAACAGGAAAGAAGAATAGAAACCCTAAAATGCAAAAATCATAAATAGGCCTAGAGCAGTTATACCATGTAAGGGGTGGCAAAATCATAAAACAAAGGCAAGAGGAAGAGTAAAAATCATACCTTTGAGTTAGTGAAGACGAGGGGTTGCGAGAGTTGGAATAGGAGTGGAAGCGTTCAAGAGAAGACAATGATCGCGAAGGTTTGAGTGAAAAGTGATGAAACAGTGCTGAGGCGTGGGCTTTTGAAGGGGTTTAACGTAGGCAAGGGAGCGCAAACGTTAAGAAGCCTCAACCGTTGATCTGGCCACGCGTCCACGGATTAAGGGGGTTTGGTGAGATGTCCCTTCAACACACTATTCATGTCCTTTCACTCAGCGCCACGTAGATCGCCTGAGCCGATGACTTAGTCTCTTCGCTAAACAAGTTAACAACTTGAGACTGGGGGGCTTGTGTACCGACCAGTCCTTGGACACGAGAATAGTTAGTAATGGTGAGCCATGTCAGTTGGGTCCCACAGCATGGGCCAGAGCCACGTGGGCTGGGTCCCACAGGTAATATGGACTAGTAGGCTGAATAGTCATCAGCATGTTGATCACCAGAGTGGAATGATGTGTCCTCGTCACGCAACGGGATGATGAGTTCTCAGTAACAGAGTGTACGAGGTGACATCGGTCTTGGGTGTTTTGAACAACAGAACTAGGACATCTAAGATGGGTCCCGAGAGAAGACCCGTTATCAGTAAAATGCCCAGAGGTAGGGAGAGACCTAAGTTACAAAGCACCCATGCGTGTGGCAGGGAAAGCACATTTAGTTGCAGAGTCTTGAAGGGTTTGAGTGCCCATCAGGATTAGGATTTCCAGGTGAGGCTGCATGCATGACACGTGAACAGTGAAGGTACTCCCCGGACAGGTGGCCCCAGAGATTAGGTGCACGAGGGGGTACCCAGGTGGTCATCCGGTTAGAATTTGCACTCTAGTTAAAGGAAGCCTTACGCACAAGATTACCCCGTGATAGCGGCGCAAGGATATTCCTGTGAACCCTAAATATGGGTAGAGGCGCAGAGGAAACACTAAACTATATAAAGGTACGTAGTTTTGAGACCTAAACTAAGATACTCAATACACTTGGTGTGCTTGCCTTAGTTTTGACTTGAGTGTCGGAGTGCAAATGGTCTCTAGGGCGCCTCTTTCTATCTTGCAGGTCCAGGTTGCTTCAACAAAGCGAAGCGTAACCTAAGGAGAGGGAAGGAGATATGTAATTATCATAGAGTCAATCTATAAGAGAGTCAACCGGCAAGAATAATAATCATTTTTAAAAGTTATATTACAGAGGGTGATAAAAAGAAATAGCACGTTGTTAAAGAGAAAACAAACTATGTAATAAAAAACAAATATATCTGACGAATTGAAAAGCTCGTAATACTCTTATCTGATGCATATAGCTTCGATGATGAAATCGTATATCCAATTCAAAATTGAGAGCGCGTTTCTCTATTTTCAAACTGTACCGCCAAAAAACCATAATATATGCGGAAGAAGCTATTACGCAACTCTCTCTCTGAAACGCGTGGAACGAAAAATGGAGAAGGGGTTAATCTCCGTAGACCGTTGGGCAGAAGGAAGCGAAGCTTACTTCCTCAGCCACCTCCACTCCGACCACACCCACGGCCTCACCTCCTCGTGGTCTCACGCGCCCCTCTTCTGCTCCCCCCTCACCGCCAAACTCCTCCCCTTCAAGTTCCCCGGCTTCGATCTCTCCCTCCTCCGCATCCTCCACCCCGGCACCTCCCACACTCTCACCCTCACATCCAGCGTTCTCCACGTCACCGCCATCGACGCCTGTCACTGCCCCGGTCGGTAAACCTATCACCCCACTCTTCACGCTTTTTTCGTTTCTCATTCTCACTCATTTCCCTTTCTCTCAACCACCAGGTTCCATCATGCTCCTCTTCCGTGGCGACTTCGGCTGCGTCCTCTACACAGGCGACTTCAGGTGGGAAGCCACGTGCCAGAGAGCAACCAACGCCCGCCACGTGCTTCGCAACGCTCTCCAGAATGTTCCTCTGGTTGACGTCGTTTACCTCGACAATACCTACTCCAGTCCTATCTATGATTTTCCGCCTCGCCATGTGGCGGCTCAGAAGGTTAATCAAATTGTCTAATCCGTGTTTCCCATGGATTATTGTTATTAATATTTTTTTTGCTTGATTCGATTGTTGTCTGATTTCAGGTTATAGATATCATTTCTTCGCATCCCGATCATGAGGTCATTATCGGGATTAACACTTTGGGGAAGGAAGATCTTCTGATCGAAATCTCGCGCGCGCTTCAAATCAAGGCAACTTCTTAACCGTTCTCTTAGAATACAATTAAAGCCAGCGTGCTAGGAATCCTCTTTGTTTCCACAATGTATAGTGCTTGAGTTAAAAATATTATTTGAAGTTGTTTGATTTATATTTTTTGAATTTTTTATTATTAAATCAGTAGTAAAAGTGGTTTAATTTTTGTGAGGAAACAATTGTTTTAGGTCAAACTTAATTTGCGTCTTTTAGAATCAATTTCTCAGCGTAAAATCTTCCGTGTGAATATTTACTTAAGATTTTGTTAAATGATATTTCAACTTGATGTTTTATAGCACCTGTTATTTACTTAAAGATGCAGTTGCAATTTTATAGTAGTTTCTTTATTACGGAAAATTGTGCGCAGAAACAGCCGATGAGGCTGCAATTGCATTGTGATTGCAAGTGTCCACTATTGTTTGAAACCTTGGATGTTAACCATGGCAAAAGTAGTTAACTCCGCATGTATGCCTTTTTTTTTTTTTTATCGGTTTTATACCTTAATGGACCCAACTATGAATATCATATTAGAATTGAAGCATATGTTCACAGGAAATGTTGTTTTCTTTTATGATTGTTATTGTTGTTTTCCTTGTTGGAGTTAGCTTTCTAAGCGATGGTTTGGTTTTTCACTGTGTTTTTTTTTTCAATTGAAGATTTGGGTGTGGCCAGAGCGGTTGCGGACTATGCATCTTCTTGGCTTCCATGATATTTTTACAACGGACACGTCTCTTACTAGAGTTAGAGCCGTTCCTCAATATAGCTTTAGCATTGGAACTCTAGAGTCACTGAATAGAATGTGCCCAACTATTGGGATCTTGCCATCGGGTCTTCCGTGGATTAAGAAATCCCTTCAAAAGAATGAGTTTCTTTCTGGTTCCTTTTTGACATCTCGTTATAAGAGAGGCAAATGGAGTGCAAATAGCGAGGCCGAGATTGATGACCAAATTAGAAACATAGGATCACCCGAGAAAATTCACAAGTACATGTACACAGTTCCCTACTCTGATCACTCCAATTATGAGGAGATTGAAGAGTTTCTAAAGCTTGTTCAACCAACCAGAATCAAGGGCATCGTGGCTTCCTCGTCATGCTATATTGAACCCATGTACTACTTTGGTCGACTTTGTCGTGTCGACCAACAGACACAAAAGTTGCATGAGGAGCAGAGAAGGAAAGAAAGTTGTAAAAGAGAAATAGAAGCAGTCAGCTCCGAAACTTCATTTGGAGGTGATAATGTTCAGACAGGTAGAGACAGAAGCAAGGCTTCGAAGGGTAAGTTTTCTGGTGTTCGTCTGAGAAGGTTTAGTAGATTGAGAAGAACGCACCGTGGTGCAAAAATTCAGGGAGATAACTGTTCTGATCAAGAATGATGAGTGACGTGATGTTATGCACTCCTTTTGGAGTCCATGGTGCAAGGTAATCCTCCAAACTCTTAACCCAGCTTCGGGATTTTTGCTTGTCTATATGTCTCTAATAGAAAGGTTAGATGAGCATCAAATTGCAATTTGATGTGGTTTTCTGCTACTCTTGGAATCCATTAAGCATTTTGCAAGGTTAAAGAGTTGGCTAGTAGCACATAAATTGTAACTTGGAATTGCTGTGTGGATATTTGTTGATAAATCTGTTGTTTAAGAGAATAGTTTATTGATATTGCTATTGGAAGGCACAAGATGTGCCCGCAGGAAGCTCTGACTTACACCCACTTTCCCACCTTCTCAATACTGTACATATTTCATAAAAACTATCCTATTCTTAATATTGTAAATCTTTTATGTTAATTTTTCCTCTTCCATTTCAATAATTATGCTTTATCAATTAAATTATAATGTCATTTTAAAATTGATTTAATCATTTAGCTTATACTTCTATTGAGAATATACATGTTAGTTATTTTTAAATTTTTAGTTAATTTTGTAATGAAATTTTACAAAAAGTTAGCTTTTTATGCAATTTTTTAAATTTTAAATGCGTTTTTCTACACATATTTCTTTTAATTTGATATATGATTTTAGTTTAAATAAGTTGGCAGCATAAATAATTTTTTTACGCTGTTTAATTATAGACTGTGTATGGTAACATTGTTTTTGTTTTTTGCAATAACTATTTTAAAAGTCATATCTTTGTGTGATTTTAAATATGTCAATAGAGGAATGGTATTTTTACTAAAATAATACAATTTTGGTTGACTTTTATGAAAATGGATAATTTTAAAAAAGTTATGCAATTAGATAATTTGTGTTTGAAAACAGGATTTTAAAAAAAAAAGAAAACTTATGTTTTTAAGTATGAGTTTTGCTAATCTCCATTTTTTTTTCTCATTGAAATTGTGACTGAAATTATGTTTTTACTTTTTACCTTTTTATTAAAATTGTGCTTAAACGCGATTTTGGTTTAATAATATTTTTTAAAATTGTTTCCAAAGTAGATTTTAGTTTTTTGAATTTTGGAAACATGTTTTCAAAACCATTATTGTTTTAATTGTTTTTTTCGTTTTTTAAATCGTTAAGCTGATTACACTTTATTGTGTTACAGAAATTATATGTGTGTGTATGTATGTATAATGTAAGAAAAAATAATATAAAAGTTTATAATTATATATATAGATAAATTTTTATTTTATTTAAATTTTGATAAAATATATTGCATAAAATAATTATCTTTTAAAATATAATAAATTAAAAATTATGATAGTAGATAATATCAGAGTGACGTTCCATGTGTAACGAGAAAAAGTATGAGAAATTTTTTATTTTTTTTATAACATGAAAAAATATAAATATTAACATTGAAAAAAAGATATTTATAGATTAAATAATAAGAGAACAATAAGTATGATCGATTAGAAAGAGGCCATCAAGTAATTATAATTATTGTATAAGATTTAATGACGATAGACATACCTTAATGAATAAATATAATTATAAACAATATGATGTTAAGAACATCTTATTTTATATTTTAATTATAAATAATAAAATAAATTCAATATAGTATATTTTAATTTTTAATTTATCCCACAAGTAATCAATGACGTTTTTAAATAAATAAAAAACCATAAATTTTATTAAAAAGACTAAACAAAATGATTTCAGGTAAAAAAAAAAAGGAAATACATGAAGAAATCCTTCTCACCTCCATGATTTCAACATATATGATTCCCTGATTTCTTTTTTTAAAAAACAAAAAACCAATTGAAAAATAAAATCATTCTGAAATCTTTATTGCATCCATGATTTTGCAAAAAAAAAAAAAAAAACTATTAAAAAGTACTCAAATCAAAATAATTCATCTAAAGACGATTTTACTAAAAATATTTTATATTTCTAAGCATAATTTCACTTGGAAGTAAATATGATCAGTAAAACTCATATTTAGAAGCAAAATTTTAAATTATCTTTCCAAATACGACTGGCCCAAATTTAAATTTTTTACTTATTTCGATAATAATAAACCAAAATTGCACCATTTAATAAAAAAAACTGCAAGAATGATCTTAATTCTACAAAATTCACGGCACAACCCAATATATAATTCCGAAGTCGGATTGGTAAGTGTTCTTTATTTAGATTTATATATTTTAAAAGTTTTTTTCTAGATTTTAGAGAAGTTTATGAATTATGTAATTTGTATATATTTTTATTACATAATTTAAAAACTAATTTTATATTTAGAAAAAAAATTTGAATTATATAATTCAAAAGTTAATTAGAAAAAAAAATTTGAATTATATAATTTAGAAGTTAATTTTATATTCTGAAAAATTTTTAAATCATATAAAAATAACAAAATACTTTTAAATTATATAATTTATAAAAATTAATTATAAATTTAGAAAAAAAATTTTAATTGTGTAATTTAAAATATTAAAAAAGAATATTTTTAGAATAAAAAATTTATAGCGATGATACAAGAATACATGAGGTGCGAAGTAGTCCACAACCTGTGTTATATAACCGTACATAAATTTCTAGGTCTAAAGGTTCTAACAGTTTATAGTCAACTTCTTAATGCACCGCCATTAGAAACCTCCATATTTTTTTTATGAAAAGTCATATTTATCTTTAATGAAATTAAAAATTAAACCTAAGTTTCTGAGCCCTCAATCATCTTTGTTTCAGTGAAATAACTTCTGAAATTTGTTTTGACACTGGTAATGATGCAGAATATTAAATGCGAATATATAAGTTTCATAAGCATATCCATGAAATGTCTGCACCGCAGTGAGTTTGAAAATAGATAGCATAGAAAGAAAACACGGAAACAAGAAGGAAATAGATGATAAAAGAAAATGAATTTCGAATGGTAAAATTCAAAATACAATTTCAAAAAAAGTATTTTTAAATTAAAATAATTATGGAGTTGCAGAAAAAAAATTATGGAGGTGCAATTAAAAAATTGCCTAGTTAATATGAACCTATTTCAATAAAAAAAAAAAAAAACCCTATACATTTTTTATTAGTGTACATCTTTTTATGTTAATTTTTCATCTTCAATTTTAACAATTATGTTTTATCCATTAAATTAGAGTGTCATTTTAAAAGTAATTTAATCATTTAGCTTATACTTCTATTGAGAACATTATTTTTTTAATTTGTAGTTAATTTTGTAATGAATGGATTGGAGATGTGTCTACTTTTTAGATTTTATTTACAAAAATCAGCTATGTATGCAATTTTTAATTTTTAAATGTGCTTTTACGCAATTTTTCTTTTAATTTATTTTCATGATTTAAATATGTTTTTACGCTGTTGTCTAATTATAGACTATGTACGGTAAGAGTGTTTATCTTTTGCAATAACTATCTTAAAATGTGACTTTAAATATGTTAATATAGTAAAAGTATTGACTGTGATAGTACATAACTTTTTTCGAATATAGGATCTTGTTGTTTAGTATTTTTAAAAGATTAACTCATTCACAGATTTTTTTTTCTAATATTTCAAATTTTAGTTGTGTTTGTGTCTAACTTCCAAATTATTTTTTAATATCTTGGCTTGAACTGTATTTACTGATATTATTATCAATAATCTAAGTAGCCGGTTAGAAATATAGTAATGTAAGTAAACAAGACAAGAAATTATAAAAGTGTTAGAATATTATTTTTTTCTCATCAACCCTTGAAATTAGTTACTCTATCCATGGTCACTTTATAATATACGTTTCTTATTGTAAATTGAATTATACATATATTGAAAGAAGAGTAAAAGATGGAAAACGACACTTGAGTAATTTATTCGATTTTGATTAGGAAACAACATTTAGGATGATTGTGGAATCAAAATTTTTCTTTCTTTATTTCTTTGACGAAGTAATCAATGTTATTCTGTGTCATGAATATCAAATACTTCTGTTGGGTCATTCTCTAAAGAAGGAAAAACCTTAGACCCATTGCCAATTCAATGGACAACCATGGCTCCATTTTCATTTTCATGACTTTGAAAATTCAAACTACACAGCCTTCATTCTACGTATGAGGAAAACTAATTTGATAAACCCAGGAAAGAGAGACATAAGTATTAGAAAGAAAGAGATAAAATATTTCACATAAAAATAAAAATATAGGTTGTTATTTTTTTCAAAAGCAAAACCTAACAAAATTTTAAATTTTAAAGCTATCATGTGAAATAAAAAAAATAACTTAAAATTAAAAAATAAGTAAAAAAAAGGTATGACAATGTTAATGATGTAGTCACGGTTGACCTAATATAAGGTTTGGAAATTGGAGGTTTCGTAATGTGCATGTCATGCTTACTTTTAGCATGGAATGTAAAAGTCAAAAATGTGAACTAGGAAACCAGGAAAAAGACAAAACAAGAATATAATAAGATTTGTGAGGAAGGAAGAATTTAAATAAAGTCGCATTAAATGAATGGTATGAAGTGGGATAATGATGATGCACACAACACAACTAAATAAATGTATTTCATTTGACTATTCAACAAATTGGTTGGCTTGTGGCTGTTTTTGTTGCACCTTCATAAATTACCAAAATGCACCTTATTATTTTCATATTCACTTTTTAGTACATTTTTTTTAATCCTTTTTAAGGGATAAGTTAAATTTTATTGCTGATAAGAAAAATCTTACTCTAAAATTGAAAACATTTCTTTAAAATATCTATTGAACAAAGTGTTTGATATCATATTCAATTTTAAAAATTATTCGGGTTTAAGTTATCCAATAAACCAAAACTTAAAACACGTGATATGAAAGTTCTGACCAATATAAGTTATAGTCCATAATTTCCAAGTTCAGTCTCGTCTTTGTTTCCACAGAAATTCACACAATAATGACAAACAAAAGTAATAATTTTTAATATATGTGTGCATTACGGTCAAATATAATTGTTATACCGCAAAACTATAGATAAAACCGTGTTAACCAAAATTGGGTTAAAAAATAGGACTTCCCTGGAATGAATAATATCTTGTGATAGACCAAACAACCATGTGAAGAACAAACTATAATCATATAAATTATATTTTATATTATAAATCTGAATTTCTAGCAGATATGTTTCAATTTTTTAAATAAAAATATTCAAGTCTACAAAGTTCACGGCAGATAAATTTTCAGGCTAAAAGGTTGTAACAACGAATTCCAGAAGTATTTGTTGACTTTTGTAACAAGACAAAACAGAACAGAAGCTATTAACGTCTTCGTTCAGACACGACCAGGTTATTGATTGGACCCGTTCCACTTTCCTTCCTCTCACACACTCACAACCCCACCAAGCACATAATATCTACCTTCATCGGCTTCTCTGCAACTTGCACGGTGGAATCAGCCAAACCATTAACAACATGTGGAACAAGAAACCACCCTTGTTATGGCTTTCTCTCCTTATCACATACTTCTTCTCTTTCCACACCTACACATCACTCGCAGCTTTGACCACCATCTCAGCAAATCAATCTCTCTCTGGAGATCAAACTCTTGTCTCCGCAGAGGGACACTTTGAATTGGGTTTCTTCACCACAGGTAACAACTCTAAATACTATATAGGCATGTGGTACAGAAAGATATCTCAAAAGACTTATGTTTGGGTAGCAAATAGAGACACCCCAGTTTCTGATAAGAATTCTGCTAAATTAACAATATTGGATGGTAATTTAGTGGTCTTAAACGAGTTCCAAAATATAGTTTGGTCAACGAATTTGAGTTCTTCTAGCTCAGGTTCTGTGGTAGCTGTGCTTCTAGATTCTGGGAATCTTATATTAAGCAATAGGCCTAATGCATCAGCAACTGATGCTATGTGGCAGAGTTTTGATCACCCCACAGACACGTGGCTTCCCGGTGGCAAGATAAGTTTGAACAACAAAACAAAGAAGCCACAGTATCTCACTTCATGGAAGAATATTGAAGATCCTGCAACGGGTATTTTCTCTCTTGAACTAGACCCTGCAGGAAGCACTGCATATTTGATTCGTTGGAATAGAACTGAGCAGTATTGGTCAAGTGGTGCTTGGAATGGACACATTTTCAGCTTGGTTCCTGAGATGAGACTAAATTACATCTACAATTTCACCTTTGAGTCCAATGAGAACGAGAGCTACTTCACTTACTCCTTGTATAACGACTCTATTATATCTCGCTTTTTTATGGATGTCTCGGGGCAGATTAAGCAACAGACGTGGCTGGAGAATGCTCAACAGTGGAATCTGTTCTGGTCTCAGCCTAGGCAACAGTGTGAGGTCTATGCCTTCTGTGGTGGATTTGGGAGCTGCACTGAGAATGCCATGCCATATTGTAAATGTTTGACTGGGTATGAGCCAAAGTCACAATCTGATTGGAATCTTACGGATTACACAGGAGGGTGTGTGAGAAAGACGGAGCTGGGATGTGACTCACCAAATTCCTCTAGCAAGGACAATGACAGGTTCCTTCCAATTCCCAACATGAAATTGCCTAATCATTCACAATCCATAGGAGCTGGGGATGTTGGGGAATGTGAAGCAAAATGCTTGAGTAACTGTTCTTGTACTGCATATGCTTATGACAATAATGGTTGCTCAATTTGGTATGGTGATCTCTTGAACCTGCAACAGCTTACTCAAGATGACAGCAGTGGGCAGACTTTGTTTCTCAAACTTGCAGCGTCTGAGTTTCATGATTCTAAAAGCAATAAAGGGATAGTCATTGGTGCTGTTGCTGGAGCTGTTGGTGTTGTGGTGGTTCTTCTAATTGTCTTTGTTTTTGTGATTCTGCGGCGTAGAAAGAGACATGTTGGGACAGGAACATCCGTGGAGGGCTCATTGGTGGCATTTGGGTATAGGGATTTGCAAAATGCCACGAAGAATTTCTCAGAGAAACTGGGAGGAGGGGGTTTTGGCTCTGTCTTCAAAGGAACATTGCCTGATTCTAGTGTCATTGCAGTTAAGAAGCTTGAAAGCATTAGCCAAGGTGAGAAGCAGTTCAGAACAGAAGTGAGCACAATTGGGACAGTCCAGCATGTCAATCTTGTAAGGCTTCGCGGGTTCTGTTCTGAAGGTACTAAGAAACTTCTGGTTTATGATTACATGCCGAATGGTTCCTTGGACTCCAAAATATTTCAGGAAGATAGATCCAAGGTGTTGGATTGGAAAGTGAGGTACCAAATTGCTCTTGGAACAGCGAGGGGGTTGACTTATCTTCACGAGAAGTGTAGAGACTGCATCATACACTGTGATGTGAAGCCAGAAAATATTCTCCTTGATGCTGATTTTGTTCCAAAGGTGGCAGACTTTGGCCTTGCAAAGCTGGTTGGAAGGGACTTCAGCAGGGTCCTCACTACCATGAGAGGGACAAGAGGTTATCTTGCCCCAGAGTGGATATCAGGTGTGGCTATAACTGCCAAAGCTGACGTCTACAGCTACGGAATGATGCTTTTTGAGTTGGTGTCAGGTAGGAGGAACTCTGAGGCATCGGAAGATGGCCAAGTGAGGTTCTTCCCTACTTTTGCTGCAAACATGGTCCACCAAGAAGGGAATGTGCTTAGCTTGTTGGACCCTAGGTTGGAGGGAAATGCTGACATTGAAGATGTCAATAGAGTCATCAAAATTGCTTCATGGTGTGTCCAGGATGAGGAATTTCACAGGCCTTCCATGGGTCAGGTGGTTCAAATCCTTGAAGGGTTCTTGGAAGTAACTTTGCCTCCAATTCCAAGGACCCTCCAAGCCTTTGTTGACAAACATGAGAGCATAGTTTTCTTCACTGACTCCAGCTCCACACAGAGTTCACAGGTAAAGAGTAATACCTCAAGTACCTCCTCTCAACCCAAGAGCAACACCCCATCCAATACTTCCAAGTCCTCATGAAAAAATTAAGAGGACATGGTTTCTCTCAGTCACTTAAGATACAATAGATGGAGCCATACTTTTATTTTGAGGCATTTAATTCTAAAGTTCTGGTTCTGCTAAGATGCTTGTATGTTCAACCAAAAATAATGTCATCTAAGTCTGATATAGCTATTCTAGTATTTATTTGTTGTATGAGCCAGTTGGGGCTTGGGGGTTCAGAAGAGGAGAAATGTAGCAGAAACATGGTGCATCTAAGTTAGGTGCATTAATTAATGGAAATTTATTGTCTCTATTGATAATTTATTGTATTAATTGATTATTATCTATTGTAATTAATGACGTGCCAACATGTTATTGACCTAGTTCACCCAATTTATATATATTAAATTTGTTCAAGAAGTTCTTGTGATGGGGTATTTGTTGCTGCTATACATTGCTTCCATTTTTGCTCAATACTATCAATTTAACCATTGAAGTGAGAGATTCTTTGGAACACTTTTGTAATAGCTGCAGATTTTATTTTATTTTTCCACAGTAAGGATATTCTCAGATATTTTTTACGTTTACAGACAAGAAACTCTTCCAAATGCTTTTGCAGAATGCTTTTGGAACTGGACAAGTGTCATGTTCTTTATTCAAGCTTTTCCTAAAAAATGATTGAAACTTTAAAAAAGTATATGATAAAAGAAAGGCATGAAAACAATAATATTGGTACTCTGTTAAACGTGACTTGGTCGTTACTTAGGATGCCGGTATGTTCCCCCTACCAATCATGTTCTTAGATTCTTAACAACTGGAACAAAATAAATATTGAATTTGCATGCTCAACATTTCAATTTCACTCTCACAATCAAAGTTGCTTTAGTTCTACCACTTCTGGATAATTATTAGGATTATGTGATGAGGAATAGTTTTTATAAGCATCAGTATTGTGATTTTTTATACTTTTAATGCATGAACGTGGTAAAAATTGTAAGAAAACATCTTTGGTGGAAGTTATGGATCCAAGTTCAAAAGTTAAAATATTTTTTATTCTTTTAAATTTTGAAACATTTATATATTTAGCAATTTTTTCTCAAAATCATTCCGAAATTTAAATTTAAAAACTCTAAAAGAATTACAAAATTCAAACACGTCATTATCTTAAGATTTTCAATTACTATGTAGACATCACCAAAATATCAGTGTGATTTAACAAATTATCTTGTTTTTAGTCAAATTATAATTTCAAAATTGTAGAAACTTTTATTTTCACTTAGAGTATTAAATAAAATATCAAAACTTATTTTTTAAATTTTTTGTTTAAATTACTAAAATACCCCTAATCATTCTCATAAGTCTATATTTAATTTTCATTAAAGGAATTTATTAGAATTCTCGAATTTCTTTGGATAGATTTGTTCTTATTGTTCTTATTGTTAATTCATTGGTGAAATCACTAATAAATATATGAATTTGTTATGTAATATAATTTGAGGGATTTCTTTATAATATTTTTTATCTTTCACTGACCAACTTGTTAGATATTGTTAATTTATTGATGAAATCACTAATTAATATATGAATTTGTGCTATTTAATATAATTTGAGGGATCTCTTTGTAATATTTTTTTATCTTTTAATAACCAACTTATTAGACCTTTTGAGGGAAAAATTAAGTAATTTTCTCAATTGTGAATAGTTTTGGTGAGCTCATAACTTTAACATCGTGTTTATTGTAGATTTGTTTTACTTTTTTTTTATGGATAGTTAACTTAATCTCCTACCATAATGGAATGTTTTTTTAAAGAATTGATTATAGAATATATTAATCATTAAGAAGGAAGATTCAATAAAACTATCCATAATCTTAAGCAAAAACAAAGAGGATACTAACTTGTGGTACTTGAAATCGGTTGACAAAAATTCAAATTTTATGGATTAAATATTATTATTTAAGATTCAAAAGGATAACAAAACAATTAACTAGGGCTTATAAAATACTCCTCTCGTTATGAATAAAGGAACAATTATGGATGCTCCAACTAGAAGCCATAGGAATCAAACCGAGGTATTTTTGGTTAAAACATTTTGGCGTTGTCTACGAGGACATCACCGTAGTGAGTAAAAAGCCAAATTATGCCAAATTCACCATAAGAGGTCCTTCACCCCAAGCCTTAAAGAAGGAGATTTTGCATCCTGGTAGTAGGTTGTTGATGAATTAAGAAGGCATGTTAAGATCTAGATGCTGAAGTGATTGCTTTCTCACCAAAAATGCTATTGGCGACAAACTGTTTTGTTTGCAAGATTTGTAACATAGGAAATGCAAATGTTACTATAAGAAATACACTATATAGTTCGACTAGAAAACTCATACGAAAACTTGTGGCAATAGAGAATATCAATGCAATTGTGACACCTTGTTCTCTAGGAGGGATAGTTTCGTCACGCGTAAAGAATTTTGCGATGTCTTAGCGTTAGAGTGCCAAGTCTTAGGTCCAAAATGTTAGTGGTAACAATACTGATGTGGTTTTTCGCCCCCTCTACCTCCACTTACTTCATCTGCATTTGTTGTGTCTCCAATCTTGTTCATTCAAAGCTCATAAATTATTGAAAACCCAAGGAAGCTATTATTGATGTCTCCAAATGAAACTAGGACATGCACACATGGTTTGTAGGCCTCATTATGACTTCAAGTTGAGACATGCACGCGGAGTTTGTACATCACATTACAAATCCGATTGGGATTTTAATCCTTGTTACGAATGGGACATGCATGAGGTTTGTACACCTTATTACAACTTTAAGTTTGTACATGCATGCGGGGTTTGTACACTTCATTTTGAGAATTCCATCACGAAGTCTTCAACTGACACATATCACATGTGGATAAAAAGGTACTACTTAGTTACATTATTTCTAAACTTAATCATTTAAATCATCTATGATAAATTAAGTGTCGATCAAATAACTTGTGATTATTTCATACTTAATGTTTAAATCATTTGTGACAAGTTATGTCTTGGTTAGATAACTTGTGACTTAAGCTTTAACGTGCCAATTGTGATAAGTTAAGTCTCGGTAAAATATAAACATAAGTTATGATTCAGTTAAATATCTTATTTGCAACAAATTTTTTCAATTATTTATCTATCTCTTGGTTTCAGTGATTCACATCGGTTTCAGTAATTTGTTGATTATTTATTTTCCTACAAATTGTGTAAAGCTGAACAAAATAAACTACGAACGAGAATAACGAGTGAAATAGAAAATGGTATTTAATTAAAATGAGGCAAAAACACAATACTTAAACACTTTAGTCTTCCTCCACAATCACACCATTAACGACACAACCTTCCATGGATTCACAGTTGAGAAGTCAACCGAGGAAGCAATTACCTGAGTTTGCTCCATCGCCTGTTGAAATCCCCCATCAAAGGCCTTAGCCACTTATAACTTTAAGGCATTTTTAGTTTCAAGCAACTTCTTCTTCTCTTCTTCCTAATCTTTCTTGACAGTGTGATTCGTGATCAGGGATTCCTTATCAGCACATGCTTGCGCTTTGGCTTTGGTTAGATAATTGGTAGCCTTCTTTCAAGCCTCTTTTATCTTGGTCATCTTAGTTCTAAGGCTCTCCACTTCTTGTTTGTTTTCTTTCATTATGTGAGTAAGTTTCTTCTTGTTGGAGCGAGACTTTTTGGCCTTTATTTTAGTCATGTAGGTCAAAGTGATAGCATTACTAAGACAATTTTGTAAACCTTACTCGATGGTAAGATACTTACTCAATTCCACCAAGTTGACCTCTAAAATATTATGGGTCTCGACCTTGATACGCTTTAAGCTCAATTGCTTCGGTTAACTATATTAATATGTTTTAATGTCACTTGTTTTAAATGATTTTTATCTCTTTATTTCTCATTTAAAATAAACTAATTAGGTAAGAGTTGATGTTTTTTTAACTTAACTAACATAGCTCGTCCAAAACCCGAGTATTCTAATAGTTAATCTGATCTTCTATTAAAAAGGAATGTAACTTATCTAAATAGTTGGTTATAAAACTTATTAATCATTAAATAAAAAATTTAATAAAACTATCCATAATTTTAAACAAAAACACAAGAGTATTGTTTGTGGTACTTGAAATTGGTTGAGAAAAATTAAAACTTTAAGAATTAAATAATATTAATGAAGATTAAGAAGAATTAACTAGAACTTATAAAATATCTCTATTTATGTGAATAAAGAAAACAATTATAAATACTCTAGTTAGAAATCTTAGAAATCAAATCGAGATATTGTTGCCTATAACATTTTTCTTTTTACAAGTTATAAATTCATCAAGATTATTTCGGTTAAAACTTGATTTAAACATTCTCTAGTTTATTTATCTTTTAAATAATATTTTATGAATTAAGCTCTTGAATTAATTCTTACTAGTTTCCTAATTGACCATTTTTAAAAAAATCGTTTAGTAATCTAAACTCAATCGAAAAATTGGGGGTTAAACTGTTCCAATTTATTCACCGCTGGTTCTTGTATAGTTCTTGTTTGGATTTTCTAAACTTAACTTTTATTAGTAACTTTTCTTACATGATCAAATTTGGTTTATGATTTAGAAAAAAATAGAAAAGAATCCAACATTTATTTATTTATTTATTTTTATCTAATACAAAATTGTCAACTTAAACTTAAATTTTTAACAATGATCTTAATTAAAATCTAATAAGAAAAACACAAATAAAGATAAGTTTAAAAAATAATTATAATTTTATTTATCAACATTTAAACTTACATATCTTCTCTTCTCTTATAAATATGACACATAAACACTAATAAAGGAAGGAAAGTTTAATCAGAAAAATATTGTATTGAAAGTACACTTTTAACTCTGCGATTACTTACTCTACCAGTACACTTGAGGTGTCCTAAACAATATGAGCCAAGTTAACCAGACACAAACATTTGTCATCACTTTGTTATGCCAAAGGGAAAGTACACTCCACTAGTACTAGTAAGACCACACTTTTATCCATCTTATTATTATTATTATATTATATTAATATATTATATTATATTATATTATATTATTATAATTGTTATTATTATTATCATTATATGGATCTTGTATAAAGCATGCATGCCCACATTGCTTTACCTACGCCTTTCTTCTTCTTTCCATAAGATACAAACTCTATTGATTTTTTTTATTATTATATAAAAGCTTTAATCTTAGTCATTGTTATGCAACCTGACATCTCAGCTAGCTAACATCTCAAACAACAACAATAATCTGTCATCACATAAAAAAAGTATTATTAAAAAATAAAAAAAGAAAGAAAATACAAAAATTACTTTCTATTTGATTATTAAAGAATTTAACTTGATTAAGAGTATTATTAAGAGTGATGGTAGTGTTTTGATTAAATTGATTAAGCTTGCTGTGATAACTTTTTCTATTTGGATGATATGGCGTATGAGGAATTTTGTTCGTTTTCAGGATAAGATTGAGGTTTCTCGGGCTATTTCGGTTGTTAAAGATTTAACTTGTCTGGTGGATAATTTATCAAAAGTTTCTATGAATAATGATATGTTCGATTTCAATGTGATCAAGTTTTTTTATATTAATACTCGTACTGGTAAAGTTCTTTATCCTCTACCTGTGAGATGGGAGTTTCCTTCACCAGGCTGGGTTAAAATTAATACTGATGGGGCTGCTAGGGGTTATCCTGGTCTTGCTACTTGTGGATGTATTTTTTGGGAAAATATGGGGGAGTTAATTGGAGCTTATTTTGCGTTTCTTGGAGTTCAAACTGCACTGGTTGCTGAGTTTTATGAGGTTATACATGCTATGGAGGAAGCTAAAAAAATGGGGTTGACTAATGTGTAGTTAGAATGTGATTCTGCTTTGGTTTGTGCTGCGTTTACTGCTAGGACAAATGTTCCTTGGATGCTTCGGAACCGATGGAATACTTGTATTAACTACTGTGGGAAAATCAAGTTTAGGGTTACTCATATTTTCTGTGAAGGGAATGCGTGTGCTGATAAGTTGACTAATTTAAGATTTATTCACAAAAAATCTTTTCATTGGTATAATAGGCTTTCATCTAGTCTATTCTTAGAATTTTTTTATGAATATGTATTGTTTACCTATGTTTCGTTTTTGTTAGCATATGGGTTTTGGTCTAGTCTCTCATACAAACTTTACTTATTGCAATGGCCACCCACTTTCATTTCTCCTTTTCATTTTTCTTCCTTTCCCTAAAAAGATCAACCAACTAATTATGTTTTACCAAAACCAAACTTTTCTTCATCTTTCTAACATGTATTTTGACACATGTAATAGTTTATTGAGGATAATTTAAGACACCAAACCTTGGGCAGCAATCTAAAGCTTAGTATGATTGCCTAGAATGTTGGTAAAATAAAATTGCCAAACCCATCGTTGAAGAAATCTTAGCAACATGCATTTCATGTTTTTTCTTAGATTAAACTCGTACCAATTATGTGTCTAGTTACATTCATGAATCTGTCTACTCACTTTATGCATTTTTTTTACTAAACTAAAGATATGTTCAATAATTTGTCTTCGATCCTACAAAGTTGGACCTGTCTAATTTATCAATCTATTTCTTCAAATTAAAAATTTAATTTTTTTTTAAGAGGTTAAATTTTTTTATTATATTATTTAAAAATTATGAACAAATAATATTATAACTTAAATTATTAATGTTTACCAATTAACCAAGGTTCAATTACTAATTATATTATAGTAATTTAGTATTTAAATGTAGTAACCATCTTAATTTACTCAGAGATATTAATCAATCAATTAAGAATTTTAAATATATATATATATATATATATATATATATAAAGTTGACTTTTTTTAACTATAAAAAAAGTGGGCTAACTTCTTTTCCAAAATAAACTAATTCAGGTAGCAAATTAAATAACCCAATTTGTTAAGTTATTGTGGGAAAAACTTGTATTATTTGAATGACACAATGGATGAGTGGAATTGTGGAAAGAATTAAGAAACGTTCCATGATTGCAAAGAAAGCCAACTTTATATCAATCATATTATTGATCACTAGATATCTTCATGTGCAAGAGAGAGAACATCTGCACTGAAGAATTTGGATGAATAATCAGACATAAATATTTATTTAATTATTAGATTCAAAATTTTAGGGTTAGAAATATTACATAATAAGATAATATACATGTGACGTGATAGGAATTTAGTTGGATTTTTTGAATTCATATAGAACTTTAACAATTGGTGTATACTTTTAGCGTACACAAGTATAATGAGTATATTTATAGACTAAAACTTTCAGAGTCATATGTAACTGTCATGGATTATATTTTTATATTTCTAAATATGCTTGTTACTTTATTATATGATAACCGTTGTTTTTAACATTTACAAACAAAGCTCTATATAGGGTACAGAGGGTAATGTGTTTCTTGTATTTAGAAAAGAGTATCCGTATAACAGTTTTAAAGAATTATGGAGTTTAGTGTAGTATAGGAGTAAACAAAGTAGGTGTCAATGAACCTACTTTTAAAAGTAATTGTAGTATTTTGATTGTAAAAGTAATTGTAGTATTTTGATTGTAGTAAGATTTGTTTTGTGTATATTGTTTGGATTAAAGACTTATTGTATGAATCTAGATGGGGGAGCAAGGGCTGATCACTTGCGACGTGGTTTGTCACTCCTCTTTTTTTAGGTTGGGTTTGGAGGTTTGTAGAGCATGAATGGTCAGGTTTTATGGAGGTTGATTTTGACTATGTAGTGCATAAGGGTTGGAACACCTCTGAAGTGTCTGTATAAGGTTGAGACACCCTTGAAGTGTCTCATTTTATTTTATTTATTCTTTGTTGAGCCAAAAAAAAAAAAATTTACCCCTTATTGAACTTAGCTTCTCATTAATTCAATAATGAGGTCTATCCTGTGTAATCAATTTCTTTCAAATTCTTTCAAATTCAGTATTTCATTCATTCATAATTCATAGGTCCAATTAGTACACCTTATAATTAAATGGATTACCTCTTTTTAGTTAATTTCACCATAATAATAAATAAAACCAACACATTCAACAATAATAAACTAAACCAAACAAAATCAACACATTCAACAATGATAAACCAACCAACAATAATAAACCAAGGTAATCCCAAATTGAAAATCACAAACGTAGATCAAACCTAAAAATTGAATTTAATTTTAAACCAAACTTACCTTTCACAACTTATAGTCAGAGCAAGACTGAACCGAGATCGCGAAAACGAAGTTGTGGACCAGCTCAGAAATATGATGATGGAATGCCTCTAGAACACTATAGATATGAAGAAATAAAAAATGAAAGCAACAAATATAGAACAGGAAAACTTACAAAAAGGGAGGACATCACCCACTAGAGAAAAATGCCAATGGAGTGTCATGGAGAGGAGAGAAATGCCATCAGAGCACTGTGGAGAGTGGAGAACATGCGACACAGAGTGGAGCACAAAGTGAAGTGGAGGGAATGGTACGGAGAGGAAGGGGGAAATAGAGTGCGAAGGAGAAAACGTGATGTGGAGGGGAGTGTGAAGTGAAGTGGAGGAGCGACGCGAAGAGGAAGGGAGAAACTGAGCGTGGAGTGTTTAGGTTTTTTTTTTATTTGGGAAAAAAGAGTGTAGGGAAGGGTTTATTAAGCTTATGCAAAACTTTACACAATATTTGCATTGAGCAAGTCGATGCAAAACTCTAATAACAACGCAAAACCTAACACAATATTTGCATCGGCTTGACTGACGTAAAACTTGAGTTATTTTTTCTTTGTATTTCCTTTTGCTTTCATTAAGTATATACCAAGTATGGAATTAACTTACGCCACTTGTGTTTGTACACTTATTATGATTTTGGTTGACGCAAATCGCGTCTTTATGTTGGCAAACAAAATTCTCTTGCAACTAATCCAACTTTTTTTTTAGTCTATATAATAAGACTTACTTAATACAATTTTTTCAAAATATATTTGTTTATTATTATTTATTTTGTATCAAAATAATTTTAGTTCAAATAAAACAAATAATTTAGTCTTGTGTTAAATTGCCATGTTAAATAACTTATTTTTTTTATATGATTGTTTTCTTTTATGATATGATGGTAAAATGTTGCACGTGATATAAGAGCTTAATTTACTTTGTTATTTCAAATTTGATGTTGACTAATATATACTTTATTATATTATGTAAATTTTTTATTGTTAATAATTACGAAGTGTTATATAATTTAATTTAGAGACACCAACTAGATAGTTCTTTTAATGTATAAAAGAAATTATGTTTATCATTTAAATAAAATTTTATATCTCAACCTTACCACATTAAAATCACATACGTACTATGTAGTACACACATTATCCATCATTTAAACAATAATCTAAATTTATAATTTCATTTGGTGAAAATATGTAGTTACTATTTCAAAACCATATTACAGATTGTCTAAGATATTTTAATTTACAAATCATGAATGCACTGGTATTATTTCAGAACTAAATCCTGTAACAAATCAAACTTAATTTCAGTACAACAACCAACATCTTCCCTGTCAAATTTCATTAACTACTTTTCCTACTTTCCATTGGTTAGATATGTAATGTCATGTCAGAAACCCAAACAAAAGCATGGCAAAGGGAAATCAATGCGGAACTGTTTCTTCTGTCTCTCCCACCCCTACAATCCTTTCCAAGCATAGCCACTGGAACACCACTCATATCACTGTCTTTTGTGTTCTGCCTAAGAAAGCTTTGACAGCAAGCATGGATGTGGCAGAGCAGAGAATGTAGAAGCATGCACCAAGCACGAAAATGACAATTCTCACGTCAAAAATTAATGCCCCATTATGGTAGTTCCTAATAGTTCCCTACGAACATGCTTCCCATAATCAACCAGAAATTATATATTATAAAGTTCTAGATTAGTATAGTCACTGTTAATTATCATCTGATACATGATCAAGCTTTATTAATTTTTTCTGAAAAATTGCAAGTCTCGATCATGTGTCACGTGAAAACTAAACGGGATTAGAGCCATTCGATAATCTTGAACTATATCACGATAATTTCTGTTATCTTTGTCCTGTTGACTTTCTCTCCGCCTTGGAGTTTTAGGTAACCTTTTCTGGCACGGAGAACTTGAGTCCCAAACGGCGAAAAAGTAGAGCAATGTTGAAGTCAAAAGAATTCCAAAAAGCTTTCCCCAAAATACCGTAAACGCTAAGCTTATAAGAACCAAGTATATTCCATAGCACTCGAACTTTTTTTGCTTCTCTAGTGGGCTTCCATGACCAGCCTCTTTCCCTTTTTCCCTGGTGGAGTAGTCATTTGAAACGTTCGTTGATTCTGATGACGCGTCTGAGCTGTAGCAAGGTGAAGCTGAAGATGAAGTTGACAAAGGCGATTGAAGGGTTTTGGTTTCCCCGTGCTTCAAATACTTATGTTTGTACCCAAAGGAATCATGGATGTAACGGTTTTTATGGTGATCTCTTCTATTCTGCAAGACAAAAAACATCTAAGTTAAAATAGGAAAATAATTATACCCTCTTTCGATCACAGCGATAAATCTATTACTTTTTACATCAACTCAAAATTCACGATCATGATTTGTGTGATTGATGGTAGAAATTAAACTCATAAAAAATGATAAAGTGAAGGAGTGATTTGAAGACTAACCAGTATGGTTTCGTAGAACACAGCTTTGATCACCCGAGAAATCGTTCGTTTAGGTGAAACGGGGTGGAAGTATACAGATTTGGGTGTCGAATTCTTCACCATTTGTTGCTTCTCTGAAGTGGGGACGCGTGAGAAATTACTGGGAGAGGAACGATGAGGAGCAACTTCGGACTTTAACATGCAATCTATGTCAACGACAGGGCGAAAACATAGGAACTTGTTCTTTGTGAAGCTCCTCATGATTTTGGTGGACGAAGATATTTGTGTGGAACTCCAAGCTAGCAAGGGAAGATGAATAAGACAAGGGCTAACTCTGATTTTGATTTTTGGGAATTTGGTTTGTTGGTTCTACAGCAAGACGAAGCAGTGGTTAGAGGACATTATATAACGTTGGCATGGTCATGGACATGGGTTTGGTTACCATTCATTATTGATTATTGATTAATGTTTATTTTTATTTTATGTTTTGCTTTTTATTTTGTTTGAGTGAGAGGGTAGAAAGTGGGGGAAGAAAAAGGAAGAAACACTTTGGGGTCCGTGTGAGGAACATGTTGAAGGATGTGACGTATAAAAAATATATTTTTCTTTTGGGAAAGAGAGATAGAGACAAAGAAAGAAAGTGTTTTATTTAAAGATATTAATTTTGCAATAGCATAAAGGTGAGAGAGAAAAAGAGGTCTTTAATGTTTATGGATTATGAGTCAGGTGGCGTGGAGAATATATGAACTGTTGCTGTGTCGTCTAAACGGAGGGTTTTGCTTTGTCTGCATTAAATTTTATTGTACGAAGGATTTTGGCCCATTTAAGATGGTTTAATTTGGATTCGGATTGAGATCATGACAGAGAAACAGTTGATTTTTCACTTAGGATATGCAATTATTTATAACTTTTCTGATGATTTCTATTTTTTGATGCGATTTTAAAGTACAACATGCCTATTTAATCTATATCTAAACACACTTTATAGATACTAGAAGCGTCGTGTTATCCAATTTCTAATTTGGAGTTCATCGCTTGATATATAGCATTAAACTTTCTTTATATTAATTTTAGATTTTATCGAAAGGCTATCTAACTATTGATTAGACAATATAGATTAGAATATATCAAAAAAGGGAAGTATATTAGCCAAGACAAATTTAAACACAAGTTACAAGAGCTTAGACTCATTAAGATTCTTCTGTAAAAAATTATGAATATATATAACTTATTTAAGATAAAGTAAAATTAGAATATAAATAATTTAAATATATGAATTGGACATCAATCTATAAACATAATTAATCTCCAAATTTAAAAATATGGAATGATTCAAGATTTTGGATTCATTAATCAAAACATAAAATTGTAACTCTATTATAGTGATGAACACATAAAATCAAAAAGAAAAATGAGTGAGATTTTTTTAGATCTTAAATATGGTAGTTTCTTTTAGGATAAATATGGAAGAAATTTAATATTAATGAATCATTAATAAACTTATGTAAGATATCAAAATATTATATTTAATTTAAAATTTTAAGACAATTAGTTGTAGTTTTTTTTTCTTATATATTATTCCTCTTATTTTTAATTTACTTTAATTCTTGTTGACTAAAAAAAACTCATTTTAATTCTTAAAAATCTTTTTCAAGTATGAGTATCTTTCACATTGGTATAATTCTCCTTGAGTAGAAATCATAAATACCTAAGTATTAACTCTTATTTATATTGTTATTTATTATAACAAGACATGTTTTTCTGAAATATTTTTTAAGATTCCACATACAAGGAATTCACAAACCTAATATCCATCTCCCACTATCAAGACGAACCAATGATTCTAATACCACTTGTTGAATTCTTTAAGAAAAGACACAAACAATTTCAATCAATAAGTCGTGAACAACTTATATAAGAGATCAAGACATCACTTTTAATTTAAAATCTTAATATAATGAGTTTGTACCTTTTCTCATTATATATTACCAATAATAAATTAAATAATGAAAATTTAAAAAGAATAAAAAATTAATATATTATTGAAATTAAATTAAAAATAAGAATATAAAAGAATTAAAAATACCGATATATCACTTGAAGAAAATAAATAAAAAGAAAACAATAACAATAATAATAATAACATTACTTAATTTAGTTATAGTTATTTTATTTTAAGTAATAATAGTTATAAAATAATAATAATAATACTACTTATGATATGATATAAAAATGTATCTTAATTAAACTATTTTATGTATAAAGTGTTTATAGAAAAATCAACAATAAACAGAAAAGATAGAAAGATATTAGTATGAGAAAGAGAAAGAAAAAGATGTAATTAACAATATGACAAAGTTCAAAAAGGGAGAAAATGCATTTTAGCCTATTTAGAAATTTTATTCTTTTGAAAAGTTCCTTTTACATAATCAATAGATTGAAAGTTTTAGGAATAACCTTTTAATATATTGATTTACTGAAAATATTAGAAAGAATGAATTAATATAAATATTAAAAATTAAGGAAAAGAAAAGGATACAGAAAATTATACTAATTTGTTTTTTTAAGAGCTACATCCAATTGTTTAATTACACCAATTAAGTTCTACCTAACAACCAAAACAATTTACAAAAGATCAAGAATCACTTTATTGCAACCTACAAGAATTGGTTCACCATAATTCTGTAAAATCCTATTCTAGAAACTACATTGAATACCCATGCAGCAAAAATACTAACAATCTACTCAAAAACCAAAATATAGGAAGAATATCTCACCTGATTTGAAAGATTACACCTAAACCCAAAACAAAACAAATGATAATTTCTTGATCAATTCAAAAAGATCTCAAAGATTGGTAAAGAAAGTTCTAATAACTCAGTTTTCGAACTTAAAATTATAACTCTCTAGAAAAAAAAATTCAAAAAATTTCCTTCAACTAAAAAATGTTTTTAAAGAGTTATATAAAAGTATTTGTCAAGTTTAACGGATTAAAACTTTGAAATAATCTATTTATTTTACTTATTAGTAAAATACACAAATTGAATCATAGTTTCGACTTGTTAAATAAATGATTTCAATATGTTAGAAAAATAACTAAATAGATTGAAAGCACTCAAACAAAACTGAATAAGTTCCAATTTAACATATTAACTTGACAATTCAACCTGTTAAGGTACTTATGGCAGTTCAAAAAAACTTTAGTCTAGTAGAACACTTTAACATCTTTAACTACCATTTTAACTAGTTAAAGCAAATTTTTTACCAAATTAAGTTTAAACACTTTCTTCAATAATATAAAATATCATTTTAATTGTCAAAATTAAATAATATAAATAACTAACACACACAACAAAAACACAAGATCTTCATTTCTTCATGAATGTTGAATTCATCAAATTCAATTCGACTCATGTTGGAACACCAACAATTTTTTTTTATAACAAAAAGTAAGGGGAAAAATGAGTTTTATAGAGCTTTTTAAAAGTTAATATTTTTAATACTTAATAATAATAATTATATTTCTCACACACACAAACAAATATATATATATATATATATATAAATTATTAAATAAAAATCAATTTTAGAGTTAAAAAATAATTAGTCACTATATTAACTAAATTAGATACTATTTTAGAGACTAAAAAAATTATTGGTATTTAAAGTAGTTTCTATTATTAATAAAATTTATAAATTAGTTTCTAATTAACTAGCAAAGTTTTAAATATCAACTAATTTAAATTCTAAAATTGGTAGTTAAAATCTTGATGACTAATTAGATACCAATTTAGAAACTAGTTTATAAATTTGGAAACTACTTTAGATACCAATAATTTTTTAATTTATAAAATAGTATCTAGTTTAGTCAATATAGTAATTAATTAATTTTTATTTCTAAAATTGATTTTTATTTAATGATTTTTTAATAGTGATATATATTAAAATTTTAAGTTGATGGTAGCAAGGTAAGGTTTTTTCTTTCTTAATTTCTTTTAAATTTAAAAATTAATTATTGAAATATTTTTACCGAAAGTTTCAGAATATTTTTGTGTCTTCCATAAAAACTTTGATTGTAAAAATGTTTTTTAATTTTTTTATAAGCTTAAAACTTATTCACTATTTCACAAAAGCTGCGACAATAAATTATAAAAAAAAATTAAAATTATTGTAAGTAATGTTATGAGTTAAAGAAAACAGTTTAAATTTTTCTAAACATTAGTAATGAGATATTCATTTAAAAAAATTTAATTTTTTTTTATAGACATTACTATTTTCATTTTAATCTGTTATACTATTTTGTAAGAACCTATTGATTTAAAGATTTTTTTTAAAAAATTTCTAGACATTATTTTCATTTTGTGTTCTTGAAAGGAATTATCGATTAATTTTTCACCATGAAGACATTATCTAAATAAAATAATGAATTTCTTATATGGATAAAATACTAAAATTTTAATATGTTTAAAATTTTAAAATATGATCTTAGTAATAAGAATTTAATTGTAAGATTTTTTTTATCTTATTCATATATTTAAAATAAAGATAAATTAAATAAGTGATTTAATTATAAACAAAGTATTAGATTTGTTTTTGTAAAAAATAATACAAGGACTATTTTTATTAAAAACTCAATTAGAATGAAAGGAGTAATAGTGAATATTTTTTTATAAAAAAAAGTGGGCATATTTTCTATCATTTATCATTTATGTTAAAAATCCAAGAATAAGTTGAAAGTTACATGTTAAATATAAATTATAAATAAGAAAATTGTATAACATATAACAAAGAAAAAAATTCATATTTAAAATTGTGTTAGAAGATAATGTTATGAGCTCTTATATGGTCAATTTACAACTGATTAGTGTTAATTTTCTTTAGTGTCATTCGTCAAATGAACCCAACAATTTATAGGTAACTTTTAACTTTAAGTTATACAATAAAATGTAATTGCTAAATGACTTTTATGGATGAACTGCTAAAAATGTTTACTATAAGTTAAAATTAATTTATGTCTAAGTTAAAATTAAAGTTTTAGATAAATTATATGAAAACACTTTTACAAATTAACTAATTAATAAACTAATTTTAATTTTAAATTTATTTTTTGGAAATTGTTATAAAGATTCTCATCCAATGATTTAAACGTGCTGAAATACAGATATAACAACTTCAGCACTAAAATACTTCAAGCAAATGAAACAGAAATCTTCAAAAATCAAAATCATGCTCCAACTTTATTATGCATGCACGTAGGTTATTTGACATGTTTTCTTGATGAACACATTTAATAAATAAATAATAACTCTTGAAAAATGATTGAATACACATTTATAAGGAATCAAGAAAGCAAAACAAAGGCATTTTGCCCTACTTTTACCAACTAATATAAGTGCAAACTGTGTTTTATGCTTGACTTAAAGGAATGTTTCTAGAAGAAGCTTTACAAAATAATCGCGTCCTAAAAAATTACACATTGATTCCTCAATTCCTTGCTTAGTTTGCTTGGATAAATATTTTCTAAAAAGGTAAAAAAAAAAAATCATATCACAGTCGGTGCCAAACAACCTAAAAATGCTTCATACTATTACATTTCTATTATCACTTTTTTTAGGCATTTAAAATGAAAAAATTGCGAGCAATAGTTAAGTGTAATTTTTTGAAATAGTTTTAATCTACTGAATTTGTTGAGCATCTAGAGATGCTGAAATTTCTGTTAATGGCATACATAAGGAACATTTGTTAACCTTTGAGAGTTGGACGATGAAGGCAGAAAGTAAAGTTTCCATTATTCCTTTCATTGTTTCTTCCTTAATTAGCTCTTTCTTGTTTCTTTCCCCCACATGATTCACGAGTCATGACTCTATCATATTTTATTGCTCAAATTTTTAAAGTGCTTTTCGAATAACTTCTTAAAATATTTGACAGTGGTATTCAAGATCTTCAAGTTAAATTGTATGGCACATGTTTAATGAGTAAAAAATATGTATATTCAATGGAAACCACTTACGTGTTAGTAACTGTTTTTTTAGTTCACAAGCTTAAAGAAAACTTATGAACTAAGACATCTTCGTTGTTATTATTATTACGATGATTATTATTATTATTATTATTATTATTATTATTATTATTATTATTATTATTATTATTATTATTACCATTATTACTATTACTACTATTATTATTATTATGTTTTTCATATCATTTCAAGAAATAAGTATCATAATCTTTTTTATTGGAATACGGTAATACATTAAAAAATCATTAAATAAAAATTAATTTTAAAGATAAAAAATAATTAATTATTATATTGACTAAATTAAGTATTATTTTAAAAATTAAAAAAATTATTGATGTCTAAAGTAATTTCTATTATTAATAAAATTTATAAATTAATTTTTAAATTAATATCCAATTAGTTACCAAGGTTTTAGAAGATTTAAATTCACTATAAGAAAACAAAGGATTAACTACGTAATATTTGTGTCGGCCAAGAGAAGGACGTGAATTGCATAGGTCAAATCCACGATAAGTGAACACAAATCAAAGGTTGTGCGAGTTAGTTTGAAGCATGGCAGAAATTAAGAGAAAGTGTAAGAAAAAAAAATATTGTGTTGGCTGGTCCGACACCATTAATGTAGAATTTTTTTAAATTATGCGTCGATTTGATTGACGATGCAGGATCAGAAAAAATATTATATTTTTTATGCATCGACCTAACTGATGCATAAATATGACTTATTTTTAATTTTCTTTATTATATGTATAAATATATTATTTTTTAATTTATTTAAATTTTTTAAATTTATAATATTTTAATAATTAATAATTTTAGTTTTTGAATAATTTATTTTGGAGTTGAAATTTAAATTTTTATATAATATAATTAAATATAATTAAATAATTTAATTATTTAGTTGATTAAAGTGTCTAATATTAAAATTATTTGAAAAGGTTAAGAAAAAAATGAAAAAAAAAGAAAAATAATAAAGATGTTACGCATTTTATATAAAATATTATACACATTTTATAATAAAAAATAACAAATTTTATATAAAATATTATACGCATTTTAAAGATTTAAATTTGACGTATGAACTATTTAATGTAAAATTTAATAGATGTATTTAAAAATAAAGAATCAATTATTATGATAAAATTTGAAAGCAAACTTAAGAAAAGAAAAAAGGTGGGGTAATTGTCTTGGTAAATTTAACAAAATATGAATCTTATAATATATTTGATCTAGAAATAAATAATTTATTTTGAACACGAGATTTCCCTCTGATGTCCATGGTGGTTTAAAGATGTGACTTATGAGAAATAAAACACTAACTCATTTTAAAGATTTATTCATAAAGTATATAATACAAGCATTAAGAGTGAGTGAGTCAGTAATTTATTCTTAATTGTTATATTACTACAATACACAAAATGGCACATGTGCACTATTCCCTGCTAGTGCGTTAATACACTTTTTCAATGCACTCAAGGACACATTAATAGATTTAGCTTCTTTTAATATATGTCCTTCACCTCCTTTTAAGTCAACAAAAAATGAAACGATTTCATTAAGAAACATAGATGTTGTACCACGTAAAACAATCCCGATTGCATGAATAATAAGTCTTTGACATCTAGTGATTTTACGAGGCCTAGTTCTTAAATATGTCATTATTTTATTTTGACTACTTAACATATTTTTCTCAAAATTCCAAGAAGAAATAGAACTGCATATCTTTTCATATTTGGTAATCAATATTTACCTTGAGTGTGAATTACATCAATCAAATTTTAGTTAATGAATTAAATAAAACTAGAAATATGTGTCGGCCTAGTCGATACTAGAGGAGTTGCTGGTATTTCGTTGGCCTTGTCAACACAAGGTGTGTGTGTTGTGTTGTGTCATTTTGCGTCGGTCTGAGTTAATGAAAAGTGTGTGTCAGATGTTGTGTTGGTTGAGCCGATGCACAATTATTAATAAATATCGATTTTATCTATCACGCGTTCAGTCTCCCCAAAATTTCTAAACCCCCAAATTTTTAACCATAATTTTCTCTTTTCTCTACCCAGCTCACTCATTCCCTCCCTCTGTCGCTGCCTCCCTCTCTCTGCCGCAGGCTTCCTTCGCCAATGGTCTCTCCCTCCACCTTTCCCTTCGCTCTGCTACTTCCTCTCATCGACACTCCCTCTACGCGACATGATCTCTTCTCTCCCTTCTCTCTCTAGCTTCCATCTTTCTCTTCTCTTTATTTCTTCCTTTATTTTTTTTATTTATTCATTTCTTTATTTAAGCTCCAACTCCAACTTTCTGAAGCTCCAACTTCCTCTTCTTGCGTATCCAACTGAAAGCTAAATTTAAATAGAAGTTTCAGTTTTGATTTGTATTTGAATGAGTTGTTTGGATGTTGTTGCAGTTTATC
The DNA here is from genome assembly GCA_013389735.1 of Phaseolus lunatus. NCBI lineage: Eukaryota > Viridiplantae > Streptophyta > Magnoliopsida > Fabales > Fabaceae > Phaseolus > Phaseolus lunatus. Next base: position 11,803,207 of record CM023867.1, read on the forward strand.
ATTTTGGTTTGGAAATTTTATAGTTGAATGTGCTGTTGGTTTAGTTTGTTTGTAAATTTTTGTTTATGCTTGTTGGGTAATTTATAGGTTACTTTGGTTTGGTTTGGAAAATTTTGTAGGAATTTTTTACACATTGAATATGTTAGTTTTGTGGAGAGGAAATTTTTTGATTGGAGAAAGAACTATATCTTCAAGTAATGTTAAATTTATTGAATGAAATATGTACAAAATAAAAGAAGTAGAAAAAAACCAAATAAGTTGAACTGTGGTTGAATCTGTTATGGTGAAGAAGTTAAGTGGATGATATCACCTAATTAATGTTTGGTAAATTATTTCACAATAAATTAATTTCTAAATAAAAAATAATCTAAAAAAATATTTAAATAATTTTTATTATATAAATGATTTTTATGTTTTAAACGAAAATACATTATATAACAATTATAGTTTTTCAAAATAATTAAATTTTGAATAAAAATTTAGTAATGGATCTAGTTTTTTTTATTTTAAAAAATTATTTATGTATATATCATATACCTATATATATATATATATATATATATATATATATATATATATATATATATATATATATATATATATATATATATATATATAAAAGAAATTAAAAACTTGTGGGTGTATAAAATAAATAGGGATGACAGATAGCAAAAGTGATGGGTCAGTTCAATGAGTCCAGGTTTTTGAAACTGAGTGCATATATAATAAGCGAGGTGCACATAGGAAAATGCTGGGCAGCAAAATGGACCCAGACTTTTCAAAAGATGGTGCAAATAGTGAAGTGCTGGGAGTGGGAATATCAAAGTCTGAAAAGTATTTGTATTATCTTATAATTAATAAAATCAGAAATGAAAATTTGTTAATATAGATTTCTCTACGGTTCATTTCATGGAACACTTTTTAAAATTTTAGTACTTTATCTAATGGTAAAGTTGATGCATTTTATTATCATTTTATTATTGTGATATCATGTAATTGAAAAAAATATATTTTATTTGATATTGTTGTATAAAAATTAAAATAATATGAAATAAAGAACTTCTATATTTGTTAATTCCTTATATAACAAAACATTTTGTCGTGATAATTACAACTTTCATATTTTAAAAAAATGGAGTGAGTTTTGGACTAGCTTTACTACCACATTAAGGTCTAATTTTAAAATTTTACATAATGACCTAATTTAAAATTAGAGAGGTGTTTATATATATGCGTTAAATGAAATTACAATATATGAATTAGTACACATTAAATACAATTAGAGATGTGTTTATACGTACACGTTAAATAAAATTACGATGTATGAATGACGATGTATGAATTACAAATTGAATTTAAAATACGTGAGATGTAATGAATTTGTATTATATTTAACTAGAACACTATTCTATCTTATTCGTCTAGGATTTACAAATACAAACTTATTACACTAACCCGATAATTAATTACATGAATTAGTATGTCTTAAATATTTACATACTAAGTTCGAACCACAAAGTTCACATCTGACAAATACAGTGCATTGGACACTGATATCCACATGATTCATGTATTAGGTCGTCTATAGGGTATATACTATTGAATGTTGATAATTTCATCATCAACATGCATAACAATGGATCGAGATTGGATGTATGAAATTCTTAATTCTTTAAGAAGATTGAGGCAACCCTTCATAGATGGCGTGCATGATTTTGTTTCTAAGGCAATGGATCAAGTTTCATACATACCAGATGGAGGGATAAGGTGTCCATGTGTGAAATGTTGTTGTGAGAAAAATTCTCAAACCTTCTCATGTCAGGAGTCATCTACTTCAACATGGTTTTCAACCCAACTACAGGGTATGGGTTTATCATGGAGAAGCGGGGACAAATGAGGTTAACTTAAACATTTCATCCACCAATTATGATAACATCAGGCATGATGATGACTTTTGGTCATTAGCCGAAATGGTGAACAATGCATATATGTAGAAAACTGATATAAGAAGTCGTTATGAGAACTTAGACAATCATATGAAAGATGAAGAACAACCTAACGCTAAAGCGCACAATTTTTATGATATGTTAGCCTCTGATCATCAACCCATTTATGGTGGAGAAACTAAGTCTAAATTGTCAATAGCCATAAGGCTCTTGGGCTTTAGAACCAATTCGCATACAACTAAAAGGTGTTTAAATTATTTCATTTAAATGCTACCTGATGTAGCTCCAATAGAGAATTGCATATGGAAGACTTATTATGAAGCAAAAAAAGTTGTCTCTACTCTCGACTTAAAGCCTTTTAGGATTGATTGTTGTGAGACTGGATGCATGTTGTATTACAAGGAGGACATCGAACTGAATGAGTGCAAATTTTGTGGTCTTTCCAGGTACTTGCCTTCAAAGGGTTAGGACAAAACATACAAAAGAGTGCCAATAAAAATAATGTTTTATTTGCCTATCATACCACGATTACAAAGACTATATACCTTAATGGAATCAGCAAGCCAAATGTGATGACCTTTTCAAAACAAAACTGATGATGGTATATTGCAACATCCATCTGATGGGAAAACTTGAAATTTACACTTTGATAGTGTATATCCCGAATTTGTAGTTAAACCCCGTAATGTAAGATTACTATTATGTTCTAATGGGTTCACTCCTTATATCCAAGCTTCAACATCTCCATATTCTTGTTGGTCGGTATTTGTTACTTCATATAACCTACCCCATGAAATGTGTATGACGGAGTCGTACATGTTTCTAAGTTGTCTCATACTTGGTCCTACTAGCCAAAAAAAAAATAAAAAATAGATGTATACTTGCAACCACTTATTGATGACTTCCAACAACTTTGGAGTGAGGTGTCTTCACTTATGGTATATCAACAAAAGAGAACTTCATCATGTGAGCTGGTCTAGGTGGGGGACTAAAGGAAAATTAGTTTGTCCTTATTGTATGGAGGACACAAAAGCATTCACACTAAAGCATGGGGGTAAGAGTTGTTGGTTTGACCGTCATCGATGATTTTTACTAACCAATCATCCTTTCAAGAGGAGTTAGAAGGATATTTCTTAAACATAGAGCTGAAATGGATGACCCACACCTTATTTTTTAATAATGTCTTCTATAGTGTAATGGATGTTAAGGAGAAAACGAAGGACAATCAAAAGGCTATAATGTATGTTGCTGAATTGTGTGCCCGTAGAGACTTGGAGTTGGTTCAATTACAAAATGGAAAGTTAGCAAAAACAAATGCCAACTACACATTCTTAAAGAAAGATGCTAAGTCAATTGATAAATGGATTACCGAGTTGAAGATGCCAGATGGTTATGCCTCTAACATTGCAAGGTGTGCAAACCAAGACAAGGGAAGTATGAATGGCATGAAAGACCATGATTGTCACGTTTTCATGGAGTGTTTACTCCCTATATATTTTTGGTCATTGCCAGAATTTGTGTGGAGTGCCTTTGCTGACTTAAGTCGATTCTTTAAAGACTTATGTTCTAATACATTGAGGATGAATGATCTTGTTAGAATGGAAGAAAACATATCAATCGTCCTATGTAAGTTAGAAAGAATATTTCCACCAACTTTCTTTGATTCAATGGAACACCTTGTCATTCATCTTCCTATGGAGGCAATACTTGGTGGTCATTTTCAATACCGATGGATGTATCCCTTTGAAAGATAATTAATTTAATTATTTCAATGTTCAACCAGGTGTGCAAAACATAACAATTACTGCTTTGCTTTAGGATGATGGGAGATGGAAAGAGATCGGTGGGTAATTTGGCACGGGTAGAAGGATCAATATGTGCATTCTACCTACACCAAGAGATAACATATTTCTGCTCTCATTATTTCAAACGTGTCAGCTTGTTGTCAAATACAAGTTTGAGAAATGATCCTCAAACAGATACAAATGAGGAAGTCCAATAAAAATTGTCGGTTTTGAATAAATGTGGACGTCCAAGTGGTTCTAACAAAGACTATTGGTCCAGTGATAAAGAACACCATTCTACCCTCATGTCCTAGTCAATTGCAATGAGGTCAAACCATTCCTTGAGTAAGTTTAATTGTACATAATTTTAATTAAATTATTGTAGGTTGTGTAGTTCACTAACTACTTTAATAATATTTAAAGACTGTTCTTATAAGTTTACTCAATCAATGACTAAGAAAATTCGACAGTCATACATAACAATTTTTCTGAATGGTTCAAGAGCTACGTAAGTGTAACCTCAACCCATATGTGCTTTTCATTTAATTGGAATTTGATAAATAAATGTAATGTTCTCTTATCACTACAACACATGTTCATGATGAAAGGAATGTAATCGACCCAAACTTGAAGGGACTTTCTTGGGGACCTAATTCAAAGGCAACATCATGAGAAATGTACTTCGTTAATGGATATAAGTTTCATACAAAGGCACGCGCTGATGATTGATGACTATTTTACGGAAAGTGCACCGTGTTGTCAGAAGTAATAATTTGTCTCCAAGGACGGATATCGAACCCACGAGGAACAATTGAATAATCAAGTAAAAGATTCACTGAATAGAAAATCGAATAATAAAGTTTGTTGGAGTTTGTTATGATTGTAATGATTAAAAAGAAAACAAGTAAAAAAGTTTGTTGGTTCAATTGGGAAAATAGTGTTTAAGGTTCATCCTACTTACTATTTTATATTTTGATTAGCATGATAATATTTTATCCTTTGATTGATATTGATGCCCATATAAAAATCATTTATATTGATTCCTTGCATATAAAGTTATTAAGAAAGTCTCCTAAATATCGATTCCTCACATATTTATAAAAACTTCTTATCATTATGATTAGATGTTGATAGCAATTAACATTTCAAATTTATTCCTAGCATTCAAATATGTTAAGCATTATCATTTAGGGTAAAAAACTTAGAATTACTTTCCAGTCAAATCTAAGGATCTAGATCATAGAAACAAACATTACAAACAAAACTATAATACCAATCATCAATCAAGAACATAATATTATATTTAAATATCACCTCAATATATAAGAGTTTGAACAGATTACACCTAAATGGTAGAATTAGCCACACATGTTGGCTATTACAAGCATGGAGAGCAAGAAAAGAAGATCCAGAATGTTTCTCCTTGACGGTCGCCTCCTTTAGGGTTTCTAACACCTTCTATTCTCCCAATTGGATTCCAATCCACTCGATGATTCCTTAGGGTTGTGCCTCAAGCCTCATATTTAACCTAGTTGGGCGTTACTGGGCTCGCCTGGGCGAGTTGCACGAAAAAAGGCCCAACGTCACTGGAATGATCTCGCCTGGGCGGGATTGAGCTTGCTTGGGCAAGATCCTCTAGGGGTGTATGGCTTGGACGAGCTTGGGTGAGTATTGGTGCGTTCCAACTTTCCCTTTTTAACTTTGTATATTCTCCTTTTTCCATTTCATCTCCATTCTTCCCTATAATCTTGAAATTAACACAAATTTGGAATAAATCGTTCTTATTCAAATTAAAATCACAAAATATGTAAAAAAGTATAAATTCATAAATTATGGGTTATTTTATGGTATTTTATCAATTAATATCCACAAGTGTCTGTATTTTAATATGAAATATTTCTGAAATTTGACACTTATCAATGGTAAGAAAACAACCAATAGTGGCTTGTATGTTAAATTTGTCATTTACGGAGGAGAAGACAATTTTTATGGTATAATTCATTATATATATGAATTGGAGTATGTTTCTCTGAATAAGAAGATCCCGCTATTCTACTGTGAATGACTTGATCCTACAATTATTGTTGGGACTGGATTTCATTCACAGTACAATCTAGTTGAAATCAAGTTAAGTGGAAGATATGACCCTATGATCCATTGATTCTTTCACAGAAGGTCCGACAAAATTATTATGTTAGTTACCCAAACATATGTAAAAACCTTCATGGTTTTCCGTATCAAGCTAATGAGACATTGATAAGTGTCTAATTTCAATAATATTTCATATTCAAATATAGACACTTATGAGTATTAATTGCTAAAATACATATAAAATAATCCCTAATTTATGAATTTATACCTTTTTACATATTTTATGATCTTTATTTGAATAAGACATTTTATTCCTAAATTTGGTGTTAATTTCAGGTTTTTAGGGAAGAATGGAAATGACTAAGTTAAAGAAGAATAATATAAGCTAAAAGGAGAAAGCTGGAAGGCCCAAGAAGGCACAAAAAGCCCAACTCAATAGTAGAGCAACTTGAGTAAGAATGCTCTAGTGGCAGTCTTAAAAATCGACATCTTTCTCGCTTAAGCGAGAAAGCGCCAGAAATATTGGGCCATTTTATGTTTTAATCTACAAGCCCATCTATTGAGTCAAGGCTTTGATGAATCCAGAATCCTGAAGATCTTGAGTTGCTGGAATAGCTGCTGTTGTTTAGAATCATTTTTAGTGTGTTTTAAAATTTGTAAGTTCATTCTTAATCATAAACACAAGCTGAGCAGTCTGGTTTTAAAAAGAAAAAATATGTTTTTGAAAACTATGATAAAACAACTGGTTATAATTTCATTTTAACCGATTGTTCTATATATAGAGTGTTTGAGGGGTTTTTCAAAAACTAGTTCATAACTGCTGTAACAAATTCAACCGGTTGTCTCGATTTTTTAATCGATTGAAATTTGTATTTCAAATAGTTTTTTGAAAATCAGTTAAGGCCAATTACAGTTGGCTTTCTAACTATCTTAGCTTGTCCCTGAAAAGCTCTTTTTGAAATCTTATAAATTGGGACCTTCTCCTCTCTTTGAAAACACGAAATACACACCAATCTTTTACATAAAACTGAGAGAGAGAATTGAAAATTTGTTCTGAGAAAGTTTTGCAAGAAAAGGTTCAAGATTGCTCAATAGCTTCTGTTTTGATCAAGAAAGTGCTTTTAGAATTCGTAATTCAGGTGTACTCCTTCCTTAAATCATTTCTTGTATCTGTGTAATTGTAATAGGGTGTGATAACAGTTAATCTGCGAAAGCAGAGGGCTGTTTAGTTTGGTTTATATTGCAAAGGTTGTGTGTGGTTGATCTTGTGTGTAAAGATCTAATCTTTGTAATTGTGAATTCTTGTAATCTGTTGTGCATTACAAATTAGTGGATTGCCCAGTGTGGTTCTGGGAACTGGATGTAGCTCTGTAGAGAGTGAACCAGTATAATTGCCTTGTATGTATCTCTCCATCTCTCTCGTGTTTAAAACTGTTTGATATTTTTCTGTTCTGCCTTAAACAATCGGTTATCACGAAATTTCAACCGATTATATTGTTGTTGTTTACATTGCCTGTTCATTGGTTTTGCTTCTATATCATAAACAACCGATTGAATTGAAACTTTAACCGATTAAATTTTTGTAAAACAGTTTCAGTAATCTTGGTTCTCTTTATCTCCTTAATCCTTCTTTCTGTAATTTGATAAAGATCTTCATACTTAGTTTGATTTGTGAAAATCTTTTAAAAACAATTCCCCCCCTCTCTTGTTTTAAGCCATCTATTTTAATACCATAAACGCGACGCAGGAAGTCACCTAACCCTAGCAAATCATATATTCTCCCTCTGTCCACATGACTAATGTTGCCTCAGTGCAGGGCCTTGCTGACCATGCTAACCATGGCGTCACTACTACTTCAGATCACTACCTCCCCCTGAGGATGTCCAGCACAACCCTAGTGGTAGGGTCATGATCTGAATTCTTGGTAAAGGGTAAATCATCCTATATTTATATTTATTTTTTTATATTAAAAAGGTTTGTAATTTGATTTTTTTGTAATGTAGTTGGACACTGCATTCGGTCTCAATTTAGAGACCCCTATCATTATTATGATGCCATGATTGAGGAGGACTAACTGAAATGGTGGACCCACTCTAAGGTAATTTAATTTTTAATTACAACTTCATACAAATCAAACAAAATGGAAATACATTATTCCACCGCAGTGTTTTCTTGTTTTCTACAAACTAGAGTCACTGGTGCCCCTCAGGATGAGTGACAGATTAAAAAGGTCTACAAGTCCAAAGTCAGAAAATGACTTTGTGACATGTTGACCAAAGCCATGACAAAGGCCGTCCGACCAAAAGTTGAACTTTTGAACTATTGGAATACCCAAAAGTTCATAGAAAAAATCAACTCAGAATAAAATGAATTGGGCTTCAGCTCATGATAAAGCATTGCACTCCACAGGTCGGAAATCACATTGAGAGGTTGCATGACCCTAGTAAGTACTCATGACTTTTTTAGATGTAATTCATTTTACTTCTACAACATATATTGCTTCTAATTATACAACATTATTAGGAATGTAAATATGGTTACCCCCTGAATGTGATGAACTCTTTATGGCCAGTCACACAAACAAGAAAGGTGATTGCGTTGATACTCGTGCTTGTGAAACTTATGTAAGTTATTGTTCTAAGTTCTTTTATTTATTTTTAAAATTTTTAATGTAATTTCCTAACATTTCCATCTCCTAATAGCTCTATAGGAAAACTAGCTTGAGCATTTGAGGACTCCTTAAACAAATAGTTCTCAGGCTCAACCTCTGATGTCCACCAAGTAGATCTAGCAACCAAGCTTCAAGCTTGGAAGAAAGTTGCTAGAGGGAAGAGTAGAGGTCGATTTTATGGTATGACAGGCCTGACTGGTAACTTCCGCCAAGGAGTCTTTTCCCTCACTCAACCCCCCTCCTCTGGTTTCATCACTTCTCACTCTAGTCAGTTGGTTGAAAATCAACAACTTCGTGCAAAAATTAATATGTACAGTAAAAAAGTATGAATACTTGGAGGACGAAATGAAGCAGATCGAGGAATAACTTGTCACAGTGTTGCAACAACAACTTGGTGATGCTTCCACTAGTACAAGTCAATTCCATCATCAATATGCTCTATAACATGATGACCAACCCCTTCCTTGAAGTGCATCCCAGACTATAAGTTTAATTATTTCACAGTTCTATTATATACTAAATGTTTTAGTTATTCACATTGTTTGCATTTTTTTTCAGGTTTTTATGGATCACATTGGTGTTTACTCTAGTGCATGGAAGAATTTTGTTATGAACTTTTTTAATTACTTTTAGTGCATTTCATACTTTTATTTTTAGTACATTTTTTTTTGTGTAATTATATTATGGTACATTTAAAGTTCTAGTAATTTGTGTAATTTTAATTTATAATTATATTTTATGCTTTATTTTATAGTAACATTATACATTTAAATTGCTAAGTTCTATTTTATTTTTTAATGAATGAATTTTATAATAGAATTTCAATATTAGAATAGGTGGCTTTAATATTCAGTTTGAGTTTAAGTTATCCGGATATTTGAATAATTTGGATGACTTTACTAAGTTTGAAATGAAATTATCCTGATATGATTTGGATTGAAAAAAATTTTACACATTAAAACTAGCTACAAAAATCAAACAAAATTGCAATTTTTTTTCTAGCTCTTATGCATCGGCCCAACCCACGCAAAAACTTATTAATCTTTAATTTTATTTGTTAGCTTCCATTTTTGTTTGGGTCAGGCCAATGTTAGTTTTTTTTAATGATTGTGTGTGTGCGCGCGTGCGCGCGCGTTCATTTTTGGTCGACATATCCTTTTGTTTTTCTTGTGGTGACTATTTAAAAACTAATTTTTAAATTTTATTAATAATAAAAATTAATTTAAATATTAATAGTTATTTTAATATATAATTTAGTTAATATAGTAACTAATTATTTTTAATATCCAAACCCTGATTTCTATTTAATTATTTTTCTATAGTGGTATCTTCACATAATGAAATTTTTAAAAATATGGGTAGACTGAATTTTAAAATAAAATAATATTTAATTATATAATTAAATTACTTTTTTAAATTATAAAAATTGAAGTGAAAACAAAAAATTATAAAAACATGAATATAAAATGTCAGTGTTAAAACATAACTTACAAAACAATCTTACAAATAATGTCATATATAGCATAAAACTTCATGACGTTAGAAAAGTTAGATTCATGTATGTAAAATAAGACGCGTAAAATTATTTCATAAGATTCATACATTAAATAGGTTGACAATATTGGAAAAATATAACAAATTTTTTTTTAATTGATTTAAGTCATTAGTTACACTAGAACAAAAATTGGTTTAAGAACTAATTTTTTATCTCTAAAATAATAAAATTAGTCATTAACCTAATTAAAGATTAATTTAAAATATAATAGTAGTAAGTGATTAAAATATTAATAACTAATTTTAGATACTAATTTAAATTTAAATTTAAAAATTAATTTAGTTATTATTAAATAAAAGTAAATATAGTGACTAAATATATAGAAACTAATTTAGTGATAATTATATAGAAACTAATTTAACAACCAATTTCATTGAAACTAATTTATTAATCAAAATATATAAAAATTTATATAGAGACCAAATTTATAAATATAAAAAATGTCACTATATTTACCTTTAAATAATATAATTAGTTATTCTTTCATATTTTATATTTATTAGTAGATTTAATTTCACTAATTTAAAATAAATTATTAATAACTTAAATTTATATTTTATTATAATTTAAATTATTTATTACAAATATAAAATATAATTATTCAAATTTACTTACTTATTATTAATTTCAATTATAACTTAATTTTTATATAATTTAGAAATATTAATATTATAAAAAATAAAATTAATAATTATTTTTCTTCCACTTATTATTATTATTCACTCATTATCATACAAACAAGTTTTACTATAAAACTTATTTAGAAAAAGTGTTATTGTAAAACTAATATAGAAAACCTTTTGAGGCACCCAAAAAATTATCTATATAGAAATTTCTTTTGTGCTATAAGATAAACTAATATTTAAAAATGCTCCACCCTTATATGCAGCAAAGCCACTCTGTAAGTGCAAACCACCCTTTTATTGATCAAAACCTGTGAATTCAATAGAAAATTATAAGTTTTAGTTTTCCACACGAAAACAAAACAAAAATTCACCATAGAAGCTCCTTCTTAAAATTTATAGAAATAGATATACTAGCAAATATTACATTCCCTCATCAACCATAAGCTACACAACGTTATAGTAGAATTTATGCTTAAAATGTATAGATCTTAATTTTATTAACTATTGAAGATGCCTTTTCACTCTAAATGTATACATGCATATACTTCACATCCAGTTACAATGAATGACTAGAAAACACAAAGCAGTCCAAATATTGAAGTTTCATTCCTTTCAACTACACAATATGCATCATTAGCACCAACAATGCAAGGTTGTATATTTTGTCCATAATGAAAAAATTGTTTACAAATACAAATTAGTAAGTAACAAACACACAACAATGGATAAATGAATGAAAGAATGAAAAAAGATGTATGGAAAAGGTGCTCACTAGAAGTAGGGTAAAAATAAGTGATAACAATAATATCTACTTGTCAAAAAATATAAAATAAAATCTATTAGCAAGATTGAAATTTAAAAATACATATAAAATAGTGTAACAAATTACCTTGATAAGGACTGAGTGGTTGACTGGGTGGTTTTGTTTCATCCTCATCTTGAGTTTCCTCAAAACTTGGTGGCATGGATTGATGATTAATGTTATCAATCCATTGTTAAATCATTACATTGTTTTTCTAAAAAAGTTGCTCAATATTTAAAATTTTGTTTCGAAGCCCATCTCTTTCCTTTTTAACTACTTCCATATCTCTTCTAAGTTCATCAAGCTTTTCACTTTGTATCCACCCTTTTGAGGAAGATGAGCCAAAGTAGTAAGGCCTACCTCCAATCACAGTATATTCCATTCCAAGACCATATATACTCCCATTCTTGGTTCCAACTACATCACACCAGACATCTAACTCATTTGGTGGGAGAATTCCTTGTGCAGATGCACTTTGTGTTAAGTCTTCGATAGGACCTCCAACTCTAGCTTCATAAGGTAGATGAATAGGCAGATGCTCCATGGAATTGTAAAATCCAAGAGGAAATATTTGTTCCAACTTACATGTCGTAATGATGATGTTTTTTTCCATTAATAATAAATCATCCACTCTCAATTGTTGAGCACTAATCCTTAAAAAACTTACTAAATTCAGCTATAGGATTCCACACCTGATGGGGAAGTGCACGAAAAGCAATAGGTAATAACATCTCCATTAACATGTGACAATCATGACTTTTCATTCTAAACAACTTCCTCTGATTTAGGTTTACACATCTATGCAAATTTGAGGCATACCCATCTGGCATTTTCAACTCACTGATCCATTTGTAAACAATATTTTTTTATTCATTGGACAAAACAAACTTTGCTTTAGGCTTTAAGACTTTTCCACTAGGTTGAACTTTGCTTACAATACTCCTTCAAGTCCATTCTCGCCTTAACATTATCTTTTATATCCATCACTTGTTGAAGACATTATCAAACACATTTTTCTCTACATGCATTACATCAAGACTATGTCTTATCAAATTGGTTTTCCAATAAGGCAACTCCCAAAAGATGCTTTATTTTGTCCAATTATGAGACTTACCATGTTCATCACATATACAAGGACTAACTTAAATTATTTTTGGGAAAAAACAAATTTGTTCCTATAATTCATTCCCAGTAAAAAAGTGTGGAGGTTGAGACTTTTCAATTCAATTTTTATAAAATGCATCCTTATTTCTTCTAAATGAGTGGTCCATAGGCAAAAGTTGACAATGAGAATCAAACCAAGAAATTTGCCCACCTCTTTTTAATCTAAAAGTCTTTGACTGGTTCATTCAGAATGAACATGCTAATCTCCATGATGTACTCCAACCTAACAACATTCCATATGCAAGAAAATCATTAACAGTCCACATTAATGTAGCTTTCATCATAAAATTTTGTTTTCTTTGAAATATCATATGTCAACACTCCATAATTGTTTTAAATCATTAATCAATGATTGCAAATACACATCAATTTTACCTTTTGGACTATGTGGTCCAAGGATAGTTAATGTAAAAAACATAAAAGGAGTAGTCATGCATAATTTTGGAGGAAGATTATAAGGAGCGATAATTACCAACCAACAAGAATAAGGTGGAGTCGAATTATTAAAAAGTGAAAAACCATCAGAACATAAAGCTAACCTTAAATTTCTTGGTTCAATTGCAAATTCAGGATACATTTTATCAAAATGTTTCCAAGCTTCACAATCAGATGGATGACACAACACCCCTGGTTCTCATCTATTTTCATGATGCCAACTCATATGTGGAGCAAAACTCATGGAGGCATATAATCTCTTAAGCCTAGGAATGGGAGGTAAATAATGCATTCTTTTAACAAGAATCTCTTTGTATTTATCTCTACCAACACCTTGTATCTGAAAACATGGTTTGTGACAAAATCTGCATTCTTTTAACTCCATTTCTTCATTAGTGTAAAATAACATACAACCATCAACACAACAATCATTTGTTGTTTTTTTTTTTTGCAGTTAAACCAAGTTTTGAGACTAACTTTTTGGTTCTATATAAATCTTTAGGAATAAGATTACCAATAGGATGTGTCTCTTTCATTAGGGCTAATGTTTGATCACAAGATCTTTGATACATATTTCCCTCTTATTTAATTGTAAAAAATCTAACAACAAAAGATAATTCAGTGTGATTATTACATCCGGGCCATAATAGTTTTTGCGCTGCATCTAATAGTTCATAAAAATTTTGGGCTTCTATGTTTTGAGTCTCATTCATACTTAGAGAGTCATCCATTTCTTGATCATGATCTATTTTGTACTCTAGACCAGCAACATCATAAACCATGCACTCAAATCTATTGAGGTGTTCCTCTTGTGTACTGAAAATCACAGGACTAGTATCTATGCATATGTTTGATTCACTTTCTCCATGACATGTCCAATACCAATATTCAGGAATGAATCCTTTCTTATAAAGATGAATTTTAACTTCTTCAAAATGGAAGAACTTTAGATTTTTGCACTTATTTTTCCATTTGACATATTCTTTTCTTCACATGCATAAGACACAACTTCATCTACCCCTTTTAAAAATGCATCTTTATACCCCCTTCTATTAGACATTAATCTATCATACATCTAACTTCGATTTTGACGAACATCCATATTTGTCATATAACACAATGCATCATTCAATTATAAAAGAAAGTCTTATAATCTGTCATTACTTAATTTATTTGAGGACAATAAACTATATCCTCTAAACCTTGAACATGAAGAAAATCACAAAGAAAGATACAATGACCAAAATAAAAAATGTTTAACTTTTTTTTTGCCTGAAGGAGGTTCCGACTAGTACATGCTTTTGAATTGAAAACGTGGTCCGCAAAGAATTCTAACCTTGGACTAAAAGAATTCAACCTATTTACTTACCTACCACACACATATTAATACACATATTAACTATGTAGACATTCAACAAAAGAGTTTCATATATAAAACCTATGAATAAAGACAAACATGTAACACAACTAGAAGAAAAAAAGTTCCAATTTGACTTTAGTTTTTAAAACAGGATTTTGTAACAGTTAAAAGCACCCAAGTTTTTATATCAGTTAAAAACCAAAATTTTAGTGAAAATAATTATTTTTAATTATTATTAAAAAATAATAATTTTCTAATATGGTTTGGATACATGTTTTGTGAAAATATAAGATTTGTGGATAGGTCATAAGATTTGTCTTGACATGGTGGTGGTGCTGCATCATTAGATTCAGAGTTGCTTAACATCCCTTTTTTGTTCCTGTGTACAAAAATTAGTGTTGTGAAAAATGGCTGGGTCATTGACCTAGTCGAGTAACTAAGCCAATGTGTCAATGGTCTGACTATTGGGTCACTAATTGAATATATGCCTAGCACTAAAGAAAAGCAAAAGATATATTATATACGTCTATTATAATTTGACAAATCCAACTATTACCTCTCGATATTCCAAGAGACTGCCACCATAATTTGGAGGGGTAGTTATTATGGAAAAAAGTAGAGAAGAACGCCTTGGAGCATCATATTTGTTGACCCCCTTCTGGTCAACTCCTTCTCCATTATCTCTTTTTATTCTTGTTTCTGGGTACACACCACCATTTAAGATTTAAAAAAAAGTGTACTTTTTTCCTTTTCGAAATTATTTTCCTTTTTTATAATATTATTCACATTTGTTAAAAAAAGTAAAATAAAAATCAAGACAATGTGATTCTTGAGTCAAAAAACTTCAAAACTTCGTCGAAAGTAACTAATATCCAAAATAAAGTTCTTACTAACCATGCAAATCCATAAATAAAAAGTGAGAAACACAACTTTGTAAACAAGATCAAAAGGTGTGCAAATGATGAGAATTAAGCGTGAATCGAAACTTACGGCGATAAACTTGAAGAGGTTGACCTCCTTGAAAAACACAGAAGCATCCATTGTTGTACAGTATGTTTCCAAGAGAGAAAGAAAGAGAAAGAGAGAGATTTGATAAAATTGAGAATAGAATGAAAATAAATACCTTCACGCCAATGCAAACTTATGAATCCCTAATTTGTTAGTATTTGAAATACTAATTGAAATATAATTTTTAAATTGATATTAATTATTTTAATATTATATTAAAATTAATAAATTAGTAAATTTATTGATATTAAGTTAAAATATTTTTATAAATTAAAAATTAATAATTAATTTTATAAAATTTAGTTACTCCAAAATTAGTATCTAAATTCAAATAATAGTGACTAAAAATTTAAATATCTAATTATATGATGATTAAAAACTAAAAAATTATTTTCTAATTTTATTATTTTTATAAACCAAAAATTAATCTCTAAAATAAATTAAAAGTAACTTAAATAAATAATTTTCAATTACATCTTAACAAGAGACTAAAAAATTTTGTCTCTAAATTTTTTTTAATTAACTACCAAAATATAATATTTAATTATATTATAATTTTTATTAATAATAGATATTTTTTAGATACCCATAACTTTTAGTTTAAAATAGTATTTAAATTAATTATTATAAGAACTAATTTTTTCTCTCTAAATTAGTTATTATTAAATAATTTTTTTTAGTGTTAAGTCAATTAACTACGTATATTTTAACAATTTATTACAAATTATATAATTAACATAATTTTATTAATCTATATTCTAAATTTAAAGTCTCATGACAAAGTATCTAATATTCTAAGAAATGAAATTCACAACATCAAATGTGCATATACTTCAAATTTAAGAATATTGTCATGGTACCTACTGTCCAAAATATTAATGACATAATTAAAGTTTATAACATCACACATTCAAAACAATAAATAACATTTTTTAAATAAAAAAAGTTAAAAGAATTGGTTCAACCGTACGAATCACAAAATGTGGGTTACTTTTTTTGTTGTTGCCAAACTGAGCATGTCAATATGAATTAATTTGTATAATTGGTCATGTTACCAATTTGGATCAATTAATGTACGAGTCTTCAATTAGGCTTTTGTATCATCCTATACCCCATTAATTTGAATATGCACCAATGAATTTATGAAATTTTAGAATTGCTCTTGTATGTTTAATTTGAAAGGAGGAGGCAACATTGAGATGCATCAAGGTGAGGTGAAGGTACTCTAAAAAAAATTATTAAATAAAAATCATATTTAGAGATAAAAATTAATTAGTTACTATACTAACTAAATTAGATATTAATTTAGAGATTAAAAAATTATTCGTATCTAAAATGGTTTCTATTATTAATAAAAATATATAAAATAATTTTTAAATTGATATCCAAATTAGCTACCCAGATTTTAGCTACTAATATTTTAGATTCTAAATTAGTCTTTAAAAGACTAATAGAGATTAATTTATAATATAAAGTAGTAATTAGCTAAAATTTCGGTACCTAATGGTTAGATACAAATTTAGAAACTATTTTGTAAATTTTTATTAATAATATAAACTAGTTTAGACACCAATGAATTTTTTTAGTTTATAAAATGATCTCTAATTTAGTTAAATAGTAACTAATTATTTTGGTCTCTAAAATTAGTTTCTATTTAATGATTTTCTTGTAGTGGTTGTGATGATATTTTCAAGGTCGTGTTATCTGTTTCAAGTAAGAAGTGGTGGTTAAATACATGACTAATGGATTATTAAGTAAAAATCAATTTTAGAGATAAAAAATAATTAGTTGTTATATTAACTAAATTAAATACTATTTTAGAAATTAAAAAAAATTATTAGTATCTAAATTAGGTTTATTATTGATAAATAGTTTTTAAATTGGTATCTAATTAAATATCAAGGTTTTGGCTACCAATTATGATGGAGAGAGGCCAAGCTCACCCCACCATGAAAGCCAAGGGCCAAGACTAGACCGTCTAGAACCACATGGAGAGCGTCTAGCACAAGACAAGGGAGAGCTACATGAGGAGCGTCTAGGAGGGAGCCTAGACCGTCTAGGACCTCTCACAAGGTCCATGGCCAAGCACATTCACGCCCAAATAAGTCAAGCCACGGATGGGAGGGAGAAGACCTTGTACATGCTACTTGGAGGCCCATTAGGGGTAGCTTAGTATATTAGTGTAGTGTAGAAAGCAAAACTTGCTCACTTAGGGGTGTGCTATCAAAAAGGTGCCCTTAGCAATAGAAGGAGGGGTGTGCTAGCAAATAGGTGCCTTTAGCAAAAGAAGGAGGGGTGTACTATCAAATGTTGCATTTTTGACCTATCTTCAAGAATATTTGGATGATGGTGTGGTTTGACTAAAGTCAATACCCTAGGCAGCCCCACTTTTTGTATTTCCATCCCTACCCTTTAAGCTTGCTCACCAAGGCTCCTAAATCTATAAATAAGGAGGCCTACCTCATGTATTTTCAAGATTAATTTGAGTAAAGTTATGCTGCCAAATTTGTGCCATACTTACTCCCTTGCCTAAATCTCTTGATTTATGGTTTTAATCTTCACTCCTTCACCACCAAAGAGAGTTGGCCAAACCTCTCTCATTTTCATACACTTCATGCACCTACAAGCCACCACCACTCTTAGGAGGGCTTGACCCATTTCATCCATTGAACTTCCGTTGCATTCATCACCCAAAACGCATCATGAAGAACTCAAGAATGCCACCAAATTATTTACATTCTAAAGTTGGTAGTTAAAACCTTGGTAGCTAATTAGATTCCAATTTAAAAAATGTTTATCAATAACAAAAACTAATTTAGATAACAATAATTTTGTTAGTATCTAAAATAATATCTAATTTAGTCAATATAACAACTAATTATTTTTTGGTATCTAAAATTCGTTTCTATTAGTGATTTTTTTGTAGTGGTAGGGATTTGAGGGTGAAACGATGGAACTTGGGTTTTTTGAAAATCGAATTTCAGAAAGGCCTTCCAGACTAAGCAATCTGAGTTCTTTTTGATAGTTTCAGTCCATTCTAGAATTTGAAATTTGGAATTAAGATATACGTTATGGAAAAGAAATTTCGAAATATTGTGTTTTGTGATTTGGAGACGAAATTTCAAAATAAAATTTGAAAAGGAAGATCTCATTCTAGAAAAGTCAAATTCAGAATGGATATAATACATTATTGAAATGGGAATCAGGAACAGAAAATATGACTTCCATAAATGTAAATCTAGAAGCCCATTTTTCTCTTATGGTTCCCTATTCAAAAATATATTATATTCATTTTGAATTTGCCTTTTGGAAAGATAATTTTTTGTTTGTTTTTGGATTTGCACTTGTAAGATGTATTTTTTGGAGGTAAGAGTATGATAAATACACTAACATCATACATGGGGATATCAACAGAGGTTGATGTGTGGGAGATGTTATATCTTGAGCAGTCAATATCTTATAATGCATTAGATAATGAATTTAAGGCACATTAGTGAAATGAGTGTTTACCACATATCAAATAAGCTCAAAGGTCCAAAACTATTTTACATAGTGTATGTCTGAAACATATTTTGTGAATGATATCTAAAGTTGGCATATCTTATTGTAGGTATTTCCTACTCAAGATGTCCTGTTGAAGTGGGTGATAAAATTTGTCCATGGTTTTGGCTTTGTTATATTAAAGTCAGATACATGAAATGTGCAACCAAGAAGGATGACATACATATTATTAGATTATGAGGGAGGAGGTAAATACAAAAGGTATAAAAAGGACATAGAGGTCACTCATAGTGGAATTAGGAAATGTGATTGTCCTTTTAGATTGCGATGGAAACCGATAAAAGGTAGTGAAGGATGAATGGTGAAATTAATTTATAGGTCTCATAATCATGACTTGACAAAGACATTGGTATGTCATCCTTATGTTGGAAGGTTAATAACTGATGAGAATACTATGCTTTTTGGATGTGATAAAGAGTTTAGTAAAGCTTAGAAATATTTTGCTAACAATGAAAATACATAATGAGAAGAATATGACCACCATAAAGCAAGTTTAAAATGTCATGACTATTTATCAAAGATCAAAATGAGGTCAGAGAATTCAAATGCAACAATTGATAATGTTACTTGAGCGAGACATGTATGTTCATTGATGTAGGTTTGATGAGGTGTTGAATGTCATGCAAGATTGATTTTGGACATACATTGATTCAGTGAAACTATTGAATTCCTTTAACATTGTATTATTGATGGATAATACCTACAAAATTAACATGTATATGATGTTGTTAGTTGAGGTTGTTGGTACTACATCAACAAGGTAGGCATTCTCTGTTGCATTTGTTTTACTAGCATCTGAATGGGAAAATAAATTTGTCTGGGCCCTTGAGAGGCTTAAATGGTTGTTTTAGAGAGTTTATGCGTAGCCCAGGGTAGTGGTGAGTGATAGAGATATTTATCTAATGAATGCAATACATGTTGTGTTTCCCAAAGCTTATAATCTCCTATGTCGATTTCACATTGATAAAAATGTGAAAATAAAGTGTAAAATGTTAGTGCATCCAAGAGAGGCATGAGATCAAGTGATAGAAGCTTGAGAATCTGTTCTAGATTGTGATAATGTAGAAGCCTTTGAACATCGTGTGCAGACATTTGAAGTTGTTTGTTCTCCATGACTTATATTTGTTGAATATGTGAGTGGTACTTGGTTACATCCACACAAGGAAAAATTTGTTCAGACATGGACAAATATGGTGATGCACTTAGGCAAAGCAAAAAAGTAACATGTATGTACGACTATGTCAAGTGTTTGTTTTCCTTTTTAGGGTTTAGGTTTCACATTTGATTTACGAGCATAATATTTGTTTTCCTTTACAAAGTTGAGGCTCATGGAGACTTATGCTTTTCTTGGTATTCCATGAATAAGATGATTATCCTGAAACATAATGCAATTAAAGATTCATTTCAAAAGAGTCTTCATGTGGTGGGACATCTGTTTAACGTGATACAAAAAAATTGCTTGGGTTTTTGTCCAAATATACATTATAAAATATTGTGGAAAAATGATACAGTTAAATATGTTGGCATCGATAAAGGTTGTTATGGATGTACCCTTAGATCTACTTATGATCTTTCTTGTGCTTGTGAATTGGCATCCTTTGGAGTGGGTAGCATACCCCTAAAATCAGTGCATGTGATATAGACTTGATTAAACTTTTCATATATTGCAAGTGATGATTGCTCATCAGAGTTGTCAATCCAACAGGAGTTTGATGTCATCACGAAGCATTTTAAAAAGGTTGATATTGTTGGTAAGGTTAACATCAAGAATAAGTTGTGCGAAATTGCATATCCAGATAAGACATCTTTATGTGCACCATATGGAAAGGTCAAGACGAAAGGTGCTAAAAAGAGTCGTGCTAATAAATTTGCAAGATCAACCAAGCGAATCCCTTCTTATTTTAAACATGTAGATGCCCTACATTCACAACATGATAGTTATTCAACTATCAAATCTAGCAACGAATTCATCTAAGACATTCTTGTAACTAAATCAATTCCTTTGCTAGATCAATTTCCTGTAGGGTTCCATCTATATATTGTTGGTGTTGTTGATGTAAAGGCTGATGGGCATTGTGGTTACCATGTTGTTGTTGCTCAATTGGGTATAGGAGATGAGTCATGGGTTGTTCTTTGCATGAACTTGCTAAAAGAACTTAGTTAGTGGTGGAAAGAATATGTTGATTTTTGGGGTGATGATAGATTATAAATATTTGAAAAACTCACTTCTTGTTGATCTCATGTCAATGGTATCACCTGATTACGACATTTCTTGTACTTTATTTGGAAAGTAATTGTTATATGAGTTAAGGTAATTTTTTTTCCTTTTATTTGCAGGTAGATAAAAATAAGTGGATGGAAATTTTAGATATGGGATATGTTATTACTAATCGATATAATGTCATTGTTCTGTGTTTGTCTTTGAAACAATCAATGACTATTTTCCCTTTAAGGACTCAACCACCAAATGATTTCAATCACCATCGAATTATTGTAGTTGGGCACATGAAATCATTTTGTTGAGGTATACGACAATTAGGAACTATAAGTTACTTTTTCACTTACGTTGTTAATTAGTATTTAACTTATATTGTTAATTCCTATTGCAAGTTATTCCACCAACAAATTTATTATGGTCTACCTATTGTTATCCAACCGCCCAAGCTTGGTTATCATATTACACTAATTAGATGCATTTTTTTTACGTAGATAATGTCCATTAAATGACATTTGTTGTTGAAACTTTGTATTTGAATATGTAAGCATTGAATTCACTAATGATTTAGTCAATTGAAATTTTTTCATTTTCATTAAACATGCACGATCTAGACAGTCCCCTATTAGACCACCTATAGAAGCTGGAGACGGTCTACCAATGGACCGTCTACACCTTGTACAGAAGGTCATCCAAGGACTATCTATGTAGTTTAGACCTTCTATAGAGTGTTCCTTGTTAGACAATCTAGACTTTTTGTTAAATATCCTCTGATAGTCCGTCTATATCCTCTGTAAAAGGTGTAAATAGTCTACTAGAGGATCTTCTATATAAGGTCTAATTGTGGTCCATCTAAATATGACCTACATGTTATACAAAGGACTGTCTATAAAAGGTCTAGACTATCTATACTGTCCATTGTTAGACCCTCTATAGAAGGTGTAGACGGTCTACAAGGAAACTATCTAGATCTTGTACAAAAGGTCATTTAGAGGGTTGTTGATAAGTGCTAAATTTCAGTAATATTTCATATTAAAATATAGACACTTATGGATATTAATTGATAAAAGAACCATAAAATAACCCATAATTTATGAATTTATACATTTTTACATATTTTGTGATTTTAATTTGAATAAGAGCGATTTATTCCCAAATTTATGTTAATTTCAGGATTCTAGGAAAGAACAGAGATTAAAGGGCAAAAGGAGAATATACAAAGCTAAAATGGGAAAGCTGGAATGCACTAACACTCACCCAAGCTCGCCCAAAATCACCCAAGCCAGATGTTCCCAGAGGATCTCGCCCAAGTGAGCTCAATCTCGCCCAGGCGAGATTTCTCTAGTGACATTGGGCCTTTTTTCATGCAACTTGCCCAGGCAATCCCAATAACGCCTAAGCGAGAAGTCACTTAGCCCAAGCTTAACTAGGTTAAATATGAGGTTTGAGGCACAACCTAGACAATCATTGAGTGGATAGGAATCCAATTGGGAAAATAGATGGTATTAGAAACCCTAGAAGAGGTAGCTATCAAGGAGAAACATCCTGGATCTTCTTTTCTTGCTTTCCATGCTTATAATAACCAACATGAGTGACTAATTCTACCCTTTGGGATTGAGAGTAATTTGTTCAAACTTTTATGTATTGAGGTGATATTTAAATTTAATATTATGTTCTTGATTGATGATTGGTATTGTCATTTTATTTGTAATGCTTATTTCTATAATCTAGATCCTTAGATTTGACTGGAAAGTACTTCTAAGTTTCTGACCCAAATGATAATCTTTAAAATATTTGAATGCTAGGAATATATTTGAAATGTTAATAGTTATCAACTTCTAATCGTAATGATAAGAAGTTTTTATAAATATGGGAGAAATCGATATTTAGGAGACTCTCTTAATAATTTTATATGCGAGGAATCGATATAAGTGTTTTTTATACGGGCATCAATATCTATCAAATGATAGAATATTACCATGCTAATCAAAATACAAAAGAGTAAGAAGGATGAATCCCGATCCCAATTTTTCCAATTGAACCAACAAACTCTTTGACTTGTTTTCTTTTTAATCATTGCAATCATAACAAACTCCCAACAAACTTTATTATTTTGTTTTCTATTTAGCGAATCTTTTACTTGATTATTCAACTACTCCTTGTAGATTTGATATTCGTCCTTAGGAATAAATTATTACTTCTGACAATACGGTGCATTTGTCGTAAATAAGTCATCAACTGCTTATCCAATATAGACCTTTTATAGAGGGTCCCCAGTAAGACAGTGTAGAGCTTGTATAGTTGATCCTCTAGTAGACTATCTGATTCTTCTACAAATGATAACAGCTAAAACTTTGGTAGCTAATTAGATACAATTTAGAAATTAGTTTTTAAAATTTTATTAATATATAATAGAAACTATTTTAGATATCAATAATTTTTTATTCTATAAAATAATATTTAATTTAGTCAATATAGTAACTAATTATTTTTTGTCTCTAAAATTAGTTTTTATTTAATGATTTTTATAATAGATATTTATATTAAGAGATTATTATTTAAATTGACAAGACTTATGCGAAGGAGCTACAATTCAGCAACATCAAATGGTGAGCTTTCTTTATGTTGATCAAGGTTGATCATGAGCTTTGAAGAATCCAAATCCTATGTGTTTGATGATAGCTGGTGTTGCTGTTGTGTATGGGTGGGAATAAGGGTAGAATATGTGTAATCCACACCTTGTTTGAATCCAAAACAAGTTTGGTTTGAAAGCCTTTTTAAAAGAGTTTGTTCTTTGGTGAAAAGGTTTTGGAAAAGGCTGAAAAGCTTTGGCTTTGTTGACTAAGTTGTCAAAGCCAAAACAATGGTTGTTTGTCTTGAAAATCTTAACAGCTTTTTGGTCTGTCGTAGGTAAGCTCGAACCCAAGTCCCATATTAATATTGGAAGCAAACTGCAGACTCGAACTCAAGTCCCTTTAGTAACCAAAGAAGCATTAACCACAAAGCCAGACAAGTTCTTCTGTCGTATTACAATTTTTATTATATTTATTATTATTAATAATACTTATATTAATATTAATAATAGTTATATTAATACTAATAATAGTTATATTAATACTAATAATAGTTATATTAATAATAATAAGTATAATAAAAATCATAGTAATACAAAAGAATTTGTCTGGTGTAGTGGTTAAAGTTTCTTTGGTCATTGAAGGTACTTGGTTTCGATTCCCACGCATTGTAGATTTTATTTTATTTGTGGTTTACATACGGATTCCGTATGTAATGTCTCCCGCTTTTTGGCGCCAAAATTACATACGGATATATCCGTATGTAATGTTTACTTTACATATGGATTTTGATCTAAAGCTTTGTAACTCCCAGGTGTATCCTGTTCTCTCTTCCTTGATTACTGTATTTTTGTTTGAAGGTTGTAAGTTCAGATTCAGAGGGGTTCTGAATTTTGTGTGGTGAATTGCCAAAGGTAGTGCGTTTCTTGAGGGGTTCAAGATCACTACTTTGGTGTGTGTTGTGTGTAATCTGTGATTGATTGCATAGTGGAACCCAGTGGTTTTCTGGAAATTGGATGTAGCCCTTGTGATTAGGGTGAAAAAGTATAAAACTGTTGTGTGCATTTCTTTCATCCTGAACTCTTTAAATTGCTGTTTTAAGTTGGTTTTAGTATCTGCTGATATAAACAACCGATTGTTTTGCAGAAAAACCCGATTGTTTTTCTGTATATACCTTAAAACAGTTTGAGTTATTGGCTAACTTGATTCCTTGATCTGTTATTCTACACTAAGATTGATTATACCTTCAATATTTGCGAAAATCTTTTATAAACAATTTACCTCCTTTCTTGTTTAATACCATATATTCTAACAATTGGCATCAAGAGCTAGGTTCTTGAAAGTCATTCAAGTTTTTTATCCTAAAATCCTTTTTCTATGGTTGAAAGACTACCTTTTGGGAAGGGTGCCTCAATCAATAGACCACCTCTGTTTTGTGGTTTAAACTATCAATTGAGGGATTTGGGATTCAATTGAGAATGGTCCTTTTATTCCCAAATTTGAAAAGGAAAATGTTTCAATTGAAAAACCTTGGGCACAATGGACTGATGCAGAGAATAAAAAGGCCAAGTTTGATTGCATTGCCAAGAATATTATAACATCTACTTTGAATTCGGATGAATTTTTCAGGGTCTCACAGTGTGCATTGGCTAAGGAGATGTGGGACACTCTAGAGGTTACTCATGAAGGAACAAATGATGTAAAGAGGGCAAGGAAGCATGCCTTAATCCAAGAATATGAAATGTTTAGAATGATCAAGGGTGAATCAATTGTTGAAGTTCAAAAGAGATTCACTCACATTGTGAATCACCTCATTAGCCTTGGCAAAATCTTTGAAAGAGAAGAGCTTAATATCAAAATCCTCAAATGCTTGGACAGAAATTGACAACCAAAAGTGACAGCTATTTCAGAATCCAAGGACTTGACTACACTAACCACTGCATCTTTGTTTGGAAAGTTAAGAGAACATGAGTTAGTAATGGATAGACTCAATGTTCAAGAAAGTGAAGACAAGAAAGTAAGGACCATAGCCTTGAAAGCTTCCAAGCACAAGAATAAGCAAGAATCAAGTGATAGAGTGAAGAAGAAACTCTCAGTCTGCTGTCCAAGAGGTTCAGCAAATTCTTGAAGAAGAAAAGGAACAAAGACTCCAACCAAGAAAGGTATGGAAACAAGAAAACTAATGATTTCAATTCTAACAATTATACTTGCTATGGTTGTGGAGAACATGGTCATATAAAAGCAGATTGTCCAAACAAAGAGGGCAAAAAGAAGAAGTCAACTAAGAAGGAAAAGAGAGGAAAGTCCAAGAAAGCCTACATTGCATGGGATGAAAATGAAATATCATCATCAAGCTCCTCATCAAGTGATGATGAAGAAGCAAATCTGTGTTTGATGGCAGATAGAGAAGATGATGAAAGCAATGAATGCTAAGAAGGCAGGGACCCTAGAATCATCAAATCAAGCTTCTGAAAGAAAAATTCTTCTTGAAAGAAGGATTCTTAATCAATGGATTATGACTCTCTAAAAAAGGGCTCTAAGATAAAAAGGATAAGACCTTTTATGTTTCTGTATTTCAATTCCTTTTCCAGTGTTAATATTCTATTATGTATGATTCAAATAAGGCAAATTCAGTTTTGGTTCAACTCTGTATGATATCTTTGTTCTTAAAAGTCATTAGCTGCTGTTACAGAAAAACAACCGATTGTTTTCTCGAAACAACCGATTGTTTCTCCTCTGACAACACTGCATAAAACTGATTTAATTGATTTTTGTCTATATCAGTTGCAGATTCTATTTTTCGAAGAAAGTAAGTCAAAAGAAAGTCTTTGAATAGTCTGTTATGGTTCAGGAGAAGGTTGCTTCTTGTCATAAAAGGAATATATTCCAAAATCTTGGAAATTCAAGTGCCTTTATGACTGGTTAAATCAATATGAACCAACCATGTGCTTCTTGTTAAGGGCTGACATGTCACTGTGATATCTTGGACCAGTCTTCTCTACTTGGAAATTAAAGCCCACGACATGAAAAGGGTTAAAGTAGGGTTCTTTGATGCTATAAAACCCTATGCAACTGTTTTTCTCTAGAAAAACAATCAATTGGCTCATCTCTTGTTGTATCTCTTAAAAATTCATCTCCTTCTCTCTGTTTCTGGTTTCTGCTCTTTGCCACCATGGAAACCACTCCTCCATCATCAAAAAGAGTCAAACACAGAGCTGTAAGAAGAGGAGGAAGACTTGAAGGCTGGTTTGCGGGAGATAATGAACATATTGAAAAGTATCGAGATGGAACAAGTAGAAAAGTTATAAACACTCCAAAGGTTGTCTCCTTTAGCTGGCAGAAAAGTCAGAAGCTGGATGATGTTAGGAGTCTACTCAAGGAACAGCTGCTGAAAAGATTCCTTGAAATGTCTGGAAAAATCTATCCAAATCTTATAAGGGTATTCTACACAAATCTAAGGTTTATTGACAACAATCTTGTCTCCTATGTCAAAGGAGTAGACATGGTGATAAATGATGAAGTGTGGGTTGTTGTTACTGGGTTGAAATATGCTGGACTCAGAATCAACAAAGGAAACATTAGTGTGGTGGATGACTTCAACAAAATACATTTTTACAGAAATTGTTTGAAGAATCCACAAGCAAGGGTGAAGAATTTTTTAGTAGGAGGTTTAAAGCTTAATGAAAGGCTTTTAGCTCTCATTGTAACTTGGATTCTCACACCAAGGCAGAGCAACCATTTTGTCCTTACAGAGGAAGATCTTGTGTATATCTTCTGCATCACAAACAAGATAAAGGTTAATTGGATTCATATTATCAAAGAGCACATGCAGAAATCCATGAGGTTAAGTGACTACCACTACCCCTATGCTATTCTTGTTTCTAAATTTCTGGCATATTTTGAAGTTGATCTTGAGGAAGAAACTGCTGAATTGGTGAAATCAACAAAATGAAGTGAACAATGGTTCACTAAGCAAAATGGGTTTTACCAAGATAAATGGAAGGTGAATCTTCAAGTGGTATGCAAATTGATCAAGAGGATGATGACCAAGCTACTGCTGCAAGTGCTGAAACAAGTGTTGGACATCAAGGTGACAGAATTCTCTCCATGTCACCCTTTGAGAGACTCATAGTTAATAGGCTGGAAAACCTTGGTGAAAGTCAAAGGAATCTCCAAGACTAGTGTGCTACAAACTTTCAGGATATTGGTCAAAGATTCCAAAGCGTGGATTCACGTTTCCTAAATCTTGATGAGCAAATTGAAGCAGTGCAGAATCAGCTATTTGAACTACAATATGGAAAGGAAGATTGAAGCCATGGTTCTTTGTTTAATCTTGCTTTAGTTTGAAAAATATTTTCTTTTTCTGCTCTTAATTCTGTTTTACATCTCTCTAATTTGACAAATAGGGGGAGAATGATTTATGTGTTGTCTTTAAAACTGCTCTGCACTCTGATCTGGTTTTATTTTTTCTGCTGCATCTGCTGTTTTAAGGATTACTTGTACTGGTTTTTGGATGTTTTATTTCTTCTCATATGTTTGTCTAGAAATCTGGTTTTTAATGCTTAATAAGCTGCTGCTTTAGATACTGGTTTTGCGTAAGTTTGTTTTGTAGGTACTGGTACAAATTCAAACAAGACCAACACAGACAACCAGGGATTTGTCTTCATCAAATAGGGGGAGATTGTTGATCAAGGTTGATCATGAGCTTTGAAGAATCCAAATCCTATGTGTTTGATGATGGCTAGTGTTGCTGCAGTGTATGGGTGGGAACAGGGGTAGAATATCTGTAATCCACACCTTGTTTGAATCCAAAACAAGTTTGGTTTGAAAGCCTTTTTAAAAGAGTTTGTTCTTTGGTGAAAAGGTTTTGGAAAAGGCTGAAAAGCTTTGGCTTTTTTGACTAAGCTGTCAAAGCCAAAACAATCGGTCGTCTCGATAAAACAACCAGTTGTTTGTTTTGAAAATCTTAATAGCTTCTTGGTTTTGAATTGAATCTTTTATTAAATGTTTCTAACTAATTGCGCTCCTGTTTTAAATGCTCTTTGACCACTCAGTTGGTCTATATAAAGTTAGTTAGACACTCCTAAAGTGTAAGAAACAGTTTTGAGAAATCAAAGTGAGATTTGACTAAGTGCTTTCAAGATTCAATCAAGCATTTGGATTTTTATGTGTGTGGAATAGGACTGAGTTGTAATTCTGATCTTGAAGCTTTATAACTCCCAGGTGTATCCTGTTATCTCTTCCTTGATTACTGTATTTCTGTTTGAAGGTTGTAAGTGCAGATTCAGAGGGGTTTTGAATTTTGTGTGGTGAATTGCCAAAGGTAGTGTGTTTATTGAGGGGTTCAAGATCACTACTTTGGTGTGTGGTGTGTGTAATCTATGATTGATTGCATAGTGGAACCTAATGATTTTCTGGGAATTGGATGTAGCCCTTGTGATTAGGGTGAACCAGTATAAAACTGTTGTGTTCATTTCTTTCATCCTTAACTCTTTAAATTGCTGTTTTAAGTTGGTTTTAATATCTGCTGATATAAACAACCGATTGTTTTTATGTATTTACCTTAAAACAGTTTGAGTTCTTGGCTAACTTGATTTCTTGATCTGTTATTCTGCACTAAGATTCATTATACCTTCAATATTTGCGAAAATCTTTTATAAACAATCCATCCCCCTCTTGTTTAAGGCCATATATTCTAACACTTTAGTCCTCTAATTTTTCTGCACCAATCTCATTAAGGTATCACAATTTTAGGTTATGCTATCATAGTGTCTGGTTTTCTTTTTATTTTGTAAGACACTTATGATGGAACTACTTGTAGCATTTCAATGTATACTCTTTATATGCTGAGAAAACAAAATCAAACACTTCATTTCTCCACCACCTCTGCCACATAATTGAATTTCTCCTCTTTTTTCTGTTTTCCATCATCTCCTTCATTTTGCTAGATGTTATAAGATTTTTGTTGGAATTCCAAGAAGATAATCCATGTCATCTCATACTAAACATGTAATCCAGACAGACATAACTCTATTTTTAAAAAAGAATAAATCCAGAACAACAATTTTGTAGCAACTTTGCCTTGTGATTTGCTTTATCTCCACACCAACATGAACTTAATGATCCTCTTTATGATATCCTAAATGTGATGAGTAGTGTGATACTAAACTTTTTCACTATGTAAAAATGGTGTTTCAATTTCTCTAAAATTATGTTTGAAAGTGACACCTTACATTGTCAATAAAAAATTATAGAAGTATGATGTCATAATTTTCATCGATGTTTAAATGAAAAAAAAAATAGTCTTCACAAAAAATATGTCTCATTTTGGAGACTTTAAGCATTTTAGTTATAACTTATTTTTGGAAGTGTGGTTACCTAGCTAAACCTTTGTTCGCACCTTGCGTAGCCATGTGAGATTAATATTTGGGTGCCCCTTCTTTTACTAGAGCCATTTTTAGATTGATGATTATTATTTGTTAATGCAATTTTCAATTCAACATGAATTGTTTTTCTCTAACGAATCAGTACACAAGTTAAGGGCTATAGAATAGTTTTTTTTTTTTTTTTGTTTCAAACAAATAATTTGTTATACATAAAAAAATTTATTACATTAACTTTTTGCACTCTACAATTTATGCACTTGGTATGTAAGACAAAAAAATGCTTTTAGCAACATAATCTCCTTTTTATACATCTCACATATAATCTCATTTTTTTTATGCTTTTACCTCTCTTATCCGTTTTTGTAGGAATTTTTAACTTTACAAATGTTACGTACGACCCTTTTGATAAATGAATGACCTAAATTTGTTGTGCGACTGCTTCTTCTTTTTTCTATAAATGAAAAGCTATTGTATTTAAGAATTCAAGTAAAATTAGATTTGTAGAGCTTCTCAAACTTACTAACTTCTTTGTCTGTTTTATTTGGTCATTAGGTTGTTTGATTAACTTTTGTTTTTACCATAATAGTAAATAAATCATTTGGTTGAATATATAAAGGTCTTAAGGTCCAAGAATCAATCAGACACATGACCTATGTTATAAAGGATTTTGCTTACTGAACCCTATTATTACTAACTGTATCCCTACTACTAAAAAAAATTAAAATACCCTCCCTCACTACACAATATCATTGCTATCAATACCACTGTTGTCGCAGCTGCACCATCATCACTACAGAAGAAAAAGAAGAGAGAGAACTCGTTGTGAAAAAAAACTTTTCCAGAACCTCATTTTGAAAAATATATCTTAGAAGGTATTTTATATATATATTGAAAAGATGGAAATTCTCTTTTGAAAATTTTGTTTCAGAATGTATTTTATGTATTCTAGAAATCCTATTCTAAAAATCACATTTCGAAAATCTTGTTCCAGAATCCTGGTTTTGAAAATTCCTGGGTTTCAGAAAAATTCTGAAACGAGTAATCCTAGTCACTTTAAAAAATGGTAAACCGGTCATTTTGAATTTTGTGGGTTGCACTAAGAAAAAGCCTGGTCTAAAAATATTGCGGCCTTCCTCAGAAAACAATGGAAATAGCATGGGCTGCGCTTGAATTTTTTAGAACTAAACTCACTAATGAAAGGGGGAATTCTGTTTGCATTCCCTTTTTTCTTTTTCAAAACCAAGATAAAAATAAAAAATGTAAAATAAAAAAGGTGTGAAACTAAAAAATGGGCTAAAATGTACACACGAAAAAGGGCAAGACAAAAGGAAGGTCCAAGTATAACCAAAAACATTTCAGTGAAAAGAAAAAATTAGGGTATTTCTTCCTGCACCCCTACATGCTTTGAAATACCAGAATAATCCTTGATAATTTTGGGTGATTCTGGAATAGAAGTTCCGAAGAGCAAAAGATGTTTTTAGAATAAGGGTTCTGTAACCAAGGTGTGTTACCGGAATAAAAAATCCAGAAGACGAAAAATCATTCCAAAATATCTTTTCTGAAACACATTTTTTAATTTCAGGAATATCTGGAAGTCATTTTTAAAAGGAGTAAAATGATCTTTTTGGAAAATGATGGGGTGGAGGAAGCCATTTGTTGGGGTGCAGGGAGAAACACCCAAAAAATTACTCTCTGGATTTTATCTTCCTAGGCCCAAAATTCTTTTAGATTCCATTCACAACCACACACTGCCACTATCCTAACATCGCAAATTCCTACTCCCCAATCCCATCCCACTGAAAAAAGGTAAGTCAGTATTTTGATATTGAAAGTATATAATGTTGTTATATTAGTTTTTTAAATTAATTTTTAAATAAAACACTTAAATTTTTTAATTGCTTCATATCTATTTACCTTCTAAATATATGCTAATATAACATTTGAGTCACACATTTTATTTTAAATTTTGACTAATGTGATTATATAGAATTTTATTCGGAGGAAAATTATATCAAAGAGATGTGTCAACAAATGCGAATATGATAAAGAAAAAAAGTGGAAGTTTTAATGAGATTAATAAAATTCATTGATAAATAAAAAACTAAAGAAGGAAAAACATTTGAGAAAGAAAAATGTCGAAAAAAAAGAATTTATCACTCAGAAACGTATTGAAAGAAGAGATATTAAAAAATTAATCGATGGGTTCGTATTGTGAAAGGCATAGAGAAATAATTAATAATTGTATATATTTTGGGAATTTATTTAAGAGGCAATCAAATAGGAAAGATTGAAGTTTGAAGAGAAACCAATAAAGGTGGATGAAAATTCATTCCAAACAAAAATATCTTATGTTGAGTTGATATTAATGGTTGATGTTGGTGAAAAAGAAATGATCGTTAATGTTACTAAAGATATCAATCTAAAGCATATTTGAAACGATTTTTTTAAAGAAAATGTGGAGGCAAAAAATAGAAGAATTCTAACAATTGGAATTTTTCCTCAAACTTTTGAGTTACGGTAAATCTCTATTTATTTCAATGGAAATATTGTTTAATGGAAATATGGTTTACAAGGAAGAAAAACATTAATATAAACTATTTAGATATAATAATGTACGCAGTATTTATATTTTGTAATGTGCGCAGAAGTGTGAAGAAGGAACTCTGCGTGAATAGTAAAAACTATGTCCTTTTACATGTAAATGTAAAGAAAGGAGAACGATGCGAAAAACCAAATAAGCAGATGTAATTTTTTCAATTTATTTCAAATTTTAATGAACAAAAGGTAAAATAATAAATGGAAAAAAACAAAAAAAATAAAATGGTAGATCACATTATATTATAAAATAAAAATATTAAATATATTTATAATAAAAATATAAATATTATCTATATTTATAATAAAATAAAAAAAATATATTAATAAAAATAAAACAAAAACAATTAATTATATTATATTATATATAAATTCTATAACATTTGATTATATATTATACATAATTGATTATGTATATAAACTTTATAATATAATAATAAAATAAATAAATAATAATAATATAAATAAATTTATATATTTATAATAATAAAACATTACTAATATTAATAATATAAATATTTAAATAATAATAATTTATAAAATTAATTTATAAAATAATAATAAAATTATAAATAATAATATTAATTAAAATAATTTTTAAAATAATGATAATAAATATGAATTAAATAAATTAAAATTATAAAATAATAATATTATTAATAATAATTAATTTTATTTTATGTATATCAAATATTTAATAATATTTATTTATTATTATTAATAAAAAAATTATAATATAATAAAAGTAAATATAGTTATTTATATAAAATAAATAAATTTATATCATATTATTATTAATTGTAAAAAATAAATATATAAATAAATAAATTATTTTTTAAAATATAAGAATAAATTTGTAATCTTAATTTTTTATTGTTTAAAAAAAAATTAAATTTCAATCACACTTATCATATCACTCACGAATTTATTATTTTTATGAAAAAAATTCAAGTTTCAAGAGTGGTAAGAAACTCGTGTTTTTTTAAAAAGTAATTATTTAATGGTATGGAAATAATTTACAACATTTTAATTAACTCAAATTTTCAAAAAATATTTTATATTTCATTATTCAAGTATTTTTAAAGACAGGGGTAAATTTGTAAAGTCACATTTTGCACTTTTAAAAAAATTCAAAATTTTCTTACAACCATCACATCACTCGTAAATTTCAATAAATTTTTCTCACACATCCACTCTAATATACCATAATCCAAACACACTAACTTTCTTCACACTTTTCTATCAAATCCTCTCACATTCACTCTCTAAAATTCTCACACATCCCCTCCCCAATCCAAACATACCCTAACAGTGTGTTTGGATTAGGGGGTGCACTGTTGTTGCAGACGAAAGTGAAGGTGTACCCCCTGTTTGGATGAAGATCAGGCAATAGATAGGGGTGGGGGAGCGTGGAAATGGGTGGTTGAAGGTGCCTACCATTGCGGAGAAATAGGAAGGAGAGAAGAGAAAGTCACGTAGGAGTGTATAAAATGACTTTTGTACCCTCACTTTTTAAACATTTTTTTAAGATTTCCAATATTAAAATTTATTTTTTTACTCATAATCGATTATGTAGTGTGTTATAAGTGAGACATAATCGATTATCCACTAGTTTTAAAGGCATAATCGATTATGTATATGTTATAAATGAGACATAATTGATTATCTATAATTGATTATGTATATCTTATAAATGAGACATAATTGATTATCTATAATCGATTATATAATATGTAATAAATGAGGCATAATTGATTATCCATTAGTTTTGACGGCATAATTGATTATGTAGTATGTTATAAATGAAACATAATCGATTATTTACAGCTTTTGAAGGCATAATCGATTATGTAGTATGTTATAAATGAGAAATAATCGATTATCCTCATAATATATGTTGCATGTGGTTGGATTTGTGTTTCTCTTTTCTTTTTTGTGAAAATGGTTAATTTTTTTCCATAATGTGTAAATATTGAATTCATTACTATTATAAAAAATTATTATAAAATTAATAATATTATTTAAATTCAATATAAAATTATTTTATACTTATATTTTATAAAATTGTGAATATTTAAATTATTTATTTTTGTCTAACAATTTAAATTTTTACATATATTTGATCATTTTCCATCTAAATTTTTTCACATGAATATCAAAATTTTATTTAAATACTCATTTACTTTTAAAATATATTAACTTTTCATAATAATAAATAAAACATCATTAATATTAATATTTTTTATATAAATAATATATATATATATATATATTTAATATATATATAGATAACATAATATAATACAAATGAAATAATCATAAATAATATTAAAATGATCTAAATACATAAATTTAACCAAAAAAATTATTTTAAATTAATA
Source organism: Phaseolus lunatus (assembly GCA_013389735.1). Lineage (NCBI taxonomy): Eukaryota > Viridiplantae > Streptophyta > Magnoliopsida > Fabales > Fabaceae > Phaseolus > Phaseolus lunatus. The sequence goes on from CM023867.1 coordinate 11,838,360, forward strand.
AAATGTATAATAAAATATTATTTTAACATAAAAATTTAAATTTTTATTTATTTATTTTCATTTTAAATTATTTTATTTGTTTATTTATAATTATAATTTTATATTATTTTAATTTTAATTAACTAAAATGTACACAAAATTAACTCATATTTCATTTTTTAATTTTTTTATACCCAAGGGTAAATTTGTAATCTTACATTTTACACTATTAAAAATAATTCAAAATATCCTTACAATCATCATGTTACTCACATCAATAAATTTTTTTCACATATCCACTCTAACGTACCCCAATTCAAACACACCAAACTTTCTTCACACTTCTTAAATCCTCACATTTTCACTTCCCAATCCAAACAAAGCATAAGTAATTTCTTTCATAGTAAAAAATAAAGCGGTGAAGATGTTACACTATGCCCAAGATGTAGTGTCGTGTTTGATCGATTGACGAAAAAAGCCTTTGATGTTGAAAATAATACAAAATTGAAAAATCAACAACATAACTATAACCTTAAGCCCCTATTTGTTTCAATGGAAAGACTATTCATAAAAGGGGATGGACACTGATATCAGCTATTTGGATCCAGTGATGTGTGCATAAGTGTGAAGAAGGAGATCCCTGTGAACAACGAAAATCATGTCCCTCTCACATGCAGAGAATTTTGTACAAAGATACATCAACATTGATGATTTGTCCAATTTACCCCAGATTTTGACAAGCTGAAGGCAAAAAAAAAAAAATGGAACAAAACAAATTAAAAAATGAAAATCAGATCATATTAAAAAATAAAAATATTAAGTGTATTTATAATAAAAAATATAAATATTGTGCTCACTTTTATTTTTCAAGATCTTGGCATTCCATATTGAGCCAGCAACATTTTTCTGTGACAACCAATCAGCCATTCAAATTGCATCCAACCAAGTCTTTCATGAGTGCACGAAGCACATAGAGATCAACTATCACATTGTCAGAGAAAAGATTACTATTGTTGGACTACTCAAGTTACTTCCAATATCTTCCTCAATGCAAATTGCTAACATCTTCATGAAGCCTAGCTCCAACTATATTCACTGAACTAAGCTCCAAGCCTGGAATGAAAAACATTTATTCCCAGCTTGAGGGGCCTAATAAAGTTATTTTGGGCTTGTATTGGGCCCTTCTTCTTTTTGTAATCCATCATGTATTCTGGTCCATATTTTACTGCTTTATTTTCTTTTATATAAGTTCACCCTTGTAATTTTATAAACACACAAATAATACAATTTTATGTTTCTTTCTCTTCTCGATCTTTCCTCTCTTTCACTTTCCCTTAGGGTTATTCAGTTAATGTCATTGTTGCTTTCTTTGTTTGTTTGCAAAGAGCGTTTCACAGTTTTGAGTGATTGTTTCCTTTTAATTACTGTGGGTGCCTTCACCTTTCTTCTCACGTGGTTCTTCATCATAGATTCATTTGAACAACTGTATTAGAAACCATGACAAACCTCAAAATCTTCACCAAAATGTAAAACTATTTTAACCCTCAAGCATACAAAAGAATCGTGAGAGATAGGAAGAAGAAAATATACCCATGAGAATGATAGAAATTTCATCAACTTGAATCCACAAAGTTGCATAGAAAGGGAAGAGAAAGAGTTTCAAATGGTTGTAGGAGAAGTTTCAGAAAAAGGGTTGCATGAGAAGAAGATGGAGTTTCAGAAAGAATGAGAAATTTCAAGTTGATAAAGAAAGAATTCTAAAATATTGAACAATGAGAATCAAAATTAATTTAATTTTAGGGAGTAAACTTTTACCTTGATCCTAACCCACTTCATGTACTATAAGAAAATCATTAAATAGATACTAATTTTATAGATAAAAAATAATTAGTCACTATATTAATTAAATTAGTTGGTAACTAAAATTTTGATAGCTAATTAAATACAAAGAAACTCGTTCCAACCTCAAGTTCGAGAGATAGCATCACTAGGATCAATCATAGCATTCAAGGTATTGTCTGCTTTGGAGGTTGGTGCTCCATCACAGTTTTGCCGTAAAAGACGCCTCAATGGGTTGGAGGAGGAAAGAGTATGTAAACTGCCATTGACCTCGATTCTTGAGCGATGTGAGACTATATTGGGAGTATTGGAACTTGAGGTCGGAACAGTGGCACCGTCTATGAGAACGAAAATGTGTCCCAAGCCCCTCATCTACGGGGAATCCATTTTCTTTAGACCTCGACTGGGGGGCTTATTCTGGTACGCCCAATATAGTCCTACATTGTCAGGAGTCGAGTCCAAAGACAGTTTATATACTCCTTCCTTCTCCAATCCACCGAGGTGCCTTTTAAGGGCAAAACCATGATGGATCACCGATCTCCAAAGTAAATAATATCTTGGATGTGGTGATTGACCCTAACAATGGTATCTCTCGGACTTCAAGTTAGAACAAAACAATTTATTAATAATAACAACTATTTTAGATACTAATAATTTTTGTATTTTTTAATATAATACCTACTTTAATTAATATAATGACTAATTATTTTTTTTTCTAAAATTAATTTTTATTTAATTTGTAGGGATATGAGAGTTTTGGGACTAAAGCTTTTTCAAACCTCATAGGCAATAAAATAGAAGTTATTTTTAAAGTTAAGGTTGATCCTTGAATCACGGATTAAAATGACTTTTCTTATGGATGTTTAAGAATTAAATGATGAGTCATAAATGAATGAAGAAAAAACAACTCAAGGCTAATGCAACCGTGTTTATGATTTCTTCATTTAGACAAAAAATAAAATGCATCATGGTACCAACCGTGAAGGAACTTGTACTTGTGTTGGTCAATGTTGTTATAATAAGTGACTTCAGTTCTAGAATGTTTGTGTATGTGGATGCATACTTTCCAAATTTGTGGGCAGTGATGGTATCTGGGTACACAGTATATACCTGCGCGTATCCGAAAAGAATGAGAAAATCGAGGTTAAAAAACATATTCTAACAGATCCTGTCGTCATCCACATGTAAAGCAATTTGGACTTTCAACACAGTTTTCTTATAGTCAAATGGATATGTTAGTGACAGCAAATGACTTTTTTCTTTCCCATTCTAGAGGAAACTCATAAAGGATATGTTTGGAAAAAACTTTAAAAACTTCTAAAAAAATAAATTAAAGAAAAGATGAATGAATTTCTTTAAAATTAAAATAAATTTAGTATATTACGTTGTAAAAGTCTTTTTATATATTGTTATTATTTTTAACTTATTTTAAAACTAATTCACGAAGAAATTGATTTCATTTTTCTCAAATCACTACAACCTCCATTACCCAGTTGAAAACCTTTTTTTTTCCTGCACTCAAATAAAAATACACAATCTTACACTAATTACATTCACTTAATTTTTTATTTCATACAAAAAAAAAATATTTTAAAATAATAATTAATTATATTTATTAAAAATGATATTTAAATTTGAACTTAAGAGTAGTTATAAAATATTAACGTTAAATAGAATAGAACTGAATTTTTTAAAAATTGTTTATATTTTAATCTAATTTAAATATTTTCTTTTCTTATATTTGAGTATAGAGAGTATAAGATTCTGATTTTAAAAACCGGATTAGACCGACCGGTTCGACTAGTCCAACTAAGAATCGGCTTAGTAACTGGCACAATCACTATAAAATCAGAATATTTTAGTAACTGATGAAAACTGGTCATGAACCGGTTAATTAATAACTTATTAATTAATTAATACAAATATTATGATATATTTTATTCAGAATTGTATGTTTATTTGTATTTTAAAAATAAAATAAAATGATATTTTTATTTTTACTTTTAGTATTTTAAAATTTTGATATTACATTTATCTAATAATGATATAAGTTATTTAATTATTGTTTATTATAACTTGTGCAATTTAAACACTTATAAGAAAGAATACAAATTAAACTGTTCATATCATAGTCACGAAATGCCCTGTACCCCCAATAAATATAAGAACCTTAAAATACAACAGCCTAGTTAATTTCATGTTGATGATTAGATAGGGCAGGGGCAAATTCAAACGCGTATGGTGCCACAAAATTTCCCAAATATTTCGTCATCTTTTAATTAATTTTTTTTATTAGCACACTAGTGGTAGTTTTTAAAGAGCGCGCGTGTAATGTTTTTTAAAATTCATTTAGAAAAGTCTAACTTTGACTCTTATATTTTCACGTGTGCGAAACTTTGAAACTTTTGTACATAGAAAGATGTTGATAGCATTCCTATGAGTTTTTCTTTGGATTTTGGAGTTCCTTGGTGATGATGGATGCGGAAGCTTATGGAGGAGGTGAGCAAGACCCTCCTAGGAGTGATGGTGATCTTGAAGGTGCATGAAGAGTGAGGAAATGGGGAGGTTTGGCCAGCCCCTTTGGTAGTGATGAATTGAAGACTAAAACCTAAGTGTTAGGCAAAGAGTGGTGTACGACACAATTTTGGCAGCATAACAATACTCTATTTAATCTTGAAAATACATGAGGTAGACCTCCTTATTTATAGATTTAGGAGCCTTGGTGAGCAAGCTTAAAGGGTAGGGATGGAAATACAAAAAGTGGGGCTGCCTAGGGTATTGACTTTAGTCAAACCACACAATCATCCTAATATTCTAGAAGATAGGTCAAAAATGCAACATTTGATAGTACACCCCTCCTTCTTTTGCTAAAGGCACCTATTTGCTAGCACACCCCTCCTTCTATTGCTAAGGGCACCTTTTTTGATAGCACACCCCTAAGTGAGCAAGTTTTGCTTTCTACACTACACTAATCTACTAAGCTACCCCTAATGGGCCTCTAAGTAGCATGTACAAGGTCTTCTCCCTCCCATCCGTGGCTTAACTCATTTGGGCGTGAATGTGCTTGGCCATGGACCTTGTGTTGGGCCTGAACTTGGGTTGGAGCTTGGGCCTCTTCCATCATCCCCTCCTTCTTGAGAGGATCTGTCCTCAGATCTACAGGGTTGATCTCAAACAACAACCTTATTCTTGCTTTGAAAACTATGCTTGTCCTCCAGGATCAAATATTAACCTACAATAAACATCAAAGAAAAGTGAGATAAGAAAATTAAGACTAGTGTATTCAAATAAAATAGTAAGGAAATAAGCCCCTTTGCTATTTTTATAAAAGTTTTGTTCGAAAGAAATAGGGCCCTTTACAAAAATATTTTTGCTTCCTTTGTGTTGTTCATTGCCCAAGATAAGCAACAACATCACAAAGTGTTGTTTTTGTGATTTTTGAGAATAAGAGTAAGCATCATGATTCAAAGGAAAAGGAGAGTTAAAATTATTGCAATCCCCCTTTAAGGATTCTTTTCCCACTATGCTTGTAGGAGGTGTTGTAAGATACTCTTCATTCTTTCTAGATTCCTCTTCTTCTTTTTCAAACAACCCCTCACTTGGCTTTTCTGTGGAGGAAAGGTTTATATCTATATATGGTTCAGCTCCAAACACATATTTATCTTCAAGCATATTCTCACAAGGGTTTTCTGTGGAAGAAGAATTTAAGTCAATGCCTGGTTCAACTCCAAACAAAGGATTTTCCTTTAATTCTTTTTTCTTTTTCTCATTTTCTCTTTTTATTTTCATTTGTACTTGGTCCTTTACCACTTGTGAAGGTGTTAAAGGATAGAGTACAAACTTTTTCTCCCTATGGGTAAAAGTTATCTCGTTGGTAAGACCATTATGCATAGTTTTCTTGTCAAATTGCCATGGTCTTCCCAATAAGATGTGGCAGGCTTCCATGGGTACTACATCACATAAAATCTCATCTTTATAGTTCCCCACAGAAAGACTGATTTTTACCCGCTTATCTACAGTTAATTCCCCATCTTCATTTATCCACTGAAGTTTGTGAGGTTTTGGATGAGGTATTAATTGTAGATTAAGCTTTTCAACCATCCTAGTGCTACAACAATTGCAGCAAGAGCCACTATCCACAATGAGAGAACAAATGTTTTCTGAAACTTTACATCTTGTATGAAAGATGTTCTCTCTCTGTGTTTCATGGTTCACACTAGGTTGATTGTTGAGGGTTCTTCTGATCATCATTAATTCTCCCTCACAAGGATATGCCCCCTCACTACTTTCCTTCTCTTCTTCCCCACTAGACTCTTCATCTTGGCTGCTATACTCATCCCTCCCTCTTAAGATCATGGTTCTCCTATTTGGGCACTGGGATGCTATATGGCCTCTACCAAGACACTTGAAGCACTGGGTGTCTCTACTGCGGGGTTGTGAGGTAGACACATCTTTTCCTACACTCTTGGGAGTTTCTTTGGATTTATCCTTTGAAAAACTATCCTCCCTTTCTCTTCTATACTCTCTCTTGGGATAAGAGTTAGAGTAGATTCCCACCCTTTGACTTGAAGTTTAGCGCAAATTTTGTTGTTCAACTTTAATGCAAAGTTGAACCAAATCATTCAAGTCTTGATAGGGAAGAAGCTCTACTTTATCTCTTATCTCAAGGTTGAGTCCACTTAAAAACCGAGATATGGTGGTGACCTCTTCCTCTCTAATAGAGGCTCTCATCATGTATAGCTCCATCTTTTGCCTATACTCTTCCACACTCATGTTCTTTTGTTGGAGCCTTTGGAGCTTGTCCATTAGCTCCCTATGGTAGTAGGAAGGTATGTGGCGACGTCTTAGGGCTCCCACAAGGTCATTCCAATACTCTATTGGAGGTTCCCTATGAAGATGTCTTTCTCTTTCGAGAGAGGTCCACCAATACATGACGTTCCCTTGGAAGCTAAGGGTGGCTAGAGGTACCTTGCATTCTTCACTCACCCTATGGCAAGCAAAGAGTTGCTCTACTTTCATCTCCCAATCTAGGTAGGTTTCTACACTCTCCTTACCATGGAAATGAGGTAGGTCTACTCTAACCTCCCTTGGGGCTTCTTCCTCTCTTCTCCTATTTCTCCTAGGGGGTGGTTGGTAGTAATCATTGATTCTAAGGCTTCCCTCCCCTAGAGACTCTTGGATTTGTGATTGAGATGCATGGGTATGTGTTTTTTTGAATTTTGAGATTTTTGTTCCTTTGCTCTAGTTAATTCATTGATTTTAGACTCATTTTCCAATTGTCTATATGAAATGTGTTGTACGTCCTTGGAGAGTTGTTTCAAAAGAGATTTTATGGACCTTACATTACTTTCAATGGACTTGGAAGAGTGAGTAGACATGACTAGAACTTTGTGTATAGAAATGTTTTACTTTTAAGAAAGAAGAGGAAAGTTAATGAAGGTAGCTTTCCAGGTAAGAGAGGTGAGTCACAATGGACTACTTAAATACCAAGTCTTGCCTTAGCCAAAAACTATCCCTCCAAAACCTTTACACAAGTCCTTCTTTAGGTAAAACACTTAGAACACAATGAGTATGAAGAAATCAAATTTTTAATGCAAGAAAACAATGCAAGCTATCAAAGCCTTAAACAAGATTAAACAAGAAATTAACGAAGTGATTAAAGCAAGTTGGTTCAATTAAAGCAATTAATAAAAACAAAATTAAGCTAGACGGCCCTAGGTGAGGCTTCTTGGACACTTGGAGCCCTTGAAGACACACTCACCAACTAATTGCGTGATTAACAAGTAATTAACACAAGCAAGATTGCAAAGAAATTAAATGACACTCCCTTTGTTGCTTTTACTATTTGCACCCCTTTTGTTGTTCTTCTAGTTGCACCCTTTTTGTTGCTTTTCTACTTGTTGGGCCTTCCAAAGTGTGTGGTGTATTTGTAGTATGGTGTTTGTTGCTGCCCTTTGCCTTTGTTCCTCTTGGAATTAGGTCAATAAAATCTTCAATCCAGCACCTATTAAGCAAGCTAGACTCCCCTCAAGTCAAATTCTCACTCAACAAGTACCAATTGATATTTAATCCAGCAACAAGCTTAGAGGCCAAAGAAAGAAAGCAAGAAACAAATTAATTTGAAAAACAGTACCACACAAATGGAATTTAAAAGTGACACAACTAGAAAGAGTTCAAATGAAATTAGACAAGCAAATAAAAGGTACTCAAATAATGGATGGCACACAAAAAGGAACCTAGGAATAACACTAGATTTGATTTAAAAACCAAAAAACAGCACCACAGAAAAGCACATATTGTTGTGGTCCAGAAAGCGTATCTTTAAAAGATTTATGCTAAGCTGACCCTTTTGTATTTGCTTCTGAAAATTGAGACACAATCAAAATAAGATCTCAACAAACTTTTGGCGTTGGTTTCACTCCAAACGCATGTACCAATTAATTTTGGTAAATTTTATAAAATCAGTGCTCAGAGCTGCCAGCTGGAACGTCAAGATTGCACACTTTTTTTGTAATATTTATCTTTTTTTTTCTATTTCTTCTTTTCAGATGGTTCTTTTTTTGTCCTTTTGCTAACACCTCAAATTTGTGAAATCCAGAGGCTCAGAAATTTTTGATGATGTATGTGATTTTCATAAATCAAAACAGTCAGCACAGAAAAGTGAAAAATAAGGGGTTCTGAAAACTGGAATGAAAAACAGAATGATATACCTTAAAAACAGAATGGAGTCAATATGATGGAATTTGTGTGGATCTAACACACAAATAAGAACTCAAACTAAAATTAAAAATGCACCAAAGGATCAACACAAAACAGATTTCAGATCAAACATTCAGACCAAAAACAAGAAACAAATAAATCAAAAAGAGTACTACTAGGATTTGATGACAAATATGGAAACACATGACTTAGACAAAACTTATGGATTCATAAAATGAAAAGACACAAGAACATCATATGACCCAAATGAAATTTCAAGCAAGACTCAAATACCTAAAAAATAAAAACAGCAACACAAATATATCAAGAATCCTACACAAAATTGAAAATAGATGTTCAAGCACAAGTTTGAACCAACCTACCAAATGAAATGAATAAACAAGCATTCAAATCATATTAAAACACAAAAAACAGCAAGACAACTTGGAATAAAGATGAACAACTTGGAGAAAAGAAGAACTCAAAAAGAAAATGAAAAGAGATACTCATCTTTGAAGAACCATAGCTCTAGATACCAAATGATAGCATTCCTATGAGCTCTTCTTTGGATTTTGGAGTTCCTTGGTGATGATGGATGCGGAAGCTTATGGAGGAGGTGAGCAAGACCCTCCTAGGAGTGATGGTGATCTTGAAGGTGCATGAAGAGTGAGGAAATGGGGAGGTTTGGCCAGCCCCTTTGGTAGTGATGAATTGAAGACTAAAACCTAAGTGTTAGGCAAATAGTGGTGTATGGCACAATTTTGGCAGCATAACAATACTCTATTTAATCTTGAAAATACATGAGGTAGGCCTCCTTATTTATAGATTTAGGAGCCTTGGTGAGCAAGCTTAAAGGGTAGGGATGGAAATACAAAAAGTGGGGCTGCCTAGGGTATTGACTTTAGTCAAACCACACCATCATCCTAATATTCTAGAAGATAGGTCAAAAATGCAACATTTGATAGTACACCCCTCCTTCTTTTGCTAAAGGCACCTATTTGCTAGCACACCCCTCCTTCTATTGCTAAGGGCACCTTTTTTGATAGCACACCCCTAAGTGAGCAAGTTTTGCTTTCTACACTATACTAATCTACTAAGCTACCCCTAATGGGCCTCTAAGTAGCATGTACAAGGTCTTCTCCCTCCCATTCGTGGCTTGACTCATTTGGGCGTGAATGTGCTTGGCCATGGACCTTGTGTTGGGCCTGAACTTGGGTTGGAGCTTGGGCCTCTTCCATCAGATGTACTTTTACTTTGTTTGTCAAGGAGACAAAATAATATTTCACAAATATTATCAATCTACTATCAAAACAATAAATTTTTCCAATAAAAGACTAATACTCTACTATCAAAACAATAAATTTTTCCAATTAAAGACTAATATTGTGTTTGTTCTCTATGATTTATTATGGTAAAAGAATGATTGAAGAATGAGTAACTTGGTTCTTTGCTTTAAGGTGAGCTTTAAGGTGAGAATGGATGAGTCAGAATGTTCTTTCTCACATGCAGTGATTTGAGACGAAAGCCACATAAGCATGAGCAAATTTACCTGAGTGTCCTTTCTTTATTCATTGTTCTTTTACGTTGTAGACAATTACAACAAACATGTACTAGATGATCTAACTTGTCTTAACACTTCTAGTCAGTCCTTAGTAGACGACCTTCTTCTCCTAACAGCATTAACAACATGAGTTAGATCCAATTTGCATCATGTTACCAACTCCATTAGCATACAGATATTCTTCATCATCCTCCTTTCCTTCTTAGTACTTGAAGCTTGAGTAACTGAGAGCTTAGCTTAGTGTGGTGTAATAAAGGTGTTGAGACAAACAGAATATCCCAACTGCCTAGTCCCTATATATGTTCATAACCCTTTATATGCCTCACAGGATCAAGATGCTTCATTTCAAACTTTGAGCTTAATTTTCCTTTTTATACTAGTTGACTATAAGGGTATCATCTGCATATAAATGCTAGAACACCACAACCTCTTCTTCTCTATTGAAGATGATGACATAATTATCATAACAAATTCTCTAGAACTTTGTCTACCTTAGAAAGTCATCAAATCTCTTGTACTATTGCCTTGGACTCTATGTCAAGCCATATAATGATTTCTTCAAGAGACAGAGTTTCCCTCCTCTTAAACAAATCCCTCAGACTGTTGCATGTAGACAGTCTTCTCCAAAATACCATATAAAAAAGTTGTCTTTACATCTAATTGTTCCAACACCATATTGAATTGGTTGATAATAGACATTAAAATTCTGATAGAATAATGTTTTACCACATGTGAGAATATCTAATTATAGTCTACTCCTTCCACATGTGTAAACCTTTCGCCACCAGTCTAACCTTGAACATTTGACCTTCCACACTCGATATTCCCTCCTTCTTCTTGAACACCCACTTGCATATTACTACCTTTTGGTTTCTCGGTAGATCAGAAAGAGTCCATGCGTGGTTCCTCCTTAGAGACTTAATTATTGAAATAGGGGGAAACTAAGTTCAATAGGGGGTGAATTGACTTAGAAGATTTTTGCAACAATTTTTTTAATTCAAATTCAATGTCAATTTTTAGCAGATTATTTTGGAAAACATTAGATTAAATTTTAAGCAAGATATACAGTTAGAAAGATTTAAATCTATTTAAAAAAAATCAATTTATCAAAATTAATTTTTCAACAGATTGTTTTGTAACTTAAAGATTAATTTTGTAATCAAGAAATACTGTTAAAAAAATTTAAACCTACTAAAACTAGAAACAACTAATTGAAATTTTTAAAACGTTTTTCAACACACAAAACAACAAGCACAATCAAATATAACAACAATACAAAGAAAAATAATTTTATATTTTATATGACAAATACAAATTTTAGAAAAACAATCAATGCTTTAGTAAAACAGTTGATTGTATTAAGATCAATCTAATTTTATTAAACTGTTTCTATTTCAAACAATTTTATTAATCAATAATTGATACAAATTATAGCAAAATATATTAAGAGTTAGTGTAACAATCAATATCAGCTATTTCAGTAACTTCAGTTATTACAGAAAATCAATACAAGTTTGCAAAAACTAAATCAACATATTATTTTTAAAAAAATAACTGATTGATTGTATAAAAAAAATTATTATGTAGAAAATTCGTAAAGCAGAATAGGGAACACAAAAACACGAAGAATTTTATACTAGTTCACTCTCATAAAACTACATCCAGTCCCACCTCACACCAAGGTGGTTTTCACAAAAAAAAAATATTTTACAAAAATACACCAAACTGTTCTTAAACACTACAAACACAAAAGTACACACTACAACACCCTATTACAACAAAACTATTCAGCAAGAAACCCTATCTTTGCCAACAATACAATACAGAAAAATAATACAATAAAAATGGAACGAATTAACCTAAATATTTAAATAAGAAATACAACTGGATCTCTTAATTTCACAACAACTATGAAATATATTTGGTCTCATCAAGATGATGAAGATTTTGCTCCAAGAAACCTCATAGATTTTTCAAAAAATTTCTCACAAAAACTTGATTTGCAAAATTTCTCTCTTAGATGTAAAAGTTGAAAGTGTATGTGTAACCTTTTTCCGATACAATGCAGACCCTTTTTATAGAGAATAAACAATGCAATTTTTTCTTTTATAAAAAAAATACAGTTTAGTAAAATCAATTTGTTGAAAAACTTGAAGTAACTTGTTGATTTTACTTAAAGGAATATAACTTGCATAAAAACTGAATTTTCTCATGGAAATAATTTCAACTAAAAACACTTCTTATGTAACATATTAAAACATGATTTTCAGAATATAAAACATATTTTAAAAAATGCTAAAAATGTTAAGTATTTTCAACCAATTGATCTAAAACATAACAAATTGAAAAACTGTTACTTTTCAAAAATTAATTTAAAAAACAATTGAAAAAATGTTTTAACCAGTTAAAATATTTGTTTTTGGATTCATCATCATCTCTTAAAGAAAAAGATAAATCAAAGACACAAGAAAAAAAAATTAAGATTATACTACCTAGACACATATGGCAGCAAATCTTTAAAAAGACTTCATCAAACACAAACGTTGGATCCTTGAGATGTTCAACAATGTCCCTCTGTTTGATGAAGACAAACAATTTAGCAACAAGTCTTGAATCTTGAAAAACTTTATATTTTGTAGGTAGCAGTCAGTGGCAAAAAGAAGTTAACATCATCAGTTCTTCAGCTTGTTCCCCTTGACTTGCATATTTTCGCAACACCAACTTCAGCTTCAGCAACATATTCTCCTCCTTTGTATTCATCAAATAGAATATAGGCAGTAGTAACAAAAGTGCTTAAGGAAAATATAAAATGTTCAAGGTGAATAAACACCAATCAACATAATAGAAACCAAAAAATAAAAGTGTTCAATAGATAGGAAAATTAAACCGATTAAAAATAGAACAAAATAGATTAGAAATCACAATGGTAGAGCTCAACCAATTGTTCCTATACTACTTCAATCTGATCATCAATATGTTGAAACCTTGATGTAGCCATGTCAAAATACTCCCTTTGTTATGCAAAAACAGTGTCCAACCTGTGAATCATGAGCCTTTCAAATCTGGATAGTGGTTCACCTCTATCCACTGGTGGGACATATTCAACCATGTAGTCTGCAAGTGATGTGAGTTGATTTTAGGATTGCACATTTTAGAGGTTGCACTTTGTTTATGGTTTTTGAATTAGCAAATATTGTGATAAGCTCAAAGAAGATTGTCATTGGAAACGAACTTAACCAAGTGGTTAAATAAGTGTAAAGGTTCTTTTCTAGAGAGAAAAAGAGAAAAACACAATTATAGGGTGATGATCATGATGTTGCGGAATGGAATAAAGCATAAAGGAAACAATGGATAAGTATTATGGCTGAATAGTAGAGGAAGAAACAATAACACAATGAAATGGTATCATGGAAGGCATAATGGAAGAAAAACAAAAGAGAAAGATGAGAAAAAGCTTATGGAGTGGAAGATGGTTCACGCCACTTGGAAGGATGGGAGCTTCCAAGATGAGTGGTGAAGAGCTGCCACTTGAAGTGCATTACACTCAAGATAAGACCAAAATATGAGAGCACTCAAGACTCACTAAACACTCTGATAGAGTTTCTTTTCTATTAAAAATTCAAGGTCCAAATACATGAGGCAAGACACTCTATTTATAGGAGAGAGTGCCTTGGAGAACAAGAGTGAGAAGGGTAGGGGCGGAAATATGGAGAGGCTTTTAGAAACTAGGTCTAGCCTAGCTAATGTCGCCCCATATGGATGTTTTCTAGAAGGTAGGTTTAAAGAGTGAACATGGGCGGCACATGGAGGTGTGGTTGGGTTTGGCACAAGCCCAATTTATACTAAAGTACACCTTACTTTAGCTTATTCTTCTAATTGGAACCCCCCAAAATGAGTCCAATTTATTTACATAAACTTGTCTTGCAAAAAGACTAGAAGGAAGAACAACTGATATTCTGGTCTATGTCTGGTTCTTCTTCCATTGAGGCTTTTCTAAGGTTTAGTGGGGTCTATTCTTATATGTTGAGATGATTGACCTTGGTGTGAAGTGTTTGTGGTGTCCTTGATCATCAGCTTGTCGAGTTGGATTGTATCAGCAAGTCTCTTGGACTTGATCATGCGCTCCTTCATCAAATAAATCCAATTTACCTTGATTTTATTTACCAAGAAGTACATCAAAATAAGATCCTCCTTGGCAACATTGCATTATTACTCCTCCTTGCTGTAAGCTGCCATGCAACAAAGTAGGCAAGGAACCTCTTTGTCAACTAGAGATGTCACACATGAAATCGGTTGATGGAGAAACTTTGATCCTTGAGACAAGTGCGATAGAACTGCATTTTATTAAACTCACTGATCTCATCAATATTTGTTTCCCAATTTTGACACCATTGTACTTCAGTTTAGTGAGTGATTTTTAAACAACAGGAGTGATCAACATGTCCACTCCTTTCACCTTGGACTTCAAATTTTTCCCATCAAAAGTCAGATTGGTGTAGAACACCTTAACAAGATTTGGCTAAATGGTTTTAATTAGCTCCAAAAATGGTTGAAGCTTTTTAATCTTCCGTAGATTCCTTGCTTCATCCAACTTTTATTCCTTCATCTAAGAAAACTTAAGAATTTTGGGAATATTAATTTGTTTTCTACTCACAGAATGACGTCTTTGCTTCATCATCACCATCACACCAGATTTCTAGGTGAACAAAGAACTTAAGGTTGTTGTCCTTTATCTCTTCTTTTTCATTAGAGAAGTCATGAGACTATTTTTGTTTGTATAACGAAAAAAAAAATTGTGCTTTTGAAAAATTATGAATGAACAACTGCTGAACAAAGGTTAGATGATATATCCAAAAATTTTATTAATTAGAAAAGACAGTTTTTAATTTGTTTTAAATGCAACGTTCAATTTAGATTTATTGAAAAAGATAGAATTAAATATGTGTTTAAAACATTCAACAAATTTGTATAGGAAAGAGAAATTTCAATCAATACATTTTAAAAGTTTTGATTAACTGGATATGGAAAAAGATGCAATAGAAGATTTCGGTCAGCACCAAATCCCAACAAACATATCACATGTATATGCATTTACACAGTCAAACAAAAAAGATTTACTTTTAACACTACACGTCACTCAAATTTAAACAAAATCAGAAAAAAAAAAATCATTCAATTAGAATAGTAACAAATTATGAAAAACAATAAATTGACAATTATTTTAATCGATTATATTTTCATTAGGAAACATGACTTAAGCTAATGGTGCCTAATTCAATTATGAGATAATTGAATCTATCTCGTGCAAGTGGTTTAGTAAAAAAATCAACTAATTTTTTCTCTGTTTCAATGAATTTAATTTTGCAATTATCATTAGAAATATGTTCACGGAGAAAATGATGTCTAATATCGAAGTGCTTTGTACGTGAATACTTGATATGATTTTTTTGTCAAGTTTATAGCACTGGTATTATCACATAATAAAGGAATATTGTTCAAGTTTAACCCAAAGTCACTTAACTGTTATTTTAACCATGGGGTCTGTGCACAAAAACTTCCTGCAGTTATGTATTCAACTTTTGCTCTTGATAAAGTCACACAAGCTTGTTTCTTGCAATGTCATGAGATTAAACTAGATCCAAGTAGATGACAAGTTTCGCTTGTACTTTTTCTGTCAATCTTACATTATGAAAAATCAGAGTCAGAATAGCCAATTAAATTTAAAGAAGAATGACAAGGATACCACAAACCAACTTCTTTAGTTCCCTACAGGTATAACAAAATTCTCTTGCTAGCATTAAAATGTGACTCCTTTGGAGCAAATTGACACCTTGCACATATGCATACAACAAACACGATGTTTTGTCTACTTGCAGTAAGGTACAAGAGTGAACCTATTAATCCTCTATAATTAGTTTGATCCACTATCTTTCCTGACATATCTTGATCTAGGTGACAACTTGTTGACATAGGAGTGTTTACTGCTTTGCATTTTTCCATTTCAAATTTTCTCAGCAAACCCTTATAGTACTTTGTTTGACAGATAAATATGTTACCCTGTAGTTGTTTCACCTGAAGTCCTAGGAAATAGTTGAGCTCACCCAGCATGGACATTTCAAACTCACTTTTCATAGCATTCACAAAAGCTTGACACAAGGTTTTATTTGTTGAACCGAAAAAGATATCATCTACATAGACTTGTACCAAAATACTATCATCTTTCTTTTTCTTAATGAAGAGTATCTTGTCTGTCTTGCCTCTTTCATATCATTGAGCTAACAAAAAGTTGTTTAACATTTCATACCATTGCCTAGGTGCTTGTTTTGGTCCATACAAGGATTTGTTGAGTTTGTAGACATGATTTGGAAACTTATGCTCCTCAAACCGAGATGGTTGTGATACAAATACTTCTTCATTGATATAACCATTAAGAAAAAGCACTCTTTACATCCATTTGGAATAATTTGAAACATTTCATGCAAAAGCTAATAAAAGTCTAACAATTTCCAGCTTTGCTACAAGAGCATAGGTTTCATCATAGTCAATATCTTCCTCTTAGTTGTAACCCTTTGCAATAAGCCTTGCCTTGTTCCCAGTGATGACTCAAAGTTCATCCATCTTCTTTATGAAGACCCACTTTGTGCCAATGATTTTTGTGTTTGTTGTCCTTGGAATCAAAGACCACACCTCATTTCTAGTAAATTGATTCAACTCTTTCTGCATAGTTAGAATCCAATTTTCATCTTGCAAAACCTTTTTCAGATTCTTTGGTTCGACTTGGGAGACAAATGTCATGGCTTTACAAAGATTACTGAGTGACTTTTTGGTTGAGATACCCTTCTTAATGTTCCCAATGATATTTTTCAGAGTCAGATCCCTGGGAGTCTTCCATTCTCTAGGCAAATATGGATCAACAGCTTGTCCTTCAACAGAAATTGACTTAGTTGCTTTTGTATCAATTGGTTGATTTTTCTGAAGTGTAGTTCTTAAATCATTTGATTCAAGATCATCTTCAACAGGCTTATGTAGATAATTTTAGTCTCATAAAAAACATGTACAAACTCATCAACAATTAAAAGCTTTTTATTATAAATTCTATATGTATGTCCATTTAGAGCATAACCAAGAAAGATTCCTTCATCATATTTTGCATCAAAACTTCCAAGATTATCCTTACCATTATTGAGAACAAAATATTTACAACCAAACACTCTAGGATGACTTATATTATAATTTCTTTCCTTATACAACTCATAGGGTGTTGTCTTTAAAATTGACCTAATAAAAGTTCTATTTAGAGCATATGCATCAATGTATACAACATCAGCCCAAAAATATTTAGGGAGATTGGATTCATTCAACATAGTCGTAGCAAGCTCTTCTAGTAATCTATTCTTCCTTTAACTACCCCATTTTGTTGTGGAGTTCTAAGAGTAGAAAAATTATGAGAAATACCATGTTTTTCACTAAAATCAATTAAATATCTCATTTTGAAACTCTCCCCATGATCACTTCTAATAGACTTAATGCTACAACTATTTTCATTTTGTAATACCTTAGCTAATTTTTTAAACACATCAAATGCATCATTTTTAGAGGTAATGAATAAAGTCCAGTTAAATGTAGAGAAATCATCAACAATGACCAATGCACAAAAATTTTCACCAAGACTAGTAGTTCTAGATGGGCCAAACAAATCCATATGCAAAATGTCTAAAGGCTTCGTAAAAGTAACAACATCTTTAAGCTTAAAAGAAGATCTAGTCTATTTTCATTTTTGACATGCATCACAAATTTTATTGTTTTCAAATTTGATTTTTGGTAAACTAGAAACAAGATCCTTAGATTTCAATTTGTTCAAATGTCCAAAACCAGGATTTATCACTTTTTGAAATAAGACACTCATTTATAGAAGCATTATGATGAATATCAAGGAGATAGATGTTATTGAACCTCTTACCAGTGAAGACTACCTTAGCAGTGTCTCCATTACAGATTAGACACTTTTCATATTCAAATTTCACCTTATATCCCTTGTCACAAAGTTGACTAATGCTAAGAAGATTATGTTTCAAACCTTTTACATATAAAACATCCTTATTTATTGTTGTTGCTTCAGTCCCAATAATGCCTCTTCCAAGAATTCTCCCACGGTGGTTGTCACTATAAGTAACATATCCTGTCATATGTTTAGAGAATTCATTGTTAAGATACCACTGTTTTAGTCCTCTTTCTCCTCTTGTTTTTGGCAAAATAGATATAAACAAATAAATGTTGTACCCTCAGTTTTTCGGTCCAGATGAGTTACTACCTTTCCCTAGGCAATCATTTAGCTAAACCTCTTGCAACAAGATAATTTCTGAGCCTGCAAGACCTAGAGGAATGAGCACTCTTCATGCAGTAAAAACATGATATGGAATCATATTTTTAGAACTGTTAAACGAAGCATACTTTGTTTTTGTAACGCCCCTCAAAGTCTTTTCATATTTATATAATAAAATAAGCGTAGACATTAATTTATAAAATCAACATATGTATATATATTGAAAATACATCATCCCATACATTGTATCTCAAAAAGAAACGTCCCTCTTATAGGGGTTTTAATACATTCCATCAACTGTTTCGAAATAAAACCAAAATACAGCATAAAAAGAAAACAGGCGATCTCTTCCTCCAACTGCTCACTGAGGAGCTCGACTACCTGCAACATCATCTGCTCCCGTGTAAAATACACGATCATCACAGTTTTAAGAAAAACAGCCACAGAACAAAACACAGGGTAAGCTAGCTATTCTAAAACTTGAAGTACGAAACTTTAAAATCAATATAAAACAGATTTAAAACACCCACGTAAAATCCATCAATTTTCCCATTCATTTCACACACTTCACAATTTCATCAAGTGTTATTTGTTTCACATAAACCATCAAGTGTCTATCAAATTTCAATAATTCTCTTTCTCACACCAGACTTCCACTGACTCACCACACATACCACACCACTGTAAAGTCCACACAGGACAGTTAGTGAAGTCCACACAGGACAGCTCGTGAAGTCCACACAGGACAACTACTGAAGTCCACACAGGATAGCTCGTGAAGTCCACACAGGACAGCTCGTGAAGTCCACACAGGACAACTACTGAAGTCCACACAGGACAGCTCGTGAAGTCCACACAGGACAGCTACTGAAGTCCACACAGGACAGCTCGTGAATTCCACACAGGACAGCTAATGAAGTCCACACAGGACAGCTCGTGAAGTCCACACAGAACAGCTAAAGAAGTCCACACAGGACAGCTAAATATCATCAATTCACCCAATGCACCATACAACACTTAAATGAACGATTCCCACCACAACAACAATCGTATCAAGGTTCAGATTTTCCAATATCACATGCATTTCACATATCAATCTCAAACAAGTTCAAAGCGACACTAAAACAGGGGATTTCGAAAACAACATTAAAATCGGCGATCACGTCGCCCCACACATAAAAATAGAGCATCGTGAAAAAGAATATGAAACCGGCGACCACGTCGCCCTCACTTCAAAACCTCCTCGCCTAAAGTTTTTATAAACGAAAATGCTAGCTTCCCTTACCTGGACTTGCGTAAAATCTCACTACGAGCTCTAACCCACCGAACTTAAGAATACCCGAACTCTGTTTTAGCGTCCTGATCGGAAAACTCGCAGAGAACTTTCCAGGAGTCCAAGGGCAGTCGTCGCTCGTCGTACTGGTGCTTGAGGATGCCTGAATCGCAGCGCGAAGGAGAGAAAAGAGAAGGATGAAGGTAAACTCACTCTGTCACTCTTGAACCACTGCAACGTTCTTTGCCTCTCAGAAGTGAGTTTTTAAAACTAAGCCAACTTGCCCAGAAATGCCGCTGCCCCCCGCCCACTCTGCAGGAAAGCTTGCGTGCACACTTCCTTGAACAGTATGACCACGTGGGTTTCTGCGCATACCAACTCTCTGATGCTAACTATTCTGAAACACCCTTTTTGTCTACGTGTCGCGCATGCAGGACGTCTCATGCTGGGAGCCTGGGTCCCACCTTATCTGTGTGAAACACGACATCGCGCGATAACCTTCCACCGATGACTTCTCGCGCGATGACTATCCACCGATGTCTCATCCTGGCGGACGACCGATGTCTCTCCCTGGAGGACGACTGATGTCTCTCCCTGGAAGACGACCGATGTCTCTTCCTGGAAGACGACCGATGCATCCCTCATCCTGGCGATGACCGTCTGTCTCTCTCCCTGGCGATCCCCGCGTGTCTCTCGCCCTGGCGATGCCCGCATGTCTCTCACCCTGGCGATGCCCGCATGTCTCTCGCCCTGGCGATGCCCGCATGTCTCTCGCCCTGGCGATGACTGATGACACATCGCCACGCCTTGCTGAAGGTTCTTCATCCCACTATGTTACGTCCAAGGTATCACCTCCACATGGCTTGGTGACGTCGGTAGCTTCACATTTCCAAGAATAGATCAGCACTACTCCTCGTGCGCCCATGCATGCAACACTGAGGACGATTTCTTATGCTCAAGCATAGAGCTTCGCATGCACAGCGTATCTAAGGCTTAACCCACACCTTGATACGCGTGGTTTTTGGAACCCACTATGGTTGATCCAACATCTTGACCACATACTAAGTGCACTTTCAGCGATCATGTACACCATAGGCGATTGGCAATCATGTGTACTCTAGGCGACAGGCGGTTATGTGCCAGAGAAGTCGGAGATCGCCTCCGTCTTCAACAACGGCGATCTCGTAGACTTCTAAGCTACACTTTTCTTCCTTTACTCTTCTTGATCCACATGTCTTCCTCGAGCACACCCACGTGATTACCTCACGATAAAGTCATCGCACCTGACTACTTGGTTAATACAATGGTCAGCCGACCGACCTCTACCAGCTGACCCCAGACCTTGGGCGACGTCCGAGGTCCGACTACTACGAAACTTCTATTACCAGCTCTTTGTATTTTAAATAATAACATCTTCTGAAATTATTTAAATATAACACTTTTATTCCAATTAAAGTTTCTAGGTCCTTACAGTTTTAGCATGTACAAAGAAACTAGATAACTTCTTGACATTATTTTTCTTTCCATGTTTATATCCTAATCCCTTTTACCAAACACAACGTTTTGTGATCCTAAAACAATTTCTAGACTAGCTCTTCCCATGGTGAACTTAGACAAGGTTTTCAAAAGATATTTTATCTTATCTTCCAAAACTTTGCAATTTTTACAATTGTTTTTCATTTTACTTGATTCAACACATTTACAGGTTGCATGCAAACAAATCATTTCAAGATTAACAAGCTTTGTTTGAGCATCATGCAACTATTTTTCTAATGACTTTACTTTTGATTCAAGAAAATTATTATCATTTTTTAACTTGTTTCCTTTGACAACAAGACTATTAGCTTCTTCATGTGTTTTATGAAATGCAAGTAACAGTTGATCATAATTTTTAGAATCTTCAGTAGAACAAACACTTACTGAATTACTGCTTGATGCTTCATTATCTGCCATGAAACATAAATTGGCTTCTTCCCTTTCTGTAGATAAATCACTGGATGAAGACATGTCGTTATCTTCTCAAGATATGTATGCTTTTTTGCCCTTGCTTTTGTCTACTTTTCTGCCTTGAGCTTTTTCATTGTTATGATTGCTTGGACAATCCACTTTAATATGTGTTGGCTTACCACAATCAAAACATGTATAATTAGTAGTACTAGAATCATTTGTTTTAGAAGCATACGTCCTCTTGGATTGAAATCTGTCACGATTTTTCTTCTTCAAAAATTTGTTGAATTTCTTTGTGAGTAGACTTAAAGTCTCATCTTGATCTGAGTCCTCTTCATCTTCTCTAGAAACTTTCTTTTGTGTACCGGCCTTCAGAGCTATGCTCTTGATTTTATTTTCAATCGGTTAAGTTCTAGCTCATGTTCTCTCAGCTTTCCAAATAAAGTTGTTGTAGACAGTTTTGACAAGTCCTAGGATTCATAGATTGTTGTAACTTTTGGTTGCAACTTCTATCCAAGCATTCCATAACCTTTATATTCAATTCTTCTTTGTCAAAAGCTTTTCTCAAGCCTTTCAAGTGATTCACTATGTGTGTGAACCTCTTATGCACCTCAACAATAGTCTCTTCCTACAGCATCCTGAATAGCTCATACTTCTAAATGAGTGTGTGTTTCTTTGCTCTTTTTATATCCTGAATTCCCTCATGAGTAACCTCAAGAATGTCCCACATCTCCTTAGCCGAGCTGCACTGAGACACCCTGAAAAACTCATCAAGATTTAAAGCATATGTAATTATCTTTTTAGCCACATAATTATATTGAGCTTTCTTACTCTCAATATCAAACCATTCAAACCATTTAGATTCAACAGTTTCTTCTTTAACAACATGCATAGGAATAGGAATAAAAGGACCGTTGACCACAACATCCCATATACCCTCATCTATTGATTCCAAAAAAAAAAAATTCATCCTTACTTTCCAGAAATAATAATTCACACCAAACATAAGAGGTCTATTAATATACATTCCTTTAATAAAAGGAAGCTTCAACTCAACCATTTTCAAAAAAAATAAAATAAAATTGATTAACTTTCAAGCCCTAACTCTAATATCAATTGTGTTAAAATAGGGAGAAGTTAAGTTCAAGAGAGGGGGGGGGGGGGGGGGGGGGGGGGGGGGGGTGAATTGACTTAGAATATTTTCGCAACCATTTGTTTAATTCAAATTTAGTGTCAATTTTGAAAAGATTGTTTTGCAGGTTAACATTATTTTTGTAATCAAGAAATACCTTTTAAAAAAAATTTAAACCTGTTAAAACTAGAAACAACTAATTGAAATTTTGAAACATTTTTCAAGGCACAAAACAAAAAGCACAATCAAATATAATAGCAATACAGAGAGAAAGAATTTTACAGTTTATATGACAAATATAGATTTCAGAAAAAAAATCAATGCTTTAATAAAACAGTTGATTGTATTAAGATTAGTGTAACTTTATTAAATTGTTTCTATTTCAAACAATTTAATTAATTAGTAAATGATACATATTATAGCAAAATATATCAAGAGTCAGTGTAACAATCAATATCAATTATTTCAGTAACTTCAGATATTGCAGAAAATCAATACAAGTTTGTAGAAACTAAATCAACAAATCATGTTTGAAAAAGCATATATTGATTGTATCATAATAGATTATTATGCAAACAATTCATAAAGAAAAAATAGGGAAAAGAGAAACACCAAGAATTTTATACCGGTTCACTCTTATAAAGAGTTATATCTAGTCTCACCTCACACCAATGTGGTTTTCACTAAAAACAAAATTCTTTTACAAGAAATACACCAAATTATTATTGAACACTACAAGAACAAAAACACACACTGCAACACCCTATTATAGCATAACTATTCACCAAGAAACCCTATCTTGGCCAACAAATACAATACAAAAAAACAATATATTAAACAATAGAACAAATTATAACCTGAATAGTGAAACAAGAAATATAACTGGATCTCTTAACAACCGTGAAATATCTTTGGCTTCAACAAGATGATGAAATTTTTGCTCTAAGAAATTTCAAAGATTTTTCAGAAATAATTTCTCACAAAAACTTGAGCAAAAGCTCTCTCTCAGATTTAAAAGTTGAAAGTGTATGTGTAACCTTTTTCTGATACAATGCAAACCCTTTTTATGGAAAATTAACAAAGCATATTTCTTAAAAAAACATACAGTTTAGTAAAATCAATCTGTTAAGAAAAACACGATGTAACTTGTTAATTTTACTTAAAAGAATATAACTTGCATAAAAATTGATTTTTTTCATCTGGAAAGAATTCAAACTGAAAACACTTCTTATGTAACA
Organism: Phaseolus lunatus; assembly: GCA_013389735.1. Classification (NCBI taxonomy): domain Eukaryota; kingdom Viridiplantae; phylum Streptophyta; class Magnoliopsida; order Fabales; family Fabaceae; genus Phaseolus; species Phaseolus lunatus. The sequence goes on from CM023867.1 coordinate 11,862,351, forward strand.
TATTAAAACATGGTTTTCAGTATATAAAACATATTTCAGAAAATGCTAAAAATCTTAAGTATTTTCAATCAATTTGTCTAAAAAATAACATATTGAAAAAATGTTACTTTTCAGAAATCAATTTAAAAAATAGTTGAAAATTTTTTTTAACCAGTTAAAAAAACTCTTCAATCAAAAGATAAATCAAAGACACAAGACAAAAATAAAGACTAAACTACCTAGGCACATATGGTAGCATATCTTCAAGAAGACTTCATTAAACACAAACGTTGGATCCTTGAGATGTCCAACATTAATCTCCTCCTCCATGGTAACCTGCTAATGTTGACCTTTTACACCTTTTGCATTCTCCTGGAAGCTTCTAGGCACTGAATCATCTATCTCTTTTATTGTTGTCAAAGCATCGTTGATAAAGTCAACATATGCAAACCTCTGTGTAGGTTTGGTCATCCTCCTTTCCCTATCACGTGTAAGCTGATAATCGAAGTCAACCATTACATGTTTGGGCCTTCTCATGTAAAAGGTAGAAGGTTGCTCAACATCGTTTGACGCCTCATAGTCTGAAGCCTCCAGATAGTGTGGTCCATCAATAAAAGGCTCCATCTCAACATGTACTTTCTCCTTCTCTTTCTTTAGATCTCTAAAATCATAGTCATTTGAGTCTCATTGAATGTGACGTCTCTAATCATGAAACACCTAGCTTTTCCAGACTCTAACCTCCACAACTTGTACCCCTTCACACCTTTTACGTATCCATTGAAGATCCATCTCTTAGCCCATGCTTCAAGTTTGTCTTTCTTAACATGTGCAAATGTCAAGGCCTCTTCCCTCTACTCTCGTAACTCTTTTACCATAGTCATAAAAGTTTGCATAACATTATTTTTCTCTTCTCCTCCCCTTTTAGTTATTGTTTTATGTGTTTCTCGCATTCTTCTTTTAAGTGGCATAGGACTAATTTTTCCTACTCCATGAGAGACACCAAAATGTTTTATCCAAGAGATGATAACCTCCATTACTAGAGCATTCAATGTGTGTTTTTTTTTTTTTTTTCTAATCCATCATAGTCCTATTTGTAGTTTAAGCATCTTTTTGAGCTTTGTAATTCTTTTGCTAAAATTAAGGTTCCCCCTAGTATTTTATTTTTTGGTCTCATTTTATCTTTTATTTCCTTAATTAATTATTATTTTAATGCTATTTAGTTGTATAAGCAGATTTGTTCCATATTACGTGTTTTATTTTGGTTTGGTCATGATAAAATCCCTTCATATTTATGTGAGACGAATATCCTAGGTTGCTTTAATTAATTTCTAGTGATTGAGTAGAACAGAAATCTACCTATCACTACACAACCACCATACTTGAGCGAATACTTGTTTAAGGTAGGTTGAAAACTTGTCTATCACCATACAACCCACAAATTTAAATGAATACTTACTTAGGTAGGTTGGAAACATACCGATCACTACACATATATTATTAAAAAATATCTTAACAATTTTTAGTTTGATCTACCTACTTTTAATTATTCCATCTAAACTCAAATATTAACAAAGAAAAGTGTCATCTATGATGAACCAACTTGAATATATCTAACTGATTTCACTTCATTTAATGATATATTCTTAAAACAGATTTCCTTCTTAAAACACCCCTAACTCATTAGTGATTTAATTGCAATAACTAATTTTTAGTTTGTACATACTAAGTATAAAAAAAGAGATAATTAAAAAAATAATTGTGAAAAAAGTTTATTAAAATTAAGTTATATTAATTAAATTTTTTTAACCAATAAGAAATTAATTATTTTTTATTATATTTGAGTTTAGATGTATGTACGAGTAAGACAAGTCAAGTCGTAGTCTACTGTTAAAAAATGTGAGATGTGTTTAACATTCTGCTTAAGCCCTTCACATAATTGTAATTGCAAGTGTCAAAGTATGAGTTGATCTGTTCGATAATTCACATTAATTTTTTTAATATTATTAATTATTAATTATTATGTAATATGAATGTAGTATGGTTTGTCGATTAAATATAATTAAATATTTTTATTCATTATTTCATAAATATTATGTATTTACAAGTGCAAATTTAAATTTTATTTCATGGTTTACTTTAATATTTTTTTATAATACAATTCTTTATTTATATTAAATAGTAAATTATTAGTCTTTAAGTTTTTTCTTTCTAATTTTTATTCTTACAATAAAACCTTTTTTTTATAAGATACTTAAATATAAGATTAAAAAATTAAAAAAGAAAAACTTTTAAATTTTTTTAAGTTTGTGTGATTTCATCCGTAGGTCCATAAATCACAGCTATGCGGGACGCGTCAAACCTATTAACTTGTAAGTGTTATTATATAAGCAATCCTACTTTAACCCCTTTTTTACTAAGCAGATGCGGGACATGTCAAAATGGATGGATTGGCCAACATGGTCACCCAAACTACTTCTACAAAACATTTGTCTCACTCTTTTTTCAAAATTGAAAATTATTGTTTAAAAAAGAAAAAAAAAATAACTATTTTATCCTATATAATACTACCATCCTAAACATATCCTTTAATTAATTAGAATTCTATTTGTTTTTTCTTTTTTATATCAAAATCCAATGAAGAGTTGAACTTTAAGAAAAAATAAAATTAAACAATACTAACTAACTTTCTTAATAAGAATACAATTAACTAATTCTGATAGTTTAACTATAAGAAAGAGTAAATAGTTACACCGTAACTATGTACGGTCCATTTCTAGAAAGTGGCTTGGAAGCTAATGAAGTTACTAATTGTGTGCATGCATGGGACCTAGTCAAATATTAATTAATTAATTCTTGCATAGTGTTGGTAAAACACAATCATATTATATTATGCAAGTGACCTCACTTTTGGAAGTAAGTTTGTAACGTCCCTCAAAATCTCATTCATTTTTATATAATAAAATAAAAGTAAAATAATAATATCCAAATTTACATATATATATATATATAATAAAATTTATCTATTCCATACATTGGATCTCAAAATAACAGTCCTTTTTTAGGGGATTTTAATACATCTCCATAAGGAGTTTTCAAAATAAAACAAAATACAGCATTCAAGACAGACGATCCCTTCCTCCAAAATGCTCACTGAGGAGCTCTACTACCTGCAACATCATCTGCTCCCGTGTAAATTATACACGATCATCACAGTTTTAAGAAAACAAAACACAAAACAATACACAGGGTAAGCTAACTATTTTAAAAACTTTAAATATGAAACTTGATATCATCATAAACCATCATTTTTCACACATTTCACAATTTCATCAAGTGTCTACCAATAATTTCAATATTCATCTTTCTCACGTCAGAATTTCCACTGACTCACAACACGTAGACACTTGACTCTACTTCCGGAAGACTCGTGCATTGACTAGACTCAGAGATCTGCACCTGTCATACTACACCACTGTGAAATCCACACAGGGTCGCTGTGAAATCCACACAGCTATGCGCATAAAAATAATCTCAATCTCAATATCATCACTCTCCTAGTATGACAGGGTTAATCCATACAACAGGTCAAGTTAGTTATCTTTCAAACAACTTACCCATACATATGAACCTCCTTCGACTCTCAACGCCTGAATAACTTCATCTATATGATTCCATTATATCAGGAGAGTCAGGATATGTCCTTCTAAACAAATCACCGGTCAATGCACACTCTACACGATCTTACACGGTATTTTCTTTCCTGAAAATACTATGTCTTGATCCCACTTTTCACATTACTCCATATATCATACAACACACAATTTGAACCAGTCAATCGTACATATTTTTTTTACACCGTTTCTAAACAATCCAAATCATACTAAAGTTCAAGATTTAGAAGATCATATGCATTTCACAGCATCTACCATATTTAAAGTATCACATTTTCAAGCTCAAACAAATTCCGATCCACACATAAAACAGAGCATCGTGCAAGAAAGTTTGAAACCGGCGACCACGTCACCCCAACATCAGAATCTTCTAGCTTAAGGTTTATTGAAAATAAATCTAGCTTCCCTTACCTGGACTTGCGTAAAAACTCACTAAGAGCTCCAAACCCACCGAAACTTAAAGATGTCCTAACCTTGTTTTAGTGTCCTGATCGGAAAACTTGCAGAGAAAACACCACAGTCCAGTGGCAGTCGCCGTCGTCAAACTGGTGAGGGAGGCGTCCGTGACGTTGAGAGAAGAAGGAGAAAGGAGAAGGGGAACGAAATGAGCTTATTCCCTCCGCTATTATGGTCGAACGACTCTGTAGCCTTCACGGCCATCACCCACTCTCTGAGCAACCTTGCGTGTGGGTTTCCTCTAACAGGATGGCCACGTGGGTCTCTGCGCACACTAACTCTGGGTCACATTCCATACCAACTCTTTGGTGCCAACTGTTCTGAAGCACTCTTACTGACTACGTGTCGCGCATGCAGAACGCTCATGCTGGGAGCCTGGGCCCCACCTTATCTGTGTGAAACACGACCTCGCGTGATGACCATCCACCGATGACTAACCGCGCGATGACTATCCACCGATGAACGATGTGTCTCTTACCCTGGAAGACGACCGATGTCTCATCCTAGCAGACGACCGATGCCTCACCCTGACAGACGACCGATGCCTCATCCTGGCAGACGACCGATGCCTCATCCTGGCAGACGACCGATGCGTTTCTCACCCTGGCGATCTCTCATCGCCCTTGCGTGTGATGAGGACACATCGCCTCACTCTGGTCACCGATGTCACATCGTCACACCCTGCTGAGGGTTCATCGACTATCTACTCCACGCCTGTGGCATCACCCCAACATGCCTCGGTGACGTCGGTAGTTCTCCTAACCGAGGAAAGGTCGGTACTCACTCCTCGCGCGCCAATGCATGCAACACTAAGGAAAATCTCTTATGCCCCAGCATAGAGTTTCGCATGCATAGCGTACCTAAGGTTCAAATCACACCTTGGCACATGTGATTTCCTGGAACCCACTATGACCCGACCGACCGACCTCTACCATGCCGCCCTCAGACCTTGGACGACATCCGAGGTCTGACCACTATGAAATCTCTATTACAAGCTCTTTTCATTTTAAATAATAGCATATTCAGAAATCATTTAAAACATACTACTTCTATTCCAACTAAATTTCTAGATCCTTACACATTGGACCGCGTAAAATTTGGAAAGTTTTCTATAATTGTTCTTAATTCCTATTTCTTTATTTTAGAATTTTACAAGAATAATGTTCTTGCAATATTGATAATTAGAGAAAATGAAAACAGAAGAAAAAAATCTGTTAAAGAAAAAGAAGAAGAAAATATCATGCCAAAAACTGATTACTTGCAAACCAAAACCCGTATGCATCCAACTAAATCCTCTTGATTAGGGTTAAGCTGGGTGATTTCATTTATGAATAATGTTACGTTAACATCGGTTTATATTCCTTTAATATCTAAATATATTATTATTTTATTATAATATAATATTTTATTTAAAAATAGTTATAAAGTGATTATTTTTTACTATAAGAATGTAAAATAAATTTTATTTTTCATTTATTTGGTCATGATTTAATAATTTTCTTATATGGTCACATTCCTCTGATTTTGGATGAGGATTGAAAGGAGAACATCCTTGTTCCCCAAGCGAGCATGTTTTCACACTTTCAGTCAGAGCCTATAAAATAAGAAGACTTCAGTTGATTTCAAGAAGACTTTAATATATACATATATAGAAAAGACTATTTTTCCACTAACGAAAAAGAATAAACATTTACATATTGAAATTGAATTTACTATATACATAAATAAAAATATATAAAGCGACTCTTAGTAAAATCCCAACATAAAGTATATGCTGTTTTACATCTATAAATTTTTACGCCATAAATATAAATTTTAGCACATATTATACTGATTGCATGCCTTTGTTTACATGATTTATATTTATATATAATTTTAACATCAGTTTTAAAAGTCTCATTTTTAAATATCCAATAAATGAAAATTTAATTTTATAAAACAATAAGGATTTTTTTTTTGTCAGTTGCAATAGTATTTTTTGCTGATTAAAAAGAAAATTTGTTATGATATCTTCCCTTCTATTACCCATAATTTTGTTATTTCCAGATAAGGAATTTCAGACTTCTCTCTCTGTTCTTGCTACTACACAATTTCAATCTCCATTCAGAATAATCTAGATACATGGAATTCATTAGTTTTTGTGTTATTATTATACTATAAAATTGTTTTAGATTATAATTATTACGAGATACTGCAATCTATCCAGAACTTTTTAGTTGAATATGATACGCGATTTTATTGAAATCTAATTCATTGGGAGCGAGGAAGAACATTCAACTGAGTGGTTGGGTAACGACCCTTTGGGAAACAAGGAAGGTGGCTTCAAGTTTCCCATTAGAGGACAAAACTTGGGTCACTATTTTGCAGTTTGATTAATTCTTCTTTTAAAGTTTCAGTGGGTAGTATACTTTATTTAAGGGTCGTGCTCACCAATGTATTAAAAACACTTATTCAGAAATTTTTTAAATATTTTTTTATTAAAACCAGATAAAAATTTATCAAAAAGGTTTTTTACATGTATTATAAATTTTCTTGATTTTATTAAAAATAGTTATAATTTTTTTATTTCACTTTGTTCATTTCTACATCACATAAAAAATATATGTAAATAATTACAAATTAAATAAGAGAGAAAATTACAATTCACAAAAGAATAATTAAATACAGTCTTGAATTTTGATACTATAGAAACAGAAATATTCCATAAATGCAATAGTTAAAGAGCATTATTTCCATGAAAATTTTCTATTTTTAACTTGTGAACTGCTACCTCACTTTCTAAATAAGGACTAACATCCACTAAATAAAAAAACACTCAGTTGACATTTCTGAATAATAATATTTTAATAATTTTTTTTAATTTAAAATTTTATTAAAATGGATTATTTGTTTTTTGGAGTAGTGTAAAAATAACATTTTTTTCTTTTAAAATAAATATATCTATCCTTTTATCAACTGTACAAATAAAACTTGGGTTTTGCTTGAGTGTAAATTAAAAATAAAAGAATTAATATTTGATTACAAATTGCAGTTATAGCAATATTTTAAGACTATGGTTAAGACTTCTTAATTTGTTGGCATGAAAACAATCTTATGTGTGCATCATTCCTCCTTGGCACCCCTTCTCATGCTATATAAAGGGAACTACCTGCCTGTAAGTGTCTTTCACCAAACTCTCTTCTTTCTCCACCGTGTCTCTCTCACACACAAACAGCACAAATAATCAACAGCGACACCTTAAGAGTGTTGTAACACATATAGTGAGAGTGAGTTTGTGTTGAGAAAGATGGTGAGAACCCCTTACTGTGACAAAAGTGGACTGAAAAAAGGAACATGGACACCAGAAGAAGATTGGAAATTGATTGCTTATGTCACTACACATGGGCATAAGAATTGGCGCCAGTTGCCTAAGTTTGCAGGTAATAGAAGTGCGCCAGTTAACTGCGATCTTCAAGTTTTCATCCCTTAACCAAAATTCGCTTCAGAACGTTTTTCTTATCTTTATCTTAGTGCAGTTATATTAACATTTTCAATTTTTGTTTAACCCGTCAGCACTGATGATAACATTGGTAAATGAATTTTACTCTTTGATAGAGTCTACCTTCGGGAATGAATACTAATTTCATGTTAAGTTTTCACATCAGTATGAGCTGTATAAAATGATGGTTTACTAAAGTTTGAACTTGTTTTTGATCAAATAAGTTTAATTAAGACTTGGTACAGAAAAGCTATCTGTTCATTTCTATTTTTCTAAATATAAACAACTTTATATCACACTCTTTGTCGAAAAACAAATATGATCCATGCATTCTTGATCTTAATTTGATTCTGGTTTTAACTACGAAATTAAACTGTGGGGGGAATTTAAGAACTCTACTTATCTCCAGAATCTCAACAGACCCATCATTAGGTAAGGCACCAAAAAGGGAAAATTGAATTCATATTCTACTGTTTTGATTCAATATAGTTGTGCAATATATTTTCAGGTCTTGCTAGGTGTGGAAAGAGCTGCAGATTGAGGTGGATGAATTACTTAAGGCCAGGCATCAAAAGAGGGAACTACACTTATGAGGAAGAAGAGAGGATTGTCAAACTGCACAAAAGTCTTGGAAATAGGTACACGACACAGCCAGAATACATGATTTCTTCTTCTATATAGTGAAATTATAAACTTAGGACCTTTAAACTAATAAAAGGTCATGCTGCATATGATTTTTCAGATAGTTATTATAAATATCAATCCATTAACTTGTCATATATGATATGTGATGCACTTATATTATTACATGGACTTTTGCGCAAGTTACATCATATAATCTCTTTCGCTGCATGTGAATATAGACATAGTTCATTTAGTTCAACTCACTTTACTTGAAGGTGGTCTGTGATTGCCTCTCACTTACCTGGAAGATCAGATAACGAGATCAAAAATCACTGGCATTCACATCTTAAGAAGCGCTTTCAACACAATTCAGAAACAAATGAAAAGGTTGAAGCTTCCAATCCAGAACACCACTCCCTAATTGAATCCATTCAAGAGGAATCTCGGGAAGTTGTTGCAAGCAGTTTCCAGAACAGTTCCCTAGCTACTTCCCAAACTCCTGACGGTGATTCTCCATCGCCCCAGCATACATCATTGAGCGATGTTCTATGCATGATATCCGAACCCGAACCTGAACCAGCCAGTAACTGGAACTTGGCTACTGATAACTTTGCTGATTTTATGGAGGAAAACACAGATCCTATAAGTGCACATTCTTGGAAAGAACTTTATGATATTTCCTTCATAAGTGAATTTCTCGCTCCTTTTGTGACTGAACCTGAAAGTGTTTGTTCAGTTTATGATGTCTGGGGGCTGTTCAAATAGTAATAGGAATATAGTATCGGTTTGGTTTTTCTTCTTCTTGTTGTTTTTTGGGGAAAACCTATACCAGCTTATTTTGATGAAATGGGTTTCACACTGTGGGCGAAATGAGTAGTTCTACTCTTATATTTCCATAATATTTTCTTATAATTTCTTTTTATAATTTTTATATCACATAACCCATTTTAATCCTTTCTTCCAATAAACTCCCTTGTATAAACACTTGTAAAAGGTTTCCACTTGAACTCGTTTCCAGAAAACTTGCAACTGAACAGTGTAATGCAACGTTATATATAACGAAATATAGAACTTAAATACAACATTATAAGTGTTATTCATTTTATTTTTGAATCAATTTAAGTACGTAAGTGAAAATTTAAAAAATAACAGCATCTAAATTTTATATTTCCCCCCTCTATGTATGTCGTCACCTTCTTATTGGTCACTCTTACAAGTGATCCTCCACATTTGGTCATCAAGAACACCTCCATGATAGGAGAGACCCAACAATCTATGGCTCAACAACATGTTGAACAGCGCATATATATATATATATATATATATATATATATATATATATATATATATATACCTCTTATAAATTATTTCAACATATACATATGATAGTTGAGTTAAATGTAAAAAAAAAAAAGCTTTTATAAGTACATTATAATTTACTATGAATTATATTAATTTTATTTTTAAATTTAAATTTTCTGTTAACTACATCAAATTTATATATGTGTGTGTGTATATATAAAGTTTGAAATTATTTGGTGCTTCACTAAACAAATTCAATTTAGCATTATAGCAAGTTTTATGAAAATGTAAGTGGATGTTAACATTATGTAACTAAAGTATTTTTTATTTGCTTAAAATTTGATATACATGGTTATTAAGTTATTATTTAAATATTTAATAAAAAATTAATAAAATTTAATATATAAAAAGTTTTAATAAGTAAAGTAATTTATATAAAAAAAGTTAAACTAACTTGTTAATCTTTCACAAATGTAAACCTCCGGTATTACATTAGCAATGTTTAACGCGGGTTCTAGAAAGTATTGAATATAGGTTCCAGAATCAGTGTGGAAAGAAGAAATATTGAAAGTAAAAATTTTCAATGTTGATTTTGAATTACTCTACAAATTTAAGATTTCATGTTGATTTTGAATTAATGTAGAAATTTGAGATTTCATGCTTTGATTATACGCTTACCGACGTTAAAGCTTAGAATATTGAATGAGTTACAAGCATAGTCAATGAAGAGTGGGAAATATGTAGGGAACAATTATTTTGTGTCGATAAAAAAATATGGTATTAAATTTTTTTTTATATGGATTGAAATATTCTATGTATTTCGTTTAATATATATTTTTTTAATAAAAAACTAAAGTTTGACAATATTTATTATTCAATAACTAATATGTAGAATCTTAATATTTTTTTAATAAGTTGCCTCTTTTTTAGGTAATTTCCTATGTGTACAATTGAAACCCTAAACCAAAAATAGTGAGGAAATGAGGCTGGGAATTTGTTTGCGAGTAGGTTCATAGAGTCAAACCACTACAAGCTTAGGTTAGAAAATGTGATTTTTAAGGAGCTTTCACATGTAGATAATCAAATGTTGATAGCAAAAATAACTGAGGATGAGATAAGGGATGGAGAGTGGCACTCTAACGAGTTTAAAAGTCGTGAACTAGATGACTTTAACTTTAGGATGAGATAAGGGATGTAGTGTGGCAGTGTGACTAGTTTAAAAACTCTGAACTAGATAACTTTAACTTTAATTTCATAATTTTTGTTGGGATACTATTAGATAATATGTTTTTCACGCTCTTGAGAGTTTTGAGTCTACGGGAACAATATCTAAGGGTTGCAATGTTTCTTTTTTTACTCTTGTACCTAAAACTAATGACCATGCTAACTTGGAAGAGGATAGGCTTATTTCTTCAGTTGAATCCATCTGTAAAATTATTTCTAAAGTCCTAACAAATACATTGAAGAAAGACCTCTCTTGTGTTATAGATATGTCACAATTTGTTTTTCTTAGTAATAGGGGCTTGCCAGAAAGTATCTTAATGGCAAATGAGGTGGTGGAGGATTTAAGGAGGGAATAGAAATCAAGGATAATTATAAAGATGGATTATGAAAAGACCTACAAACTCAGTGAGACGAGAATTCTTATACTACATGCTACGTAGATTAGGCTTTAACGATAAATGGATTAGAGGATGTATTGAATCATCATTTGTATCTATGCTGGTTAATGGAAGTGCAAAACTCAAGAGCTTTATCCTACAATGGATTTAAGACAACGGCAACCAATGGCCCATTTTCTCCTTTTGATTGTAGTAGATGGGTCAACAGGCCTAGTTAGACAAGTTATGCTTCATAATAGGTTGCAAGAAATGAAAATAAGAATTAATTAGGTGGAGGTAACAATCCTACAGTTTGCGGCTGATACATTATTTGCATGTCAAGTTAATAATCAAAATGTTTTCACTGTTAAAACTATTCTTAGGAGTTTTGAGTTAGCTTTTGGGTTGAGAGTGAATTTGAAAAAGACAAAAATTGGAATTATAGGAGTGGAGAGGCATTAGTTAGATTATTTTACTAATATTCTTAATTGTGTAAAGATGTAGTTCCTTTTTAAGTACTGTAGTGTACAAAGCTCGACAACCCAATGTATGTAAACAGTAGCTCGGTTCTTGAGAAGGTAAAGGTCAGCTTGGATGCTGGATCGGACTGAGGTTTATGTGATTGGCCCAATTTCGCTGAAAGGCCCAAGGTGCATGGCAAGGGTGTAGTACAAGATACCCCTTTGTTTCCGCGCTTATAGATATATATGATAGCAGTTGTTATAATATTTGTTGATATATTGCATATTTGTTGATATATTGCTGTTACATGTTTGTTACACGTAAAAGCTTGTTGATAGTTTTCGTTAACCCTAAAGAAGATATGGGCGTGCACATGAAATAGAATGTTTGCCTGCAGTTAGCTCCTAAAGATGATTGGTACCCGTGGTAGGCCATTTTTTTTTTGGTTAAAGATAGAAGATAAATGTGCTTATTTTCAGTTAATATTTTCTCCTCTCAGATGAGAGTTGCTGCATGCTGATTATACGCTTATAAAAGGGGCATGAGACCCGAGATGAAGGTACATTGTTTTTGCACACTAAATTGAGTTTTATTGTTGCTTTGTGAGCCCTTACTAACTTGAGCATCGGAGTGTCATCAACAGGTAGGGCGTCATCTGTTACAACGGAGCCATACTTGAAGAACCAAAGAGAGACGTGACTCCAAGTTCAAGAGGAGGTGCGTTCAGCCTAGGTCAACCAACGACGAAGTCCATCGGCGAGAACATTTGGCACCCACTGTGGGGCCCGATAAAACTTGATCCCATCTACATCCGTGAATAAGTTCAAGTTTCCAAACAAAGATGAGAAACACAAGATAGGTGCCAATGAGACAAGACGGAGGTGAGGCTCCACACTACAGCAACTCATGGAGACTTTGAGGACTCTCCAGGAGGCTAACGAGCAGTCGAGACAAGAGCAGGAGAGAGGCTATGAGAAGCCAACGAGCGGTCCGCGATGGAGCAAGAAAGGCTGTAGGAGGAGTTGCGCAAAACCCACGAGGAGTTGCGCAGATACTTGCAGCAGCGTGATCGACGTCCCTCGAGAGAACGCAAGGCAAGCCTACATGAAAGGGACAATGCCGAATCGTTCTCGCAGGCCATCATGGACGAGCCAGTGCCCATGCACTACGTGGCCCTCAAGATCATGTTCATAGGGGTAGAGGATCTGGAGACCCATCTCACAGCGTTTAATGCTCAAATGATCATCTCGAGAGGATTAGACGCAGTATGGTGTAAGATGTTCATGGGTACTTTTACAGGTACAACAATACACTGGTTCAGTGGACTCCCAGATGGCCACATTACTTCGTTTTCGCAATTCGTCAAGTTGTTTAGAGAGCAAATTTTTACCAACCGGGTGAAGCCCCTAGTGCTATACGATCTTTTTAGCGTGCGGCAAAGGGAAGGGGAATCACTGAAGGACTATCTGAATCGATTATGGGCTTTCACTGTGAAGCTCCGAACTCATGACGAGAACGTCATGGTGTGCGCTTTTGAACAAGGGGTTGCTTTTGGACCATTCTGCGATTCTCTGATCAGGAACCCAGCAGAGACCTTTTCCGAGATCAAGCGGAGGGCAGTCACTCATATTAGTGTCGAGGAGGTGGTGGCGGCCAGAAACAATGGCCCGTTCCCTCGAGTAGCTAAGCCAAAGGAGACCAACAAAGCTTCTTGAACCTTGAGGATCCATCAAACCTCTATGGGGAAGAAGACAGATGTGAGGCATGCTCCATACAAGAAGGGAAAGGCCAAGGGGAGAAACAAGGAGGACGGGTTTTGTCCCAAGTTCTGGATATCGTACAAGGAGCTTATCAGCATACCGACGGTATCCGAGAAGTTGAAATTCCCCTAAAAGATGGATTGGAATCTGGGAGGACGAAAGGATGTGTTCTACGAGTTCCATAAGGGATTCGGACACGACACTGAGCATTGCATGGCTTTGGGTTACCAATTAGCCGAGCTCCTGAGGGACGATTTCTTGAAGGAGTACCTCGAGCCTGACTAAGGAGAACCTCAAGGGGAAAGCACCTCGAGAGACCAGACGCATGAAGTGCCCGTCCATGCAGAGTTAAACACCATATCAGGAGGGTTCTTTGAAGGGGGTATCACGGCCACCAAGCGCAAGTGGTAAGCGAGGGCTGTGATGTTAGTGGAAACGAGGGATCAAGATGACACTTTTGAACCCGACCTCTACTTTAGAAAGGTCGATTTGGCGAACGTGGTTCCCCATGAAAATGACCCAATAGTGATATCAATCATCATGGTAGGAAGGAGAGTACACCGGGTTCTCATTGATCAAGGGAGCTCGACTAATGTAATATTCTGGTCCCGGTTTGTTAACCTACGGTTGTCTCTCGATCAGTTGAGGCCCCATGACGGATGCCTAGTAGGTTTTGCAGACGACCACGTGGAAGTGCGAGGGTATGCAGACTTGAGGACAACATTCTTGGATGAGGAGGCGCATGACTATTGTCATCAGGTACATTGTGGTTAATACTCCTTCTGCCTATAACTTGCTTTTAGGGAGACCCTCTATAAACAGGTTGGGTGCGGTAGCTTCAATAAAACACATGAAGATGAGGCTGCCGTTTGAAGAGGGAAAGGTAATCATGATTAGGTCAAACCAAAGGGCTACTCGAAAGTGCTATGAGAGCAGCCTGAAGAGCAGGAGGAGTTTGAACTCAACCTCCTTTGTGCATGAAAGAAGGTGGCTGAGGTGCTGAAGATCGAGGTCAACAACCGACAGTGACCTACGCCTGCTGGCGAAGTACAGGAGGGGGTGATTGAAGGGAAGACGTTCAAGCTCGGTGCTTCGATGGATCGAAGGTTGCAGGATCAAATAGCCGGGGTGATGGTCCTCAGCAGATATGCTGGGAATAGATCTTGATTTTCTTTGTCACAAGTTGACTATGGACACCAGGGTCTGACATGTGGTTCAAAGAAGGAGAAAGTTTAATGAGGAAAGACGTCTGATCATAAGGGCGGAGACTCAAAAGTTGTTGAATGCTAACCACATCAGGGAAATCCAGTACCCTGAGTGGTTAGTGAACATGGTGTTACTCCGAAAGTCCAATAGAAAGTGGAGGATGTGTGTCGATTTTACCAACCTGAACAAAGCTTGCCCAAAGGACTCCTACCCATTGCCAAGTATCGACTCCCTGGTGGACAGTGTCTCGGGTTGTCGCTTGTTGAGTTTTCTTGACGCGTTCTCGGGATACAACCATATTCGAATGCATCCCAACAATGAAAGTAAGATCGCTTTCATGGCGAAATTTGCTAGTTACTACTACAAGGTCATGCCCTTTGGCCTTAAGAATGCTGGTGCAACCTACCAGCGCTTGATGGACAGGATTCTCGCCTCTCTACTTGGGTGAACGGTGTAGGCCTATGTAGATGACATGGTCGTCACTTATGTGGAGAAGGAACAACACGTAACTGATCTAGAAGAGTTGTTCGCAACCATTGCTAAGTACAATTCGAAGTTGAACCCCGAGAAGTGTGTGTTCGGGGTTGAGGCAGGGAAGTTCCTCAGATTCTTGTTGATCGAGAGGTGCATAGAGGCCAACCCAAACAAATGTGCAGCCATTATAGAGATAAGGAGCCCCGCCACAGTGAAGGAGGTCTAACAGTTAATCGGATGGATGGCAGCCCTCTACCGTTTTCTATCAGCCAGTGCAGATAAGGGTTACCCATATTTTCAGTGCCTGAAGAAAAATAATTGATTCGTATAGACCTTCGAGTGTGAGAAGGCCTTCGTAAAGTTGAAGGGATATCTAGCCAGCCCTCCTTTCCTAGGGAGGCCAGTAGTCTGTGTTCCCCTGCGCTTGTACTTTGCCATCATAGATCAGGCAATTCGCTCGGTGATAGTACAAGACCAGGAACAGGTCTAGAGACCAATCTATTTTGTCAGCAAGGTGCTGCAGGGGTCAGAAGAACGCTACTAGGCAATCGAGAAGGCTGTGCTGGCAGTAGTGTTCACATCTTGGAGGTTGCAACATTACTTTCAAAGTTTTACCGTGATAGTAATGATTGACCTCCCTATCTGTAAAGTCTTGCAAAAGCCCGACATTGCGGGACGGATGGTGCGATGGTCGGTGGAGCTGTCCAAGTTCGACATCTAATATGAGCTGAGAAGGCTGATAAAAGGGAAGGTCTACGTAGATTTTGTGGTGGAATTGGTATTGAAGGGTACTCAGTCCAATCCTGGAGACTTTCAATGGATCTTATCAGTAGACGGGTCTTCCAACTAGAAGGGCAGTAGTGCTGGGGTCATTTTGGAGGGGCCCAGTGGATTGTTGATTAAGCAATCCTTGAAGTTTGCGTTTAAGGCTAGCCACAACCAAACCGAGTATGAGGCCTTGATAGTAGGAATGTTGTTAGCCCAGGAGTTGGAAGCTAGAAGCCTACTGGTGAAGAGCGATTCGTTACTTATTACCGAACAGGTGACTGGCAAGTACCAAGCCACATACCCACAGTTGGCTGCATACCTCCAATATGTCATGATTAAGATGAAAGCTTTCATGCAGTTTGAACTCGTACACGTGCCAAGGGAGCAAAATTCCCGAGCTGATCTGTTGGCCAAGCTGGCAAGCTCGGGGAAGGAAAATCGACAAAGGTCAATGATACAGGAGACTCTAAAGTCTCCAAGGACAGCAGGAGACAATCCTCCAAAGGCAGACTAGGTCGAGATCCTGGAGATAAGGCCTAAGGGTGGAAAAAGTCATCGGTCATTAACATAGGAGACATTGAAGGTCCCCAAGGTAGTGACATACCAGGTACAGGAATGGGAGGTAATGGTTACCTCACAGGGTGACACAGTGGAGACCTGGATCACCCCGTACTAGTGGTATTTAGTAAATGGTTTACTGCCAGCCGAGCCTGCAAAAGCAAACATGGTTAAGAAGAACACAGGGAAGTATACTTTGACGACATGTTGTTCTGTCACGACTACGCTCATCCTGCCCTTGCGTGTATTAGCGGAGATCCATGTGTTCGTGTAATGAAAGAATTACATGAAGGTATCTGTGGAAGTCACATAGGTGGTCGAGCACTGGCATTAAAGGTCATCTGAGCTGGGTACAACTGGCCGACAGTTAAGGAAGACTGTAGAGGGAATGCCCAACAATGTGAGCAATGCCGAAAGCATGCAGACTGGCACCATGGACCCGCAGAAGAGTTGTGGTTGATTTTCACCCCATGGTCATTTCATAACTGGGGGATAGAAAGTTTAGGTCCTTTCCCTTTGGCATTACACAAATGAAGTATCTCGTGTTAGCCATCGAATACTTCACAAAGTGGATCGATGTTGAACCCATCACATAGATTACTGCGCACAGGGTAAAACACTTTGTATGGAAGAACATAGTGTGCCGCTTTGGAATCCCTAGACACTTGGTATCCAAAAATGGGACATAATTCACCAGCCAACAATTGGGCAAACTGTGTTCCGAGCTTGGGATAAAGCAGATAGTCGCCTCTGTGGAGCAGCCCCAAACAAATGGTCAAGTAGAATCAGCCAACAAAGTCTTACTTAAGGGGTTGAAAAGAAGGTTAGAGAAGGGAAAAGGAACGTGGGCAGAGGAAGTTCCTTGGATTCTATGGGCCTACCATACTACACCGCAGCCGACTACCAAGGAGACCCTTTTTAGTGTAGTGTATGAGGCAGATGCCATGATTCCTGTAGAAATCCAGGAGAACTCTCCCCAGTTCCATAATTTCATTGTGGAAGAGTCCAATGAAGGAAGAATAGTGAACTTAGACTTGTTAGAGAAAGTCCGAGAACAAGCCCGCGTTAAGTCAAAAACATTGAAAAAGAGGGTCAAGCTGAAATAGAGGACCAAGATCATGCCCAGGCAGTTCCAGCTAGCTGACTTGGTATGTGGAAAACCCATCCTTACCAATTAGAGAATAAGTTGTCTCCTAAGTGGACAGGATCTTTCCGCATAGTTGAGGTGTTCGGGAATGGCGCATACATGTTAGAAACCCTAGGGGGGGGACCTATCCCGAGGACATGGAACGTCGCCAACCTCAAATTTTATTTTAGTTGATGTATCTGATGCTTTTTGATGAACAATGTGATAAGGGGCAACGCTCTTTTTCCTTGAAGAAAGGTTTCTTAATGAGGCCCCCCGATATTAAAAGATGTTTATGAGGCATTGTTACTTTTTCTTATGTGTTGTATATGTTTTTCATTGACCTTTCTTGGAGATTTTTCCAAGGAGAGGTCGTAGGTGTGAATAAATACTATTGGCAGATAAGTCGATAGAAGTCACCCTGTGGGTAAAGGTAGAAAAGGATGTCCCATCCTGACCAACACAATTAGGTTAACTCGGTGTGAGAGCATTCACACGAGGTTAAACGCTCTGTGGGATGGGCGTAGTTGTGGGGATTACTTAGCCTGACCAACATAGTCGGGTTAAGTTGGCGTGAATGTGTTCACCCGAGCTTAAGCACTTTGTGGAATGAGTAATGGCACGTAGATGTTGTAACAAAGTTGGGTTAACTTGGCGTAAGAGCGGTTACCCGAGATTAAGTGCTCTGTGAGATGAGTAATAGCCTGTGGGTACCTCATCCGGATTAGCACGGTCGGGTTAACTCGGCGTGAAAGTGTTCACCCGAGCTTAGACGCATTGTTGGATGAATAACAATTACGCAGATTGATCACTCAGTCCCGTATAAAAGAAGGACTAATTTGGTGTGAGAGCTTTCACCCAAGTCTAGATGTTCATAGAGGGCGAAGTTGTATGTGCAATTCACCCCGACCTAACAAGTGATAAGTGAGCTAAGTCGGTGTGAGAGTGTTCACCTGAGCTCAGGTACTAGGTGGAGTACATTGGTTGTGCAGGGAAGAGTGAGCTCACTTAAGATGGAGGTGTAGGCTCGGATTAAACTTCTTGTGGAATGAAGTTATCCTGCCTAAATAGTCTCACTCGCGTGAAGAGCAGCAAAAACTTGTGACGACAAGGTCGTGCCCTTGTTAGGAAGGGTTGTACTCGGTAAGTCGAGGTATGTGATTTTCGCCTAGTACAATTGGGCATGCCAGAGTGAAGCGCTGCCCCGCGATGTTTAAACCTAGTCTGAGGTTAGTTCTTTGTTTAAGTTAAAGCTCTTTTACGTATATATGTATGGTAGTCATTACACTTGTGCATACCGATGTAAACCAAAACTAGTACAATTGCAATAAATAAGTTGTGCTATGGCAAGTATGCAAGGTGTAGGAAGACATAAATATATGATGAGCAAAGAAACCACAAGATTAAAAACAAAGTTCAGAAAAATAAATAGTTGATAATTACAAGATGTTAAGTAATTTATTTCCCTATCACTTGTCCATCTACTACTTGTTTGCCTGGACCAAGTTAGGAGAAGTCCATGTCTGGGTAAAGGCTAGAGGCTTGCTTGATGGCAACCTCAAACCTCATCAGTAAGCCCTGGGCAGCTTCTCCCTTATAGACCTTCACCTTGTCTGCGAAGAATTTCTCTTTCTGGGAAAGTTCGAGTTGTAGATTGGAGAGATTCTCCTGTTGCTCTCCCAGACGAGTAGCTTGCTCGGCAGCTTCCTTGGCCTTGTCGGCAACGAGTTACTCGATCGTTGGTGCAAAGCATGAAGACTTTGTATCTCCTGCTGAAGGCGTGCTACCTTCTGATGAAGGTCGTGATTCTCTTGAATGGACGCTTCAGCAACAGCTCCCTTGCTGTGTAACTTCTTCACACTGAAGTAGCTTGTGACTAGAGCTTGTCCAAACTGCTTCAGAGCATCTTGAATGAGATGATGACCCCCACGGGTTCCCATCCTCCTCGTCCTCAGGACGCACCAAGGAATCCTCCAGGTAGGAGGTGATGTCGACGTCAGCATCCCATAAGCCTTTTCTCCTTGAGCTCTCGGAGCCGCCGTAAAGTTGGATAGTAAAGGAGGGGTGTTGAGAGGAGGAGCAAGGTTGGAAGCCGTTGGGCCTCGGGAGAGAGAAGGCGTCGGGCTAGCTGCTCGGTCTCTTCCTCTCTTCCAAGAAAAGACAAAGCTCGAGGAAGTGTCCTTGTCATATTCTGGTGGAGAAGGAGGTGCCACCGCCTTTAAAGGCATCTGGCTGGCTACCTTGGCTTTCTTAGCCATGTTCAGCATGTCCTCCTTACTGAAGCGCGCCAACATTTTCTCTGCAAAAGAAGAGGATATTTTTTCAGTATAATCCATGAAGAAAGACTCATACAAAGGCTAGAAGTAAAAAATATACCTATGTATTTCTTTAGAGAGTTTGGCATGAACTCGTTGGCCAGGAGGTAAGCCATGTCAAAGACAACTTGGAGATTGGATAAGAATTTGCAGACCTCTCAGTCGGTGGGGCTTAAGTCCTCCAAGCACCGAGTAACATTGGAGGAAGGTTTTTTGGTCCAATACAAGGGAAACTCATCAAGGAGGTCGGGATATTTGTCATTGGCGTGAATTTTTATGAAGTGGCCTTTGAAATTCTTATATAAAGATTGGAAGAGGGTAAGAATTCCTCTTCCCAAGACGTCATTCAATGACATCCAAAGCTGGCGACTCAACTTTTTAGCCTAAAAAAAAGTATAGGAAGGCATCTACAGAAGGTGAGATGCTGAGTTGGTTACTGAGTATGGAGAAGGCTCAGACGAACGTCCAGCTATTGGGGTGTAGCTGGCAAGAGCCACATTGAGCTCAATTAGAAGTTCTTTCTCAAAGATAGAAAGGGGAAGACGAAGGAGGACCTTTTTAAATACGGTAACATGGAAATATCAAAAGGGTTTGTTAAGAGATTTGGACTCATCACAACAGATTGGCTCATCTATCCTACAGGCTTCTAGGTTAATCCAATCATCCTCTCTACCGAAGTGACATCCACTCTTCCTAAGGGTTATGAGACTCTCATGAGAGGTATAGGAGGTGGTCTCAGAAAGAAGGTTCAAAGGTGCCTAGGAGTATAAGGTTTTGTAATCTGGTGCAGGTTGCATCTAAACACAATGACACAAAAAAATGAAAACTACTCAGACCCAACACCGCAGAGAAAGCAAGCGATTCAAAGCATGGCAGAAAAGTAATATATACAAATATTCAAAGGTCATGCGATAATCGATATTGAAATATACTAGTAGATCAGAAATTAGTCCCAGGAAGAGCAGACATTACATCAATATGACAAGATGAGGTTAAGCAAAGGGAGTACCTTGGATGTTTGTAAAGAAAATTTGATGAGAAATTAAGCGAATTCGAGCAGTGATGAAAGAAGAAGAAAGAACGAAGCTTTGGTGGGATGAAACAGTAAGCCAAAGTGACGGCTTAAGGGTGAGGGGAATTTGAAATGCAAGGTTTTCCCTCGCCTATAAGGTTATGCCACGTGTTCTCATGGGATCGCGTGTCACTAAAACGTCTTTTCAAAAATGCTTCGTGCGCCGCGCCTCACCTACTCCTGAGAAATGGTCACATCAGTTGTCAGGAGACGCTCAGTAGACCCTTCGCCTGATCAAGCTTAGCTCGAGCCCAGGGGGCTTGTGTACTGTACAGAGCTCGACAATCCAGGTTATGTAAATAGTAGCTTGGTTCTCGGGAAGGTAAAGGTCAGCTTGGATGTTGGACCGAGCTAAGGTTTATGTGACTGGCCCAATTTCGCTTATAGGCCCAAGGCGCATGGCAAGGGTGTCGTACGAGATACCCCTTTGTTTCCGCGCTTATAGATATATATGATGGCAATTGTTATAATATTTGTTGATATATTGCATATTTGTTGATATATTGTTGTTACATGTTTGTTACACGTAAAAGCTTGTTGATAGTTGTCGTTAACCCTAAAGAAGATAGGGACGTGCACATGAAACAGAATGTTTGCCTACAGTTAGCACCTAAAGATGATTGGTGCCTGTGGTAGGCCCTTTTGTTTTGTTAAAGATAGAAGATGAATGTGTTTATTTTCAATTAGTATTTGCTTTTCTCAGATGAGAGTTGTTGCATGTTGATTATACGCTTATAAAAAGGGCATGAGACCCTAGATGAAGGTGCGCTATTTTTGCACACTAAAATGAGTTTTATTGTTGCTTTGTGAGCCCTTACTGACTTGAGCTCAGAGTGCCATCACCAGGTAGGGCGTCCTCTGTTACAATAGAGCCATACTTGAAGAATCAAAGAGAGACGTGACTCCAAGTTCAGGAGGAGGTGCGTTTACCCTAGGTCAACCGACGAAGAAGTCAATCGGCAAGAACAAGTACCTAGGCCTACTGGTAGGTAGAAATCCTAGAAAGAGGGAGTTTTGGAAAAAGGTCAGATAAAGTAAGGAAGAAACTCTCTAAATGGAAAACAAAACACCTAACTTTTGCTGGTAGAGGATGTTTGATAAAGTCTATTTTTATTGTCATCCCATTGTATTACCTATCTTTATTTATGGCTCCAATATGGCTATGTAGGGGGATTATAAGTTTGTAAATAAACTTTTTATGGAATTGGGGTAGTGACACAAGTAAAATTCTTTGATTAAATGGGAGACTTTGTACCTAAGAATAATGGAAGGTTGGGAATAAAGGAAATTATAGACTTTAATAAGGCTTTGTTAGCAAAATGGAGGTGGAAATTGAGTACAGATACCATTGAATATTGGTGAGATGTATTGTTATCTAAGTATGGTATCTGCAATAATAGTAGTAGGTCTCTTGCAAGCAAATCACAATCTTGGTGGTGGAGAGACATTTGTAATTTTTGTGAGAAAAGTCACATAGATAGTTGGTTTCATAAGTAGGATCTTTTGAAAAATAGGGACATGGTATATAATTAACTTTTGGGAGGGAAAGTGGCTAGGTAATGTCATACTGAAACAAAATATCCGAGGTTGTACTTACACTAGTACAAAAAGATAAATTTAAGACGGTTAAAAATTCCATATAAAGACGGGTTGAGAACCGTCTTTATTTTAGGTTGTCGTTATAAAAAATTCATTTATAACAACGGTTGATTTAACCGTCTTTATAATCAATTTATAACGACACGTATACCCAACCGTCGTGACTCTTGCTGTTAAAACAAAAAAAAATGAATTTTTTAAGACCAATTCCTTTGGAACCGTCTTTATAAGTTAGTCTTGCATTTCAAAACATGGGTTTTTTAAGACGGTTCCTTTGGAACCGTCTTTATATATCATTGTTTTTAAAAAAGGGTCTAATTTTATATAATTACATCTCAAATCTGTATAAAACATCCAACCAACTTTCAAAAAATAAAAGCATTTAAGATCATAATTTAAGTATGAAAAATACATACAACAAAGTATAACATTCTACAAACTTTTGCTAATATATGAAAAAGTTAAATGTCATTCTAATAAGTTATCTATCCTAAGGTGTTATACATGTTTACAAAATACTTTGACAATGTCGTCCTTACATACTCCAATGCTTCCGAGTCTAGCGGCTATTGGTCATTGAAAAACTGTGACGTTTGAAATTTTTGTAATTAATGTGCATGTATAATAAACCCTAAATTTTAAAGTGTTTTTGTATTGAGATTTACCTGATCCCAACCTCTTTCAATTCCAGCTCACACAATAGTCGACATCCATTGCATAACATAATAACTGCACTCGAAACTTCCAGATTGCCTATTGCACTGCATGTGAAAGTAAATATATTAAATGAATGGATGAGACACATTAAAGTAAGTGAACAAATATACCAAATATACTTTACCTTAAGGTACATCCAACTGAGTCTTTGTGTGTTTGCACTTCTCCTCCCACTCAACATGTTATATCCAGAGTAAGGACTAAAATAATAAGATTTCATGTTAAAATAGATAAAATTATATAATGTATAATTAATAATAAATGTTAAATGAAATTGTCATACCTATCTATAATGTGTTTACAATAGGTAGGGGGTGTCTTATGCAAGGAGCAAAACCATGCAGCAGTATGATCTTCAACAGATATGATCAATAGTTGCCAATGACGCCTATATAACAAATCAATTAGTTTCTCTTATTTCAATAATTTAGTATAACTTATTTAAAAAATATGAACTTACTCATGGATGTACGGAGCAAAATAAATTCGTTTTTCTCCATTCTTTAAGGAAGTGGTGATGTATGTTTGTGTTTCTGACTTCTTGTTTCCAAGTGATTGAATGAATTGAGGATCTAAAAACCCATATATATTTTGTTTCCCCTCATTGAAGCATAATCCACAAATATACCTAAATTTGAATAAATTAGTACTAATATTTTAAAAAAATGAAAAGTATAAAGATTTTAATAATTGAACTTACATCATCCATAATTGCAGAACTGTTATGTTAATCTCTTCATTTTCGGATGCAAGGTCTAACAAATCAGACCTGTGAAAGTACAACGGTACATCACTATGTCTTCCAAAAACATCGGCATCCCATGGAACCTCTATGACTGTTGTATCTAAAGCTTTAGCAACTTCCATCAATGTCGAGAAATTTTTCTTCTTTCGCAAAGGCAGTTCTGTCTTAGGTACCTTCTACTCCTCATTAAAGAAACAAATAATTAGTGCAAAGATATATCGTTAAGTCTATAGGTCTGATATATAATCCTATTAGTGCAAAGATATACCGTAGAGTCTATAGGTCTGACGAGAAGTCTAGGCCAGGCAACGAAAGTATGTAATGCCTCTACTACAATTGTTACCTCTGATGTCGGCACAGGAACTGCAACATCACCATAAATGACCTTCTCCACCGTGACCTTTATCAAATTAGCAGGAAGAGGCACATTGTGTGACATTGTGACCCCTTCATTAGACTTACCTAGGGCAATGAATCGGGTCAAAGAATTATACTCAACATATAACTCGCATTGGCTAGTTGAGCCAAAGTCATCCCCTGATAGATTAACCGCCGAACAACTCCCTTTAGAGATGACTTTCTTGATAGGAGGCTGAGATTGATCTCTTCTTCCATATTTCACTCACAGATTGCTTCTTCTTCATTTTTCCAAAAGTCACATTAACATTTTTTATCTTTTCATAAATTTGAAGGTCACTTAAGGGAGTCGGACAAATGTCATGTTCTTGGTATCCATTAAAAGCTTTTTTCAATCTACAATATGGATGGTACTTTTTTAAAAATCTACGATGCCCAAGATACACGATTTTTCTTCTGTGTTTCAACTGCTCATATGATGTCTTATCTTCACATATTGAACATGCTCTATGACCTTTCACACTATAACCTGACAAGTTACCATATGCAGGGAAATCATTGATAGTACAAAATAACATCGCATGCAATCGAAAAGATTCATCCTTAAACGCATCAAAGACATCAACCCCTTCATTCCACAATAATTTCAAATCTTCAATCAATAGATTAAGATAAACATCTATGTCATTTCCAGGTTGTTTTGGACCAGAGATCATCATACATAACATCATGTATTTGCGCTTCATACACAGAGCAGGAGGTAAGTTGTAAATCACTAACAAAACAGGCCATGAACTATGATTACTACTTAAATTTCCAAAGGGATTCATTCCATAAGTTGCCAATCCAAGTCTTAAGTTTCTTGATTCTTTTCCAAATTCAGGAAATTCTTTATCAATCTTCTTCCACTGCAAAGAATCAGCTGGATGACGAAGTAGTCCATCACATTTTCTATTATTTGCATGCCACCTAAGGTTTTTAGCATCATCTGTATTTGCAAACAAATGCTTAAGCCTTGGAATTATTGGAAGATACCAAACAACCTTAGCAGGAGGACCTTCCTTTGAGCCAAAAGTCATCAATTTCATCATTCTGACCGACTTTAACCTCATAACGTGACAAGTCACACCTGGGACATGTTTTTAAATCTTCGTACTCATTTCTGTATAAAATACAATCGTTAGGACATGAATGTATTTTTTTATATTCCATACCCATCAGACAAAGAATTTTTTTTGCCTCATAATTTCGATTGGGTAATGTATTTCCTTCTGTAAGCATGTCCTTCAGCAATTGGAGCAATTCAATAAAGCTTTTGTTAGTCCATCCATTCATTGCCTTCAAATTCATAAACTTTAACACTACTAATAATCGTGTGAAGTTAGTTGAACTGGGATACAAAGGATTCTCTGCATCATTAAACATATTTTCGAAAACTGCATTAGCGAAAAATGTTGCTCCCACATCACGAATCATGTCTTCTAATCTATTGTCCATTGAGAAATCAACTTCCTCCGAAGCTACTCGCACATTTGGCAAGTCTAACAATTCACCATGCCACGTCCATGTTGTATAATTTTTCAAAAATCCATCACACAAAAGATGTTCTCTAATTTCGGAAACACTCAACATCCTTCCATTCAAACAATTGACACAAGGACACCTTATTCTTACTCCATTATGATTACTCACGACATTATTTTGTGCAAACCGTAAGAATTCTTCGATCCCTTTTTCGTAAGCATCATTTATCCGTGGTGTATTAATCCAACTTCGATCCATAGAACTGGTAAACCAAGAAAATATAAATCAGAATTGCCAAGGGTTGGACACCCCTAGACTCAGAATCAACGTATTCTATATAATCAAATGTACGACTTAATTCATTATACCACTAAATCAAAATTGCCGAAGGTCGGACACCTTCGAACTCAGAATAAGTACGTTGTTCAATATGTAAAAAAAATATATCTAATTATTAAAACTAAATCAAAATTGCCGAAGGTCGGACACCTCCGGACTCAGAATTAGGACGTTCAATATATCTAATCATTAAAAATTAAATTCAAATTGCCGAAGGTTGGACATCTCTGGACTCAGAATCAGTGCGTTCAATGTATAAAAACAATATCTAACTTGATAGGTTGTTCTTCATGACCAATGTTCTTCTTTGAGGAAATGAGGTGAAAAGGTGGCGGAAGCAATGGAGGTGATGGATCAAGGATGGCTCATATAGAGCTATGGGTTCCTTGTAGGTGCATGAAAGGTATGGAGAGTGATAGGTTAGGCCAAATCACTTGGAGGAAGGTGAAGATGAAGATCAAAGTGTCTAACCTAGAGAGACTAGACAAAGAGTAGAAGCTAGCATAATTTTGGCAGCATTTACTCATATAAATTGATCTTAAAAAAACATGAGCCAAAGCACCCTATTTATAGGAGATGGTGCCTTGGAGAGTAAGGAACAAGGGTAGGATGGGGAATACATAAAAGAGGGGGCTGCTAGGGTGTTGACTAAAGGTCAATGCAGCCCCTTAGCATGCTTCTAGAAGGTAGGGCTACATTCCTACCCTAAAAGGCCTAGGTACAAGCTAAATTGTTAAATACACCCCCGATTGTGCTAAATGAACCCTACTCTACTGAAATTATAAATAAACTAAAATTAATTTATGCTCAGCTCCCATGGCTTGGGCTTTACTCCTTGTAGTCCTCTGAAGGGTCTTTGAATATGTAGAGAAAAGTTTCTCTGCCATCAGTAGCAGAGTCCCACTCTTCTTGAATCCTCTTTGCCATGGACCTAGTTGTTGGGCCTGAGCTTAGGCCTCTTCCATCATCCCCTCCCTCTTGAAGAGGATTTGTCCTCAAATCACATGCTTCTGCCTCTTCATTTTCTCTACCTGCAAAGGGTGTTAGATCCATAACATTGAAGGTATATGTACTCCATATTCCTCAGGCAGGTCAATTTGATATGCATTATTATTGATTCTTTTGAGAACTTGGAAAGGACCATCACCCCGGGGACTAAGTTTACACTTCCTCTGATTAGGGAATCTATCTTTTCTAAGGTGAAGCCAAACCCAGTCTCCCTCCTCAAAAATCATCTCTCTCTTCCCCTTATTGCTATGTTTCATGTATTTCTCTGTTTGTTGTTGTATTTGGTTCTTAATCCTCTCATGCATTTTTTTTACAAATTCAGCCTTCGTTACTCCTTCCTTATGCACAAAATTTTGTGGATTAGGTAGAGGTAACAAATCCAAAGGAGTAAGAGGATTGAACCCATACACAGCCTCAAAAGGAGAAATATTAGTAGTTTTATGAACTACCCTATTATATGCAAACTCAATATGAGGAAGGTACTCATCCCAAGATTTGTGGTTTCCTTTCATGATTGACCTAAGCATAGTGGAAAGAGATCTATTTACAACTTCAGTTTGTCCATCCGTTTGAGGATGACAAGAAGTTGAGAAGTTCAACTTAGTTCCTAGCTTTTCCCAGAGAGTTCTCCAGAAATGGCCAATAAATTTAGGATCTCTATCCGACACTATGGTCTTAGGTAAACCATGTAGTCTTACCACTTCTCTAAAGAAGAGCTTAGAGATGTTGCTAGCATCATCCACTTTATGGCAAGGTATAAAATGAGCCATCTTGCTAAACCTATCCACTACCACAAAAATGGAATCAAAACCTCTTTGTGTCCTAGGAAGTCCTAATATGAAATCCATGCTTATATCTTCCCAAGGAGCACTTGCAAAAGGTAAAGGAGTGTAGAGTCCATGAGGCATTGTCTTAGACTTAGCTTTTAAACATGAAATGCATCTATGACAATGTCTTTGGACATCTTTCCTCATGTGTGGCCAAAAGAATTTTCTTTTCAAAAGCTCAAGAGTTTTATCAACTCCAAAATGGCCCATGAGTCCTCCTTCATGTGATTCTTTTACAAGGAGTTTTCTATGTGTTCCTTGGGGTATGCAAAGTTTTCCTTCTTTAAATAAGTACCCCTCAGAAACATAAAAACCTCCTTGTGCTCTATGTTGGCACTCAGCAAAAGTGGGTGCAAAATCCTAATCTTCTTTATAAAGTTCAGGTATGTTTTCAAATCCAAGAATTTGGGCTCCAAGTTTAGAAAAGAGGATATGTCTCCTTGAGAGAGCATCAGCCACAATGTTTGTACTGCCCTTCTTGTATTTGATAACATATGGAAATTGCTCAAGAAATTCCATCCACTTTGCATGTCTTTTGTTCAACTTGTGTTGACCCCTTAGATATTTCAAAGACTCATGATCACTATGTATGATAAATTCTTTTGAAACTAGATAGTGTTCCCAAGTCTGTAGGGCCCTCACAAGTGCATAAAGCTCTTTGTCATAGGTGGGGTAGTTGAGGGTGGCACCGTGAAGTTTTTCACTAAAATATGCAATTGGGTGCCCACCTTGCAACAACACAGCACCTATTCCTACTCCTGATGCATCACACTCTAGCTCAAAATTTTTTGAAAAGTTTGGCAAAGCTAGAATGGGTGCATTAGTGAGTTGAGCTTTCAAACTTTGAAAGGCTTGCTCATGCTTCTCTGTCCAACAAAATGGAGTGTCTTTCTTTACTAACTCATTGAGTGGTGAAGCTAGACTTGAGAAGTTAGGAACAAATCTTCTATAAAAACTTGCTAGACCATGAAAGCTCCTAACATCTCCTACATTTTGCGGGGTTGGCCACTCTTGGATGGCTTTGATTTTCTCGGGGTCAACATGTACCCCATTTTTGTTTACTATAAAACCTAAAAACACTACACTATCTACACAAAAAGTGCATTTATCTATATTGGCAAACAAACTATTTTTCCTAAGCACTAAAAGAACCTCCCTAAGGTGACTTAGGTGGGACTCTAGGCTTTGACTATATACTAAGATATCATCAAAATAGACTACTACATACTTACCTATGCAATCCCTAAAGACATGATTCATAAGCCTCATGAAAGTGCTAGGTGCATTAGTGAGTCCAAAAGGCATCACTAACCACTCATATAGTCCAAATTTGGTCTTAAAAGCAGTTTTCCACTCATCACCTTCTTTAATTCTAATTTGGTGATATCCACTTTTAAGGTCAATCTTGGAAAATATGGTAGACCCATGCAATTCATCAAGCATATCATCAAGTCTAGGAATTGGATGCCTGTATTTGATGGTGATATTGTTGATGGCCCTACAATCACAACACATTCTCCACTTGCCATCTTTCTTTGGAACCAACAAAACAGGTACAGCACAAGGACTTAGGCTTTTTTGAACCCAGCCTTTCTCCAACAAATCCTGAACCTGTGACTCTATCTCCTTAGTCTCTTCCGGATTAGTTCTGTAAGCTGGTCTATTTGGTAAACTAGCTCCCGGAACTAAATCTATTTGGTGTTCTATACCCCTAACAGGTGGAAGTCCAATAGGTCCTTCCTCAGGGAATACATCACCAAATTCTTTTAAAAGTTTTTGGACTTGAAGAGGTAGTTCACAAACTTCAGAAAGTGTGGCAGTGCATGCAAGTGTTCCTTTACACAGAAGGAGGCCTGAAGGTTGTTCAGATAGAAGTATCTTTTCAATTTTACTTTCAAATTTTTCTTCTTTCTGAATAACCTTGTGGGAAGGAACACTCTTCTCCCACGCCTCAACATCGTTCCTAAGGATTTTCTCTTGTTTTTCCTATTTTTTTTTTCTTTTTCTCATTTTCTCTTTTTATTTTCATTTGTACTTGGTCCTTTACCACTTGTGAAGGTGTTAAAGGATAGAGTACAAACTTTTTTTCCCTATGGGTAAAAGTTATCTCGTTGGTAAGACCATTATGGATGGTTTTCTTGTCAAATTGCCGTGGTCTTCCCAATAAGATGTGGTAGGCTTCCATGGGTACTACATCACATAAAATCTCATCTTTATAGTTTCCCACAGAAAGACTGATTTTTACCCGCTTATCTACAGTTAATTCCCCATCTTCATTTATCCACTGAAGTTTGTAAGGTTTTGGATGAGGTATTAATTGTAGATTAAGCTTTTCAACCATCCTAGTGCTACAACAATTGCAGCAAGAGCCACTATCCACAGTGAGAGAACAAATGTTTTCTGAAACTTTGCATCTTGTATGAAAGATGTTCTCTCTCTGTGTTTCATGGTTCACACTAGGTTGATTGTTGAGGGTTCTTCTGATCATCATTAATTCTCCCTCACAAGGATATGCCCCCTCACTACTTTCCTTCTCTTCTTCCCCACTAGACTCTTCATCTTGGCTGCTATACTCATCCCTCCCTCTTAAGATCATGGTTCTCCTATTTGGGTATTGGGATGCTATATGGCCTCTACCAAGACACTTGAAGCACTGGATGTCTCTACTGCGGGGTTGTGAGGTAGACACATCTTTTCCTACACTCTTGGGAGTTTCTTTGGATTTATCCTTTGAAAGACTATCCTCCTTTTCTCTTCTATACTCTCTCTTGGGATAAGAGTTAGAGTAAGAACTCTCCTTGCGACTTGATCCCTTTCTCAAATTTTGTTGTTCAACTTTTATACAAAGTTGGATCAAATCATTCAAGTCCCTGTAGGGCAAAAGTTCTACTTTATCCCTTATCTCAAGATTGAGACCACTTAGGAACCTAGCTATGGTGGTGGTGGCTTCTTCCCTAATAGAGGCTCTCATCATGTAGAGCTCCATCTTTTGCCTATACTCCTCTACACTCATGTTTTTCTGTTGAAGTCTTTGGAGCTTGTCCATTAACTCCCTATCATAGTATGAAGGAATATGGCGGCGTCTCAAGGCTCCTCTAAGGTCATTCCAATATTCTATGGGAGGGTCCCTGTGGAGGCGCCTATCTCTCTCTAGGGCTGTCCACCAATACATAGCATTTCCTTGAAAGCTTAAAGTGGCTAAGGGTACTTTCCTTTCCTCGCTAACATGATGGCAAGCAAAAAGTTGTTCTACTTTCATTTCCCAATCTAGGTATGTTTCAACATTTTCCTTTCCATAAAAATGAGGTAAGTCTACCCTAGTTTCTTTTGGGTGGCTTTCTCTCCTAGTTCTTCTAGGTGGAGGTTGATAATAATCATTTACTCTCAGACTCCCCTCAACATGTGAGTCACTTGACCTAGAACTAGATGCATGTGATGCATGTGATTTTTTTTAATTTTCGAATGTATTCATCTTTTTCTCTAACAATTCTCAACTCCTCTTCCAAAAGTGCAAGATGGGCATCTCTTTCTTTTTTATCTTCCAAAAGTTGAGCCTCATGTTGCAATTGTCTTAGTGATAGTGATTGAAAATCTCTAGCCAATTGTTTCAAAAGAGATTTTGTGGATTTTCTATCACTTTCACTATGACTTGAAGAATGAGTAGACATGTTTAGGGTTTGTGATAAAAGTAATTTTCAAAAAGAAAGATAAGTGGAGTGAAGTAGGTAATTTCCCAGGAAAGGGAGGTGGATCACTAGGATCTCTTAAGTACCAAGCCTTTCCTTAGCCAGATACTATCCCACAACACTTTCAGAAACCTTTCTCTAAGCAATTTACTTAGAGCACAATCAAAGATAAAAACAAAATTTTTTATGCAAGAAAAACTAGATGTAAAGCAATAAAACACAAATGAAAATTGCTATCTAGAAAGCTTTTAAAACTAGTCGAATCCTAAGGTGAGGCTTCTTGGCACTTTGGAACCTTGAAGACACACTCACCGTCTAAGACGTATTAATCCACTAATTAATCAATGTCCTTGCAAATTACAACTCAAAGAAATACAAAGAAATTAGGTTAACAAATTTTGATGCACAAAATTTAAAGTCCTATTCTATGCACTCCTTCACTTGTAGCTCCTTTGTGTATATTTGTGTATTTTTCAATGAGGTTGCTGCTGTCCCTTGCTTTGTCTCCTTAGGTTATTCAACCTTAAATCTTTAATCCAGCTCCTCTTTAGTGATATGGTTTTCACCAAAACAAAATTTTAGCTCCACACTCACCAAAGCACTTTTTAGGTCAAATCCACCAAAGAGAGGTCAAGCAAGTTTTAAAGCAACAAAACTCAAATTTAAAATCAAGGACTACTGCAAATGGAGTTGATATTTGACAAGACTTGAAAGAGTATTCAATAAAATTTGACAAGCAAAAAATTAAGGCACACAAGAAAAAGGTAGCACACAAAGTGGAATCCTAGTGAATGGAACTAGAATAGATGAATAAAACCAAAACAGCACTACAGAATTTTTTGTGTAAAATTTTTCACAACTTTCCAATTTTATGCTTTTCAGAATACTTCAAATTTGAGCTTGAAATTTTAACCACAGAAACTTCAATGTTTTAGCTCAATATAGGCGTTGGAATTTCACCAAAACAGTGAGTCAAATAATTGCAATAATTTTTCCGAAATCACTGCCGCGTCAGCGTTTTTTCAGAGTCAGGATTTTTGCACTCTGTTCGTATTTCATTTATCATTTTTTTTGTATTTTGAATTTTGATGTGCTTCTTTTTTTCACTTTTTCTTAACACATAAAACTACTCAAATCCAAAATTTCAGAATTTTTTACCAACAAATGTAATTTCTGGGAATGATTCCAGCCAGCACAGTAGCAGTGAAAACAGAGAAATCCTAACTTGAAATTAGAAAACGGTAAAGAAACTTCAAAAACACAATGGAAATGATTGGATACGAACTTGTATGGAACTAGCACACAAGTATGAACTCAAATACGAAAGTATAAAAGGCACCAAAGCTTCAAAACCAGAAATATAAACTGCACTCAAAACAAAATCAAGCAACCAAATCAACAATAAAAGGCACCACTTGGAATTTATGACATTGTAGGATGAACATGACTTTGACAAAACTTGTATGGATTCAAAAATCAAAATGACTCAACCACAAACACTTTGCACCGATTAAAAACATCAATAAGACTCAAATAAAATAAAAATAGAACAGCCAACACAAAAGGTACCTAAAACAGTTTGAAAAATGGAAGTTCAAGATCAAGTTGAACCAAAAATACCAAATAGAAATTTAAAAACAGCAACACCAACTTAAAAAGAAATTAAAAACAGCAAGTCATTTAAGGATATGATGAACAACATGGAATAAAGAAAAAGACTCAAAAAAATAAAATGAAGAGAACACTTATCTCTTGAAGAACCAAAGCTCTAGATACCAAATGATAGGTTGTTCTTCATGACCAATGTTCTTCTTTGAGGAAATGAGGTGAAAAGGTGGCGGAAGCAATGGAGGTGATGGATCAAGGATGGCTCATATAGAGCTATGGGTTCCTTGTAGGTGCATGAAAGGTATGGAGAGTGATAGGTTAGGCCAAATCACTTGGAGGAAGGTGAAGATGAAGATCAAAGTGTCTAACCTAGAGAGACTAGACAAAGAGTAGAAGCTAGCATAATTTTGGCAGCATTTACTCATATAAATTGATCTTAAAAAAACATGAGCCAAAACACCCTATTTATAGGAGATGGTGCCTTGGAGAGTAAGGAACAAGGGTAGGATGGGGAATACATAAAAGAGGGGGCTGCTAGGGTGTTGACTAAAGGTCAATGCAGCCCCTTAGCATGCTTCTAGAAGGTAGGGCTACATTCCTACCCTAAAAGGCCTAGGTACAAGCTAAATTGTTAAATACACCCCCGATTGTGCTAAATGAACCCTACTCTACTGAAATTATAAATAAACTAAAATTAATTTATGCTCAGCTCCCATGGCTTGGGCTTTACTCCTTGTAGTCCTCTGAAGGGTCTTTGAATATGTAGAGAAAAGTTTCTCTGCCATCAGTAGCAGAGTCCCACTCTTCTTGAATCCTCTTTGCCATGGACCTAGTTGTTGGGCCTGAGCTTAGGCCTCTTCCATCATAACTCATAAAAAACACATTCAAAATATAGTAAATAAAATCTAATATATTATTAAATAATAAATTAAAACATACTAACCTGAAAAGTGGATCGAATATGAAATGTAGAGAAGCTCGTGCATTCGCACGGGAACTTTGTTAAGAAGCGGGACAACTAGGAAGAGATGTTGGTGATGAGGGAGAGCACCGACCCGGTGGCTGGAGTAGTACGATGGTAGGCGAGGCACGGTGGTTGGCGCGTCAGGGTAGCTAGCACGGCATGGTGGCAGCGCGGTTTGGGCTCCTGCGGCGCGGTGGCATCGTCTGCTGCGGTGGGCGTGTCGTTGGCTTACGAAGAAGCGACGGTGGTGGTGGCGGCAGTGGTGGTGGCTCATGGAGAATGAACGCTGGTCGCGTGCAGCAGTGGCGCTGGCTCATGGAGAAGCGACGTCGGTCGCAGCGGTAGTGGCGCTGGCTCACGGAGAAGCGACGTCGATGACTGAAGACAGCTCATGTTGGAGCTGGGTCAGGCGTGGCGCGACAACGACTGTGAGAGAGGAGGTCCGCGCAAGTTTGGTGGCTGCAACGGCGGAAAGCGGTGACCTTTGTGGAGGAGCGCGGTGGCTATGGCTGAGAAGACCAATGAGAGGGAAAGAGCAGTGGTGGTGAAAATAAAAGAGGGAAAGTGTAGGAAAGAAGAGAGAAAGATATGCGCGGGTGTTTGAACCCATTTTTTTTAATTTTTCCCTACATATAAAGATGGTCCAAGGGAACCGTCTTAATTCTAACACGAAATTCACTTATTAAGACGGTTTCGTGAAGAACCGTCTTAAAAAATGCCTAAAATTTTAAAAAAACTATGAAATTGCCACCGCATTGCTTGTGAAGACTGTTCTCTATGAACCGTCTTTAAAGGTGAGTCGTAAATTACATATTTTGCACTAGTGTTAATATCTAATAGCAAAATGAAATTTGTATAGTAGGTTGGAGAATGTACTATTGCATACACCATATTTGTATTTGTAGCTCATATAAAAAAGTATTCTCTAGAACTGTCCTACAATCTTCAGCCAACTAATATCATGTATGGGGCAATTTTTTTTAGAAAAAAAAAGTGTTTCTATTATATATATATATATATATATATATATATATATATATATATATATATATATATATATATATATATCTATCGTGCAATACGTATGGTTTTTTAGGATTAAAAAAATTCCTTAATTATTTTTAATAACCTTTAATCCAAACCTTTTGTAAATTTAAAAATCGTTTCAACATATTGCAAGAAAAAAAAAAGACATTTTAGCTGCCAACAAATAGTGTAGGCCACAAAAGAAATGTTATTAGCATTAATGAAGCTTGCATAAGTTAAACACAAAAATAAATGTTAAATATTTTATCCGCATGGAGATATTTAATCTAACACTAATAATTATTAAAAAAGTAGATTAGTGTCTACAATGGAAGCATAAGTTAGGAGACTAGATGTATTCAATGAAAAAAAAAAAGAATTAAACATGTGTGGGCTTAGCTAATATTAAGATTTATGTGAAATTTTTAATTTAAATTAAAATTGGTGTAAGTTTTCATTTTCTCACGCTTTCATTTTCTAACACAGAATCCCGAAGTTTGGCACGTATTCTTCCCCAAAAAGCCCTAATCATAACTTGGGTGTTGTGAGTTGGAAATCGTAACTCGTAAGTATCCCATAATATTCATGTATGTTTGAATCGGTGAGTGTTGCAATCTGGAGGTTGTAGGTGAAATCGGTGACCGTCGGTGAGGAGGTAGATGAAGGTCTTTATGGTGAGGGAGTAAGGACATTTTCAATCCAAAGGGGATTGTTGTTGCACAGTTTCGACCGACTTTCAACCTAGTGCGTGAAAATCTTATGTGCAGTTGTGGCACGTTTGTGGGCTTCAGGCGGTGTGTATTCATGGGGGGGGGTGTGGAGGTGGGGAAGGATCATTTTGGATATGGATCTTACTCGTATGTTGTTGTTGGGTTTTCAGGAGATGATTATGAGATTCTTGCAGAGAGTGTTTGGAAAGGAAGAGTGTTCTTTCTTGGAGAGGCAACCAACAAGTAATATCCTGTGACTATGCATGGAGCATTTCTCAGTAGAATGAGAGAGGTTGCAAACATTTTGAGAGTGGCAAAGAGGAGGTCTTCCATGCCTACTTTTGATACATAAAAAAGTAACTCCCAAGAGGATGATAATTTTCATAAACTATTTTTGAAACCTGATATGACATTTGTTAACTTCTCTGCTTTGTATGATCCAAAACTGAATTATCTTGATTCCAATTCATTATTGAGATTAGAGGCGTTGTATTGGACTCTGGCAATCTTTATTTGGGAGGAAGGGTTTAAGTTGTGATGTTGAATCTCTTATTGTTAACAAAAAATTTTCTAGACCCAACTTTGATGAAGTAGAAAATTCTCTTACGGCTGGAAAGGAAAATTCTTAGCAACATCATGAAGAATAGAACTTATTAAACCTTACTTACAATGCTTTCCTCCCTTTTCAAAATGGACAATTATTCCTCTAACCAACAGCAAAAAAAATAATATGTATGATCAAAATACCAATTAGTAGTAAGGGCATAATTTTCTAACTTGTGGCTATAGAAAATTGTTTCAAGTAGGATAGAGAGAATTGAAATTTTTAGGCATCTACATAAATAATCTTCTTCACCTTCTTGAACTTTACATCAATGCCTTCTATTGAAGCTAAAGGGCAGGGTTTAATTGATTTCTTCAAGCCCATCATTTTCATAATTCTAGTACTAGCAGCTCCATTGTTAACATTACTATGTAAAGGGATGTTATCATTGATAATAACAACTTTTGCATGATTAAAATAAAATTGATTTAACATAGAATCAATAATGAACTCAAGTTATAGGAAACATTGACATTAAAGCAAACTAGTTGTTCAAATTTTCATAAAGATAATTATTTGTTGTTTAAACTAATTATTTGTTTTGTTGTGCACAATTATGCATCACTTATCTTTAGGGGAATCTTCCAAACCACCTTATCATCAAAAGGAAAACCTTTTGATGGAACTTAAGGAGACCAAAAAGAGCTTGATTCAAAAGGAAGAAGACATGAGGCAACTTCTCGCAAGGATGCAAAGGCTAGAAGATACACAGAGAGAAAAAAACTAAGAGCAGAGATGGGATTCTAGAAGAGCTACTAGACATTACATGCACTATCGAAGCCAAGAAGAAGAAAAAGAATGGAGAGTGCAGAATTATGAAGCTAGGTGTCATCATAAACACCAACCAAAGAAGACCATTCCTTTTGTAAAATTACCTAGTTTTAATGGGGACAGTAACCCAAATGTATATCTAGGATGGGAAGCTAAAGTAGATCAAATATTTAATGTGTATGAGGTCGAAGAGGACCAAAAGGTTAAGTTAGCTTTCCTAGAATTTGATGAGTATGCTATGCAATGGAGGCATCAAACTATAATGGAAATTGGGCTAAACAAGAGGCCAATTGTGATCTCTTAGCACGAATTAAATTTATGCATGCGCGCACAGTTTGTTCCTCTTCATTATAGGAAGAAACTTTTGTTCAAGCTCCAATGGCTTCACCAAAGATCTAGAAGTGTAGACAAGTATTTCAAAGATCTAAAAGTAACTTTGACCAAAATTAATATGCATGAAAGTGAAGAGTTAAAGATTGCTAGATTTGTGAGTGGATTACAGCGAGAAATACAAGATTTTGTAGAATTATATGAGTATACTTCTTTGGAAAAATTAGTTCACCTAGCCATCAAGGTTGAATCACAAGTTTTGAAGAAAAATTCATTTAAAAATACTCATAATCATGAATTTTACAAATCATCTTGGAAGTGTTGCAGCTGTGAGGATCCGGGTTTGAATTCCTTAGTCTACAAACAATGTTTTCTCTTTCCTAAATCTCTTTCTTTGTAAAAGTGTATTTGTGTATACTTCTTGATAGTGCTTTTAGAAGTAGAGTATTGCTGAAATAGTGTTTTTTAGCTTGTGTTCTTAGTTCTTGAAGGGTTCAAAAACTGAGTTATTTGTAAAGATTTTTTTTTTTAGTGGAATCCATCTTGGTGTAAGGTGGGATTGGATGTAGCTCAATATTGAGTGAACCAGTTTAAATCTGTGTGTACTTTTCTTCCTTCTCAATCACTACCTCTAAAATCAGAAATTTACAAAACTATGATGAAAACGAATCTGTTGTTTTAGAATTGAACCTGTTATTTTACTATTTTATTGGTCTGGACCAAATTTTGTTTTCAAGATTTTGATAAGACTTTAATCAAACATAAAATTCAAGGTATCCTGAATCTTTGATAGATTCATACTTAAAAAAAATTTAAGACACTTACAAGCAATCTTGTTCTGAAATTGTTTTAAAATCTTATCATATCAAATCTGTTTTAGTGATTTTGAAAAGTCTTTTCTGTTTTTTAAATTCTGGTTTGTTTCTTGATTAATCTTTGCAGAACTAGTTTTGTTGAACAAAGGCTTTGGTACTTCCAAATCCAAGTGGAATGGATGAAGATGGTTGTTGTTGGTTGTGTGTGTGTCTTATGCAGTTTGAATTTGTTAATCCACTCAAAGTTATGATCCAAGGTTGCTTGATTCAAGTTCTTTTGAAAATAAATGTTTTTTAAAGAAAGTGGAAAATCAACCAGTTGTTTTCTCGATTCAACCACTTGTTTTACACTTGGTGTTTTTGAAAAGAATTTGAAAAAGTTTGAATTTGGTTGACTTTGCTGTCAAGCCAATTCAACCGATTGTTTCGTGTTTTCAATCGGTTGATTTTTTAAAATCCTTAATAGAATTCGGTTAAACTGATTTAATTTGTTTTATTTATTTTAAAACTGATTTGGCCTTTGCATTAAATGTTTTTAACAACTAATTGGAGTATATATAATCTATTTTACGCTCCTGGTTGTTAGAGATTCAAGAGAACACTTTCTAATCAAGTTTTTCCAAGATTGCTTCAAGCTTTGGATTCTTTCTAAGAGTGGAATAGGATTTCTTTGTAATCTTTTTGATCAATCAGTGATTGTACCAGGTGTTGTCATTCCTTTTCTCTTTTGACTATTGTATTTCTGTAAGAACTGGTGTTGTGCAGATTTAGAGGCTGTTCTATGATTTGTGGTGTGTGTTCTTGAAGGATTCAAGATCACCAGATTGGTGTGTGTTGTGTAATCAAGGTGTTTGATTTCTTAGTGGATACTCAGAGATTTCTTAGTGGATGTAGCTCTTGGTAAAGAGTGAACCAGTATAAAAGTTTTTGTGTTGATCATTCCACCCATTTTCTCCTTTAAATCTGTTTTTGCTTTGTTTTTTAAACTGCTGATATAAACAACCGATTGTTTCGCAAAAACAACTGGTTGATTTTCTGCTATGAGTGTAAAACAATTTTAAAATTGGCTTAAGTCATTTCTAATTGATTGATTCTCCTTTATCTTTCAATCTACCTTCAATATTTGCAATAATCTTTCAAAAACAATTCACCCATCTTTTGTTTAAGGCCTATAATTCTAACAATTGGCATCAAGAGCCAGGTTCTTGAAAGTCATTCAAGTTTTCGATCCTAAAATCTTTTTCATGGCTGAAAAACTACCCTTTGGGGAGGGTGCTTCAATTAACAGACCACATGTGTTTTGTGGTTTGAATTATCAGTTTTGGAAGGTTAGAATGAAGATATTTGTGGAATCAATTGATAGAGGAATTTGGGATGCAAATGAAAATGGTCCTTTTATTCCTAAAGCTAAAAAAGTTAATGTTTTCACTGAAAAACCTTGGTCCCAATGGACTGAGCTTGAAAGCAAAAAGGCACAATTTGATTGTATTGCTAAAAACATTATCACATCTGCCTTAAATTATGATGAGTTTTTCAGGGTATCACAATGTGCTTCCTCAAAAGAAATGTGGGATATTCTTCAACTTACTCATGAAGGAACCAATGAGGTGAAGAGAGCAAGAAAGCATGCTCTAATCCAGGAATATGAGATGTTTAAAATGCAGAAAGGGGAGACAATTGTTGATGCACAAAATAGGTTGACTCATATTGTCAACCATCTCATAAGTCTTGGAAAAATGTTTGAAAAAGAGGAACTCAACATCAAGATCCTCAAGTGCCTAGACGGATCTTGGCATCCCAAGGTCACAGCCATCTCTAAATCTAAAGACTTAACATCCTTGACAACAACTTCATTGTTTGGAAAGCTTAGAGAACATGAATTGGAGATGAATAGGTTGAATGATCAAGAGCATGAAGAGAAGCATGTGAGAAACATTGCTTTGAAGGCTACTGGACATAAAAACTACCAAGAATTAAGTGAGGAAAGTGATGGAGAAACTCTTAGTTAGCTGACAAGAAATTCAACAAACTTTTGAAGAAAAACAGCAACAAGAATCAATCCTCCAAGAGGTATAATAGCAAGAAAATCAATGATTTTAATACTAACAAATATACCTGCTTTGGATATGGTGAACAGGGTCACATTAAAGCTGATTGCCCCAATAATGAGAACAAAGAAAGAGGAGCAAGCAAGAGAAGTGAAAAGAAGGACAAAGCCAAGAGAGCCTACATTGCTTGGCAAGACAATGAAGTCTCTTCAACTAGCTCATCATCAAATGGAGAGGAGGAAGCAAATTTGTGCTTAATGGCTAAGGGAGAATTTGACATAAGTAGTGTAAGTTCCAGCACTCAATCAATTTTGAAAATTACAGCCAGCTTCTTGATGCATTTGAAAAAACTCATGAAGAAGATAATAGGTTGGCCCTTTTGAACAACCGATTGAAAGACATGAATAATTGGCTAGAACATAGAGTCAAAGCATTGGAAGAACAGATGAATAATTCAAAAAATGATTTTGAAAATCTGGAACAGATTTACAAAAATTCTTCTTGCGAATGTGACTAAAGTGTTTGCAAAAATTGTGAATCTCTTCAAGAGAAGGTTCAATATCTTGTAAAAACTCTTGATAAGCTTTATAAAGGCAAATCAAACTTTGAAACTATTCTTTCTTTTAAAAAAATGTGTCTTTGGTAAAGTTGGTTTGGGTTTTAATCCACAGAGCAAGAAAAGTGGTGTTTCAAAGCCTTTTTCAAGTTTTTTTGGAAAACAATCGATTGAAAAGTCGAAACAACCGGTTGTTTCATGCTTTTATTGTATGATAAAGGGCCACTCTATCAAATTCTGCAGAGTTTGGAAATTTTCTGTTCCCAAGGGTGTTTTGAAATGGGTTCCCAAGAATCCTAAGGCTTCTAATGATCCAATTAATGCCAATGGACCCAAATTTGTTAGGGGACCAAACCTTGCTACTTGATCTTGTTTTCTTGCAGGTACCTTTAAAGGCCAAGAATCATTGGATCAAAGAATCAAGTCTCAAGGAAAAAGTTCAAAATTGGTTTCTTGAATGCATATCTTAATTACACATAGTTTTCTTAAATGTCAAGTGAAATCCTTGACTCAAGTACTATGGCTTTTTGAAAGAAAATATCTTCAAAAGCTGAGAACTCCTTCTTTTATTTTTTTAGATTTGTGCATTTGATTCATTTTGGTTAAATAAAATCTCTTTTTCTTATGGAATATCTTTATGCAAAAATATATGTTTTTAACATTTTGCATTTCCACCTCTGTCAAAGTTTCTTGGTTTATGAAAAATCCCAATTAACTGTCACAAAAAAACAACCGATTGTTTTCATGAAACAATCAATTGTTTTACCTCTGGCAGCATTATGTTAAAACTGTTTTTAAACTCTATGCATTGGTACAGTTGTTGCTTCTCATTCAATGTTGTTTATGAGTCAAAATTGCGTTTATTATGGCTTTGAATACAATCTGATTGGATGTTATTCTAGTCAAAATGAAATATATTCCATATCTTGGAAATTTAAGAGCTTATATGGTTAGTAAAAATTTGTCCTTATTGCCACTGACAAAGCTGTTTGGGGGCTAACGTATGGCATATTCCTCTGCAACAGATTCTTCCTTTGTTGAAAAACAACCCACTAAATGCCAATACATGTTGATTGCTTTTTTGCTTATATACATGTGTTTGTTCAGTTGTTTTTCCTCACAGAAACAACCCATTGTTTTTCCTGTGGCTACACCTTGCATCTTCTAGATTCTCTTTCTTCTCAGAAAAATTATCCTTGAATCGTGGACTCAACTCCTCCCTCATTAAAGAGGATGAAGACTCGTCCTGTGAAGAGAGAATGACACCTTGAAAATTTGTTTTCAGGGGATGTTGAAAAGATTGAGAAGTTCTTACATGAATCTAGTAGGAAAGCTTTCAATAATCCAAAGCTTATCTCCTTCAACTGGTAGAAAGAACAGAAACGCATTGAAGTAATGAGCCTCTTGAAAGAGCAGCTGCTGAAACATTTCTTGGAGATATAAGGGAATATTTCTCCTGACTTAGTGAAGGAGTTTTATACAAATCTTCATGTGAATGGAGACAATCTTTGCTCGCATGTGAAAGTGATAGACATGGAGATAACCCCTAAAGCGTGGTCTGCTGTAGCTAGGCTAAAATATGTTGGGCTGAGGATTTATAAAGGAAACATTGGTGTTGTAGAAGAGTTCAATAAAATTTAATTCTATAGGAGTCGCCTAAATAACCCTCAATCCAAAGTGAGGAATTTTTTTGTGGGGGGGCTTGAAACTTAATGAAAGTCTTATTGCTTTCAGAGTTTCATGGATGTTGACTCCAAAAGGAAGCAACCATTCTATGATGATTGAGGAAGATCTTGTCTTCATTTACTGCATAATGAACAAGATCAATATAAATTGGATCCACATTATCAAGGAACACATGCAAAAATCCATGAGGTTAAGTGATTACCGCTATCCCTATGCTATTCTTATCTCTAAGTTTTTGCATTATTTTGAAGTGGATCTTAAGGAAGAGCTATCTGAAGTGGTGAATT
This sequence comes from Phaseolus lunatus, assembly GCA_013389735.1. NCBI lineage: Eukaryota > Viridiplantae > Streptophyta > Magnoliopsida > Fabales > Fabaceae > Phaseolus > Phaseolus lunatus. The sequence goes on from CM023867.1 coordinate 11,905,410, forward strand.
CTTCACATGAAGTTAATAATGGTTCACTTAGCAAGATGGATTTCACCAAAATTGGAGAAAAATGGGTTAGCAAGGATGGTGATCAAGCTGGTTCTTCAAGTGGAATTCATGTTGAGGATGATGGTGAGGAACCTGCTGCTACTGCTACTGCTGGAGATGATGGTGATGATGGAAACCAAGTTAGGCAAGGCAATGTTGGTCTTTATGGTGCTTATGATGCTGGTCCAAGTGCTGGAAACACGGATGAATGCATCACTTCCATGACACCTTTTGAAAGGCTTGTGATCAATCGCAGGGATAGTTTGGCATATGATCAAAGGAATAATCATGAGTTCCATGTTGCCAGGTTTCAAAATATTGATGAACAAATCAAAGTTGTCCAGACTCAATTGTTTGAGCTTCAATATGGCAAGGAAGATGAATGATCTCTATAAGCTCTAATGTTTATTTTTCATAAGCTTGATGAACATCTTTCATAATTCTATTTTTTATCCCTACTTCTACTCTATTTATGAAGACAAATAGGAGGAGAATGATGTGGTTTATGTGTTGTACTTGTTTTTGCTACACTCTGATTTATCATGGTTTAAATTCTACTACTGCTAGCTTTGCTACACATCACAATTCTGCTACACACATCACTGGTTTTAAGGTTTTTTTTTCTGGTTTTCTGTGCAAATGGATTATGCAGAAAATTGGATATGTGCATGCCTTAGTATCCTGCTAGTATTCTTGCTTTGTATGTGCATAGTTTCTATTTTACAAGTGCTTTCAAATTCAAAAAGGACAACACAAGCAAACCAACGATTTGTCTTCATCAAATAGGGGGAGATTGTTGAAAAAAGGCTTTGATGCTTCCAAATCCAATTGGAATGGATGAAGATGGTTGTTGTTGGTTGTGTGTGTGTGTGTGTCTTGTGTAGTTTGAATTTGTTAATCCATTCAAAGTTATGATCCAAGGTTGCTTGATTCAAGTTCTTTTAAAAAAGAAATGTTTTTTAAAGAAAGTGGAAAATCAACCAATTGTTTTCTCGATTCAACCAGTTGTTTTATAGTTAGTGTTTTTTAAAAGAATTTGAAAAAGTTTGAAATTGGTTAACTTTGTTGTCAAGCCAATTCAACCGATTGTTTTGTGTTTTCAATCGGTTGATTTTTTAAAATCCTTAACATAATTCAGTTAAACTAATTTAATCTATTTTATTTGTTTTAAAACTGATTTGGTCTTTGAATTAAAAGTTTTTAACAACTAATTTGAGTACATATAATTTGTTTTACGCTTCTGGTTGTTAGAGATTGAAGAGAAGACTTTCAAATCAAGCTTTGGGTTCTTTCTAAGAGTGGAATAGGATTGATTTGTAATCTTTCTGATCAATCAGTAATTGTACCAGGTGTTCTCATTCCTTTTCTCTCTTGACTATTGTGTTTCTGTAAGAACTAGTGTTGTGCAGATTCAGAGGTTGTTCTATGATCTGTGGTGTTGTTTGCCAAATGTGGTGTGTGTTCTTGAAGGGTTCAAGATCACCAGTTCGGCGTGTGTTGTGTAATCAAGGTGTTTGATTGCTTAGTGGATACTCAGAGGTTTTCGAGGACTGGATGTAGCTCTTGGTAAAGAGTGAACTAGTATAAAAGTTTTTGTGTTGATCTTTCTATCTCTTATCTCCTTTAAATCTGTTTTTGCTTTGTTTTTATAACTGTTGATATAAACAACCAATTGTTTCACAAAAACAACCAATTGATTTTCTGTTGTGAGTGTAAAACAGTTTTTAAATTGGCTTAACAAATTTCTATTTGATTGATTCTCCTTTATCTTTCAATCTACCTTCAATATTTGCGAAAATCTTTCAAAAAAAATTCACCCCTCTCTTATTTAAAGCCTATAATTCTAAAAGGTTTGAGTAAAAAGATTTGAACTGTTTATTTTATAGTTTTTGTTTTTAAAATCAGTATTAAAGATCTTTATTTCACTTGTTTTGGGTTTAAAGATCTTGCTTCTAAAAAACTAAATTAAATCTTTGATAACTCTTTGTGTTCAAGCTTTATCCTTGATATTGATTTCAATATTTCCTCTGTACAAAGATAAGAACAACTTTAAATAATTCTTGAGTCAGAAATAGAATATGTTTCTTCTAAAACTAATATGTTGTAATTCTGATTTTGCTTCCTGAACAAGAAAATCAATTTGTTTTTCTCTATAAAAATCTATTCTTTATCTGTCAAGATTTCTTGAAAAGTGTTTTTGCGAAAATTATCCTAAGTACAATTCAGCCCCCTCTTGAACTTAGACTCTCATAAACTCAACACATAGTACAGTCATTGCAGTTCATAGCACTACAAGAAAAGCAAGGGTAAACTAGTGAAAATAAAAGTTTATAATATATAATATTCAATCAGAAGAACAAACCAAGTTACATGGATCAATTTCTTAATTATTCAACCTTTTTCAAGTCGCAACAAAAGCAATCACATAGATCCCACATGGATCTACACATTCAGGATATTCGACAAATAGAATAACAATCGATGCCTTCCGTAAGATCCGTATTAAGTAAGTCTTACTAGAGACTAACACCTGATCCAATACCCAAGACTTAGATTACCCGCGAATCCAAGAGAGAGAATCAAGGTAAGTTCAGTACAACCCAAGTCGTGCATCTCATATGTCACAGTGTGCATGAACTTCCCCATCAACTTCTCACCACCTAATATCTTAGTCTGTGTGACTTAGATCATCAATGAAGTTAGGAGATCTTTGTTACTACATAGGCATCAATACTTAATACACAAACAAACATTAGTCCATACATATCCCAAGTGTATGACTTCAATCCATACAATTTTCACCATAGAGTATCATTCAAAACGTGGTCCACAACATTCAAAAGTATATTTAACATAAAAAAAACAACACTTACTAATCTTGGAAATAATCTTAAACTTAAAATTAGCAACGGCTATTGGCCTGTAATTTTTGATGGATTCAGCACCCTAAAACTTAGGAATAAGAGATACCACATTACTGTTCATTCCAGGGAAAACCCAGTTTTGCTTAAAAAACTATTGGACAACATTGCAAACATCTGTCCCAATAATATCTCAATAAGAATGATAGAAAACACCACCAAAACCATCAGGACCAGGAGCACTATTACCATTAAGGTTAAAAACAACATTCTTGATTTCCAAAAAATCATGACATTTCATCAATATCATATTCTCCTTAGAGGAAACCAGATTAGGAACATAAGTACCAATAAAATCTTCCATATTACCTGTATCCTAATCATGAGAAATAGACTCAACATAAAGTCCAAAATATGTTCCTCAATGATTTTAGGATCCTCAATAACCACATTATCAATCCGTAAATGATGAATCCCACCAAAATTATTTTGCCTTTTAACCACAACATGGAAAAAAGCAGTATTTCTATCCCCATCTTTAAACCAAAGCATCTTAGCTCTTTCTTTCCAAAATAAATATTGACAGTGAAGAGCATGATCAAGCTCCTCCTTAGCTATCTTTTCTTGACAGAGAAGCCCATCAATATCAGACATACTAACAATCTCTAAATTTTGTTGAATACCAAGGAGGAGACCCTGCTTAAGAATAACTACATTGTGAACATTACCAAATGAGTTTTTATTCCAATCACGAAGCTCAGTTTTCAACCTTTTTAACTTATGTTGCAAAATAAACATAGGACACCCAACAACCTTATTATTCCAAGAGTCATGAATAAGCTTTATACATGAACTTTCCTGAAGCCACATAGAAAAGAAACGAAAATTGCTAACCTTCTTCAAAGAATTACTGGCAAGACTAACAAGAATAGGGGAATGGTCAGAACAATTCCTAACAAGAACCTGATAAGAACATGAGTCCCATTCATCCAGACACACTCCATTACATAAATCCCTATCCATTCTTCTATGAATTCTATGCAGTCAGTCCTCTTCTTCCATTACACCAAGTATAACCAGATCTAGTAAAAGGCTTACAAGCAAGATCATTAGTATTAATCCAAGCAAGGAAATCATTACAAGAAACCTGATTAGGGGTCACCCCCCTTTACATTCATCTGTCGATAACACAGCCTTAAAATCTTCCAAAATACACCAAGTCCCTATGAAGGAGCTAAGATCCCTCCACAAAAACCATATAGCCAAGTATGTGTTAGCACCATAAATGCCTGCAAAGCTAAAACATTTATCATGCAAATGGAAAGATACAAAAAGAAATTGATCATTTACTAAGAAATTTTGGACCAGATTAGGGACCGACAAACACCAAAGCTTTGCAGACTTATTAACAATAGGAGACGTAGCCACCAAATGCATATCAACAAATTTGAAAAGGACTTCAAAAGCATCAGTGTACGACACCATTGGTTCAGCGAGAAAAACCAGAAGGGGTTTTTGTAGTTTAAGTAAACTAAGCAACATCGCCAAAGTTTTGTGGTTTTCCAGTCCTCTAACGTTCCAGAAAAAAGAAGAGACCTTCATTGCGATGTTATGGTGAGAACTGTCTTAGCAGGTTTTTTGGCTTTACCAATCCCCTTAGGTGGTCTCCCGGGTTTTCTTTTAGTATGAACTATCTCCTCCCCAGTATCACTGGCATCCTCCTCCATCTCATTATGATCAGTCCAAAATTTTGACCCAATATGATTTTCAACAGTGATATGGTCAAAATTAAATTCAACAATGGCAGTAGACATACCAATATAAAGATCACCTTCCACATCTGTAGTTTCCAAACCCTCGAGAGAGGAAAAGTGATTTTGCAGGACCAACGACGGGGATGGAACAGTCACAATTGCAGACATGTGATGACCATCCATAAGAGTAGTGAATGGTGCTATAGAAACTACAGGTGAAGTAGCACTCTAAAGAGATGGATCCCCCACAAGAGGTGAGACCTCCACATGAAGATCCTCAATAAGAGCATGAGATTCTGAGCCCTTGCCTTGAATAACAGCAGGTAACATTCCTTGTTCTGGTAAATTCCAAGTATGAGTGGATAACCCTCTCTTGGATTCATGATCCGAGGCATCCTTAAGAGGAGGCATATCAACAAAATCATCCTCCAATCCTCCTGGTTTATCAAAAGCAAGGTGACCCAAGGGTGACTGATGGAAGAGGCCCAAGCCCAAGCCTAAGCCCAAGCTCAGGCCCAACAACTAGGTCCATGGAAAAGAGTATTTAAGAAGATTGGGACTCTGCTACTGATGGCAGAGAAACTTTTCTTTACATATTCAAAGACCCCTCAGAGGACCACAAGGAGTAGAGCCCAAGCCATGGGAGCTGAGCATCAATTAATTTCAATTTATTTGTAATTTCAGTAGAGTAGGGTTCATTTAGCACAATAGGGGGTGTATTTAAATATTTAGCTTGTACCTAGGTCTTTTAGGGTAGGAATGTAGCCCTACCTTCTAGAAGCATGCTAAGGGGCTGCATTGACCTTTAGTCAACACCCTAGCAGCCCCCTCTTTTATGTATTCCCCATCCTACCCTTGCTCCTTACTCTCCAAGGCACCATCTCCTATAAATAGGGTGCTTTGGCTCATGTTTTTTTAAGATCAATTTATATGAGTAAATGCTGCCAAAATTATGCTAGCTTCTACTCTTTGTCTAGTTTCTCTAGGTTAGACACTTTGATCTTCATCTTCACCTTCCTCCAAGTGATTTGGCCTAACCTATCACTCTCCATACCTTTCATGCAACTACAAGGAACCCATAGCTCTATATGAGCCATCCTTGACCCATATCATCCATAGCTTCCACCACCTTTTTACCTCATATTTTAAGAAGAACAAATGGTCATGAAGAACAACCCATCATTTGGTATCTAGAACTTTGGTTCTTCAAGAGATAAGTGTTCTCTTCATTTTATTTTTTGAGTCTTCTTCTTTATTCCATGTTGTTCATCATATCCTTAAATGTCTTGCTTCGGCTATGGATCTTTCTTCCGATATTCTTGACGTTGTTTAAGAGTCACAGTCCTCCCTTGTCCCGTTCATCGGAAACTATCTTCAGAGAAGATTTTTTTTAAGGCCCAGGAACACGACCCTAATCATGTATGACCCGACACTAAGCAAGCTCATGCCCTATCATCTTACAATGAGAGCAAAAAGGAGGTAGCCATTCATATTCCACACCAACTACAAAAGTGTAGTTTGGACGTTCAACCAAGAGGTGATCAAGAAGAGGGTACAACATATCAATATCCACCAACACTCTAGCAAATATACCCCTCTTCTTTCTCATAGTATTCTCATCCAAAGACAAAGGAGTACCAAGACCTTTGATGATGGAAAAAATCGCCCTTGATCTCTAATACTCCAAAGGCAACCTATATAGTCAAACCCAGGCCTGAGTTTTGGTACTCTTCATAGTAGCTAGAACAAAGTCTTTTGTACAGGCAAACAATCACAAGAAACCCGGAGATAACTTCAAGGAACCCATCCTGAGGGTCCATCGCATGTCTTCTAAGGAAGTGAACTCAAACTCATAGAAACCCTTCCCGAGAGGAATTGCTTTCCACAATCCAAGAGCCTTCCACACCGACTACAATTTTTTAGTTAAATCCAGGTGTGTAAGGGTTTTATCCCCCTTAGAAAGAATAACTTGACCATGAAGATGTGATGTGAGTTGATTTTATGATTGTTCATTTTTATGGTGACACTTTACTTGGGATTGGATTTTTATGAGACAAGTATGGTGAGAACCTAAGGAAAATCCCCGCTGGACATTAACTTAACCAAGTGGTTAAGTAGATGTGAAGGTTCATTTCACAAAGGCAAAAGGAAAAGACATGGATTAAGGTGATTATGATGTGATCTGGTCGGTCATCGGTAGTCGATGACGTCAGCAGCAGATGACAACGTGGACCACTCACAGGGTGACACGTGGAATAAGATAGCAGGCGAATCAGGATGGAGATCATTCAGAGCGATGATCGGTGGTCAGTTGCTGAGTGACCACCGCCAGTAGATCAGTGCCTAGAGGAGCGCCTGGAAGGAGATCGCGACAAAGTAAAGAAGCGTCGATCAGTCATCGGTTCCTGGTCATCGGGTTTCTTGCTAACACGTAAGCTGGGACCCAGTCTCCCAGCGAGAGCGTTACGCATGCACCTCGAATGATTCCAGAAGCAGATCAGTCATCGAGGTTTCTTACTAACACGTGTTAAGCTGGGACACAGGCTCCCAGTGAGAGCGTTACGCAGGCACCTCGCAGGATTCCAAACCAGAAGAAGAAGAGCTGCTCGCCAGTAGGGTCGCGCATGAGGATGGTATAAGAGAGCTCGTAAACTGGTCAGTGATCACCGACTCTCTTAGACCCATTACGTGCATGGCATGGCGCGTTGAGACCATGCAGGCAGGATGGCCTGGTGAGTGTGCTTAGACCAGCCACACCTGGTGCTTCCCTGGGAGCATGCAACTTACTCAGAGGAAAGAAACACGCTAAGTTACTCCGCAAGGGAATTATTTACGCGCACAGGGAAAAACACAGAAGCCCTTCAGGTGTGACACGTGTACGGGTAGATGCAAGTTGCATGCCTCCACGTGTCACCATCTGAGAGAGAGGCGTGGCACAGTTTTTATAGTTAGAGGGATCACACATTCTCTGAGTCATTGTGGGGACGTTTATACACGTTGCGCAGTGGTAACAGACTTCAGTTACTATGGTGGCCAGAGACATCGGTCATCGGTTAGGGAGACACATCGATCATCGGTCAAGATGAGACATCGATCATCGGTCAATATGAGAAATACCTCGGTCATCGGTGTGTGGCGAGGTGACATCGGCCACGGCGATGTGAACAACGCGACCAGTGATCAGTAAATCGCCCACAGGCAAGGAGTGGCCTTAGTCACGAAATGACCATGCATGAGGCTGGGAAGGCACAGTTAGGTGCAGAATCCTGTTGGGACAAGAACCCATCAAGGTTAGAGTTTCCCAGTGAGGTTGCATGCATGGCACGTGGACCGTGAAGGGGTTCCCAGAGATTAGGTAGGGCAGGCAGCCCCAGAGATTGAGTGCGTGCAGAGGCGCCCACGTGGCCATCCTGCCAGACTTTCCACTCAAGTAGAGGAAACTTGTAACATCCCGCCAAATACTTTGGAATAATTATAAAATGAAATAAAGGTAAACAAATATATTGAAATGAACATAATAATATATATGTAATGAAGTTTTCTCCTCACAGGGAGTTTAATACATAATCGGTCAATTTTCCAAAAACTTGAACAAAATACTGTAAAATAGAAAGACAGGCGATCTCCTAACAGAAAGGGCGATCTCCTATCAGAAAAGGGCGATCTCCTATCAGAAAGCAGCAAAAGGGTGATCGCCTAACAGGAATAGAAAACAGGCGATCTGCTTCCGGCGACCACTCACTGAGGAGCTCTACTTCCTGCAACATCATCTGCTCCCGTGTAAAGTCATACACGATCATCACAGGTTTAAGAAAACATCCACAACACAAGAACACAGGATAAGCTAGATATTTTAAAGAGAAAATTAGATTCAATTCACATAATTCATCAAGTGTCTATCAATTCAATGTTTCTCATTTCTCACGTCAGAGTTCCACTGACTCATCACACAAGACACTTGACACTACTTCCGGAAGACTCATGCATTTCACATTTAAATCTCAGACAACTTCAAACATACACAAAAACAGGGGAGTTCGAAAAACAACGCCAAAACCGGCGATCTCGTCCAAAAACAGGGGATTGTATAATAACAGTTGAAAACCGGCGACCACGTCGCCCCCATCATCTCAATCATCGAATATAAGGTTTTCGTTGGAAATAAGGCTAGCTTCCCTTACCTGGACTAGTGCAAAACACCAAGAGCTCCGAAACCCAACGAAGCTTAATGATGCTTCCACTCTGTTTTAGCGTTCCGGTCTGGAGAACTTGCAGAGAACCTTCCCAGGTATCCAGGTGCAGTCATCGCTCGTCGTACTGGTGCTTGGGGATGCCTGAATCGCAGCGCGAAGGAGAGAAAGGAGAAGAATGAAGGATGTGTTAGGAAAGATGGCTTTAAACTAGAGGGGGGGTGAATTGTTTAAAGAGATTTTCGCAAACTTTTCCAAGCTAGAATGAATATCTTTCAGAAATCAAATGATTAAGCAATTCAGTTTGCCAAAACAGCAAGCAATACAGCACTGCCAGGAAAACAATCGGTTGTTTCTTCGAAACAATCGGTTGTTTATACCAGCAAACAACAAATAAACTGAAATTAAAGAGTTAGGGATAGAGAGATTGTACACAGATGTTTATACTGGTTCACTCCAACCCAGAGCTACATCCAGTCTTCTCAGAAACCCTGAGGAAATCCACTAAGCAATCAAACCCAGATTACTTACACAACAACCAAGAGAATGACCTTGAACCCTTCAAGACACACACTCTCCTTGGTCAACACTGAGATCTCTGATCTTGAATACCTCAAGGTCACATAGACAACCTCAGCAACGTATACAGAAAAGATTCAACAGTTTACAGAATTACACTTGTTACAGATGAGATCTGAAATCAATACAAGTGAAAAACCTATCCCAATACTTCAATCAATCTCTCAAGCACTTCAGCAATCTCTTTTTCAGTTCTTAGTACTTGATATCCACTTCTTTTTCAAAACCAAAAAAGCTTATATAATACAGATCTTCTGATTATAAAAGGAAAGATTGTTTATCCATAATTGCTCTCAAAAAGATTGGTCAAAGCATTTAATGACTGGAGCGTATACAGTTTCAAATCATTTAAAGCTCAGTCAAAGAAAACAGTTTTTCTGTTATGGTTCCAAAACAAACAATCGATTGTTTCCTCGAATCAATCGGTTGTTTTGTCACTTAACAGTTTTCTCCAATCAAAAACAGTTTTCAAAACTTTCTCAAAACATCTAAGTATAAACAATCGGTTGTCTCGACAGAACAATCGGTTGTTTCAACTTAGTTTGAAAAACACTTTGTTTCATTAAAGATTGAGATGCTTTTTGCTTTGAGATTAAATCTAATATTGGTTTACACTTTGAACTACCCCAGAACAAAACTATAAAGCAGCACAGCAGCATCACACAAGCAGAGGCTTCATCATCCTTCAAAGGATTTGGATTCTTCAAAACCTTGAACACCACTTGGTTCAACAATCTCCCCCTATTTGATGAAGACAAATCCCTGATGCTTGATCCCTGATGCTTATGTTGATCTGATTAAATCTGAAGCAGTTCCTGCAAACGAACTTTTAGCAGACATAGAACTTCTGATATTTGGTTAGAAAAAAAATATACACAGTTAAAGCTTAAACAAATAATATCAGAAAAAAACAGCTAAAAGCAGTCTTAAACAAGCATCTAAGCAAAACAAGCATAAAATCTCCCCCTATTTGTCTTCACAAATAGACAAATATAAGAGATAAAGCCATAAAAAGTTCATATTACATCAGAATTATAAAAGCAACAGCAGAAGAAAAGAAAAGAAAATCAAACTTCAACAGCAGCAAAAACAATCGATTGTTTCGACAATCCAATCGGTTGTTTTTCTTCATTCTTCCTTATCTCCAAACTGAAGATCAAAGATTTGGTTCTGAACAGCTTCAATTTGTTCATCTAGGCTTATGAACCTTGCATCCATGTTGTCAAACCTGGTATCAAACCTCTGGAAATTGCTAACACACAGATCATGGAGGTTTCTTTGGTTTTCAGCAAAGCTATCCATCCTATTCATCATGAACCTTTCAAAAGGTGACATTGATTGAATCCTTTCTTCTGGATGTTCAGCAGCTGCACTGGGTCCAGCATCTTGAAATCCTCCTGTTGGATCTTCATGTTCAACATCCATATCTGTAGGTTCTTCTTGAGCAGCACCACTAGAGGAGGCACCATGATCACCATCCTTGCTTACCCATTTTCCACCTATTTTTGTAAATCCCATCTTGCTGAGTGATCCATTGTTCAACTCTTGAGTTGACTTGACTAGCTCAGAAGTCTCATCTTCCAGATTAACTTCAAAATAGTTTAGGAATTTAGATATCAAAATAGCATAGGGATAGTGATAGTCACCCAACCTCATTGCTTTTTGCATGTGTTCTTTGATGATGTGGATCCAATTTAGCTTGACCTTCTTGGTGATGCAGAAGATGTAAACCAGATCTTCTTCAGTCAAAACAGAATGGTTGCTCCCCCTTGGAGTTAGAATCCATGTCACAATGAGAGCTAGCAGCCTCTCATCCAGTTTCAACCCTCCAACTGAGCATGCACTCACTTGAGCTTGAGTGTTTTTCAAACAGCTTCTGTAAAACTGAATTTTGTTGAAATCCTCCACCACACCAAGATTGCCTTTGCTGATTCGCATACCAGAAAACTTGAGTCCAGCAACAGCAGCCCAAACCTCATGGGTTATCTCCATGTCCACACCTTTTACATGAGAAACTAGGTTGTTTCCCTCAAATTTCAAATTGGTGTAGAAGACCTTCACCAAGTCTGGATATATGTTGCCCTTCATCTCCAGAAACCTTCTGAGATACTGATCTTTGAGAAGTTACCTCACATTGTCCAACTTTTGACTTTTCAGCCAATCAAAACTCACAACCTTGGGGTTGTTGATTTTCTTGAGACTTGTCTCATATCTATATTTTTCTATGAGATCTTTATCTCCAGAAAACCATCCTTCCAGCCTTCCTCCAGACCTTACAGCTCTGGTTTTGATTCTTCCAGAAGTGGGAGGAGTTGATTCCATGGCAGCAGAGATGAGAAAACAGAGGGTAGCTCTTCTTTACAGTTTTTCTCAAGAGATGGTGCAAGAGATGTTGCAAGAGATGTTGCAATTGGTTGTTCATCTGCACCTGATTTTATAACCATCCAAAAACCAATTTATGATTAATTCCATTCAATGGGTACCTGATTTTCAGAGAGAGAAGACTGTTCAGAACATGTCAGAAAAAGCTGAAAAACACATGGTCTTCACATGTGGACTTTGACTAGTCATTAAGGCACTTGAATTTCCAAGATTTTGGAATATATTCCTTTATGATAGTTGTAACTTCTTTTCTGAACTTGTTCAGCATTCAGTCACAGTATCATTGACCAAGATTCTCTATTTGAAATGATCTGCAACGAATAGAAATCCAAAAAAAGAATTAAATCAATTTTCTCACAGTGCTGTCAGACCCAAAACAATCGGTTGTTTCGAAGAAACAATCGATTGTTTTTCTGCAGCAGTTAAAACTTGATTTTAAGAAATTTTAACCAAAAACAGAAGCAGATAACAACAGATAACATTGACCAAAGAGGGATTAAACACAGGAAAGAACTTTAATACTAAAAATAGAGGACAGTAAAAGAAAAAACTCATCCTTGTGTTGTTTCATCAATGAGCCAATTGCTTGTTGATCAAGAAGGCTTCTTTTCATTGAATTGACCTTCTGCAAAGCATTGATTCAGCTTCAATGATTGCCCTTTGTCTTTAACAGTCTAACCAGTTGGCTCAGCTCCTCTTTTTCTATTAATTTTCCTGCACAAACATTAGTTCAAGCAACAAGATTTGGTCCTTTCACAAATGTGGGTCCAATTGGTTTCTTTTTCACACTTGGAACCTCACATCCTTTAGGGATCCATTTCATGTAGCCTCTTGGAACAGAAAACTTTCTTATTTTGCAGAATCTAACCGAATGGCCCTTTTTCATGCAATAAAAGCATGTCACAATCGATTGTTTCGTCTTAACAATCGGTTGTTTTTCTGGTTTTCTTAAAAAACTTTTTGAAAACCTATCTTGCTTGTTCTATGGATTGAAGCCTAAACCAGCCTTTCCAAAAACACAACTTTGAGATGCCAAGACATTCTCAAAGTTTGATTTCCCTTTTGAAAGCTTGTCCACAGTTTCAACAAGATATTGAACCTTTTTCTCAAGATTTTCACAATTTTCACAAATGAGAGTATCACACTTACAAGAGGTGTTTTTGAAATGATTTTCCATCTTTTCAAAATCAATTTTTGCTTTTCTCAGATCCTCTTCAAGTGATTTAACTCTCTTTTCAAGCCCATTGTTAAGATCTCTCAATCGATTGTTTGAAAGCACCAATCGATTAGCTTCATCATGAGTTTCTTGAAAAGCTTCAAGCAATTCACAATAATTTTGTTCATTTAAGGAAGCACAAGAACTTACCTCACTTGAACTGCTTGAATCATCATCATCTTCAGCAATCAAACATAGGTTTGCTTTCTCATCTTCACTTGATGAAGAACTTGATGATGATACCTCATTTTCATCCCAAGCTATGTAGGCTCTCTTTGTCTTGCCTTTCTTCTCCTTGTAGCTTGCCTTTTTCTCCTTGCTTGTGTTGGGACAATCTGCCTTTATGTGACCTTGCTCACCACAACCAAAACAAGTATAGTTATTTGAATCATTGGATTTCTTGTTTCCATACCTATCCTTGTTGTTGTCTTTGTTGCGGTTTCTCTTTAGGAATTTGCTGAATTTTCTTGACAGCAAACTCAGATTTTCCTCATCACTATCATCACTTGAATCTTGTTTTCCCTTGTGTTTGGATGCTTTCAAGGCTATGCTCCTTGTGTGCTTATCTTGATTCTCTTGAACATTGAGTCTATTCATCTCTAGCTCATGTTCCCTAAGCTTTCCAAACAAAGAAGCAACACTTAAGGATGTTAGATCTTTAGATTCAGAAATAGCAGTTACCTTTGGTTGCCATGCTCTATCAAGACATTTCAAGATCTTGATGTTTAGCTCTTCTTTGTCAAAAGTCTTGTCTAGGCTCATAAGGTGATTGATGATATGAGTAAACCTTTTCTGTACTTCAGCAATTGTTTCACCTTTAAGCATTCTGAACATTTCATACTCTTGGATTAGAGCATGCTTTCTAGCTCTTTTAACTTCATTTGTTCCTTCATGAGTGACCTCCAAAGTATCCCACATTTCCTTTGATGATTTACATTGTGATACCCTGAAAAACTCATCAGAATTTAAAGCAGAGGTTATAATATTTTTGGCAATGCAATCAAATTTGGCCTTTTTGCTTTCTGCATCAGTCCATTGAGACCATGGCTTCTCAATGACAGAACCATCTTTTTCAAACTTTGGTATAAAAGGACCATTTTCAATTGCATCCCAAATTCCTTTGTCAAGAGATTCCATGAATATTTTCATTCTAACTTTCCAAAACTGGTAATTCAAACCACAAAACAAGGGTGGTCTGTTTATTGAAGCACCTTCCCCAAAAGGTAGTCTATCAGCCATTTTAAAAGATTTTAGGATCAACTTGAATGACTTTCAAGAACCAAGCTCTTGATGCCAATTGTTAGGAAAGATGGCTTTAAACTAGAGGGGGGGTGAATTGTTTAAAGAGGTTTTCGCAAACTTTTCCAAGCTAGAATGAATATCTTTCAGAAATCAAATGATTAAGCAATTCAGTTTGCCAAAACAGCAAGCAATACAGCACTGCCAGGAAAACAATCGGTTGTTTATACCAGCAAACAACAAATAAACTGAAATTAAAGAGTTAGGGATAGAGAGATTGTACACAGATGTTTATACTGGTTCACTCCAACCCAGAGCTACATCCAGTCTTCTCAGAAACCCTGAGGAAATCCACTAAGCAATCAAACCCAGATTACTTACACAACAACCAAGAGAATGACCTTGAACCCTTCAAGACACACACTCTCCTTGGTCAACACTGAGATCTCTGATCTTGAATACCTCAAGGTCACATAGACAACCTCAGCAACGTATACAGAAAAGATTCAACAGTTTACAGAATTACACTTGTTACAGATGAGATCTGAAATCAATACAAGTGAAAAACCTATCCCAATACTTCAATCAATCTCTCAAGCACTTCAGCAATCTCTTTTTCAGTTCTTAGTACTTGATATCCACTTCTTTTTCAAAACCAAAAAAGCTTATATAATACAGATCTTCTGATTATAAAAGGAAAGATTGTTTATCCATAATTGCTCTCAAAAAGATTGGTCAAAGCATTTAATGACTGGAGCGTATACAGTTTCAAATCATTTAAAGCTCAGTCAAAGAAAACAGTTTTTCTGTTATGGTTCCAAAACAAACAATCGATTGTTTCCTCGAATCAATCGGTTGTTTTGTCACTTAACAGTTTTCTCCAATCAAAAACAGTTTTCAAAACTTTCTCAAAACATCTAAGTATAAACAATCGGTTGTCTCGACAGAACAATCGGTTGTTTCAACTTAGTTTGAAAAACACTTTGTTTCATTAAAGATTGAGATGCTTTTTGCTTTGAGATTAAATCTAATATTGGTTTACACTTTGAACTACCCCAGAACAAAACTATAAAGCAGCACAGCAGCATCACACAAGCAGAGGCTTCATCATCCTTCAAAGGATTTGGATTCTTCAAAACCTTGAACACCACTTGGTTCAACAATCTCCCCCTATTTGATGAAGACAAATCCCTGATGCTTGATCCCTGATGCTTATGTTGATCTGATTAAATCTGAAGCAGTTCCTGCAAACGAACTTTTAGCAGACATAGAACTTCTGATATTTGGTTAGAAAAAAAATATACACAGTTAAAGCTTAAACAAATAATATCAGAAAAAAACAGCTAAAAGCAGTCTTAAACAAGCATCTAAGCAAAACAAGCATAAAATCTCCCCCTATTTGTCTTCACAAATAGACAAATATAAGAGATAAAGCCATAAAAAGTTCATATTACATCAGAATTATAAAAGCAACAGCAGAAGAAAAGAAAAGAAAATCAAACTTCAACAGCAGCAAAAACAATCGATTGTTTCGACAATCCAATCGGTTGTTTTTCTTCATTCTTCCTTATCTCCAAACTGAAGATCAAAGATTTGGTTCTGAACAGCTTCAATTTGTTCATCTAGGCTTATGAACCTTGCATCCATGTTGTCAAACCTGGTATCAAACCTCTGGAAATTGCTAACACACAGATCATGGAGGTTTCTTTGGTTTTCAGCAAAGCTATCCATCCTATTCATCATGAACCTTTCAAAAGGTGACATTGATTGAATCCTTTCTTCTGGATGTTCAGCAGCTGCACTGGGTCCAGCATCTTGAAATCCTCCTGTTGGATCTTCATGTTCAACATCCATATCTGTAGGTTCTTCTTGAGCAGCACCACTAGAGGAGGCACCATGATCACCATCCTTGCTTACCCATTTTCCACCTATTTTTGTAAATCCCATCTTGCTGAGTGATCCATTGTTCAACTCTTGAGTTGACTTGACCAGCTCAGAAGTCTCATCTTCCAGATTAACTTCAAAATAGTTTAGGAATTTAGATATCAAAATAGCATAGGGATAGTGATAGTCACCCAACCTCATTGCTTTTTGCATGTGTTCTTTGATGATGTGGATCCAATTTAGCTTGACCTTCTTGGTGATGCAGAAGATGTAAACCAGATCTTCTTCAGTCAAAACAGAATGGTTGCTCCCCCTTGGAGTTAGAATCCATGTCACAATGAGAGCTAGCAGCCTCTCATCCAGTTTCAACCCTCCAACTGAGCATGCACTCACTTGAGCTTGAGTGTTTTTCAAACAGCTTCTGTAAAACTGAATTTTGTTGAAATCCTCCACCACACCAAGATTGCCTTTGCTGATTCGCATACCAGAAAACTTGAGTCCAGCAACAGCAGCCCAAACCTCATGGGTTATCTCCATGTCCACACCTTTTACATGAGAAACTAGGTTGTTTCCCTCAAATTTCAAATTGGTGTAGAAGACCTTCACCAAGTCTGGATATATGTTGCCCTTCATCTCCAGAAACCTTCTGAGATACTGATCTTTGAGAAGTTACCTCACATTGTCCAACTTTTGACTTTTCAGCCAATCAAAACTCACAACCTTGGGGTTGTTGATTTTCTTGAGACTTGTCTCATATCTATATTTTTCTATGAGATCTTTATCTCCAGAAAACCATCCTTCCAGCCTTCCTCCAGACCTTACAGCTCTGGTTTTGATTCTTCCAGAAGTGGGAGGAGTTGATTCCATGGCAGCAGAGATGAGAAAACAGAGGGTAGCTCTTCTTTACAGTTTTTCTCAAGAGATGGTGCAAGAGATGTTGCAAGAGATGTTGCAATTGGTTGTTCATCTGCACCTGATTTTATAACCATCCGAAAACCAATTTATGATTAATTCCATTCAATGGGTACCTGATTTTCAGAGAGAGAAGACTGTTCAGAACATGTCAGAAAAAGCTGAAAAACACATGGTCTTCACATGTGGACTTTGACTAGTCATTAAGGCACTTGAATTTCCAAGATTTTGGAATATATTCCTTTATGATAGTTGTAACTTCTTTTCTGAACTTGTTCAGCATTCAGTCACAGTATCATTGACCAAGATTCTCTATTTGAAATGATCTGCAACGAATAGAAATCCAAAAAAAGAATTAAATCAATTTTCTCACAGTGCTGTCAGACCCAAAACAATCGGTTGTTTCGAAGAAACAATCGGTTGTTTTTCTGCAGCAGTTAAAACTTGATTTTAAGAAATTTTAACCAAAAACAGAAGCAGATAACAACAGATAACATTGACCAAAGAGGGATTAAACACAGGAAAGAACTTTAATACTAAAAATAGAGGACAGTAAAAGAAAAAACTCATCCTTGTGTTGTTTCATCAATGAGCCAATTGCTTGTTGATCAAGAAGGCTTCTTTTCATTGAATTGACCTTCTGCAAAGCATTGATTCAGCTTCAATGATTGCCCTTTGTCTTTAACAGTCTAACCAGTTGGCTCAGCTCCTCTTTTTCTATTAATTTTCCTGCACAAACATTAGTTCAAGCAACAAGATTTGGTCCTTTCACAAATGTGGGTCCAATTGGTTTCTTTTTCACACTTGGAACCTCACATCCTTTAGGGATCCATTTCATGTAGCCTCTTGGAACAGAAAACTTTCTTATTTTGCAGAATCTAACCGAATGGCCCTTTTTCATGCAATAAAAGCATGTCACAATCGATTGTTTCGTCTTAACAATCGGTTGTTTTTCTGGTTTTCTTAAAAAACTTTTTGAAAACCTATCTTGCTTGTTCTATGGATTGAAGCCTAAACCAGCCTTTCCAAAAACACAACTTTGAGATGCCAAGACATTCTCAAAGTTTGATTTCCCTTTTGAAAGCTTGTCCACAGTTTCAACAAGATATTGAACCTTTTTCTCAAGATTTTCACAATTTTCACAAATGAGAGTATCACACTTACAAGAGGTGTTTTTGAAATGATTTTCCATCTTTTCAAAATCAATTTTTGCTTTTCTCAGATCCTCTTCAAGTGATTTAACTCTCTTTTCAAGCCCATTGTTAAGATCTCTCAATCGATTGTTTGAAAGCACCAATCGATTAGCTTCATCATGAGTTTCTTGAAAAGCTTCAAGCAATTCACAATAATTTTGTTCATTTAAGGAAGCACAAGAACTTACCTCACTTGAACTGCTTGAATCATCATCATCTTCAGCAATCAAACATAGGTTTGCTTTCTCATCTTCACTTGATGAAGAACTTGATGATGATACCTCATTTTCATCCCAAGCTATGTAGGCTCTCTTTGTCTTGCCTTTCTTCTCCTTGTAGCTTGCCTTTTTCTCCTTGCTTGTGTTGGGACAATCTGCCTTTATGTGACCTTGCTCACCACAACCAAAACAAGTATAGTTATTTGAATCATTGGATTTCTTGTTTCCATACCTATCCTTGTTGTTGTCTTTGTTGCGGTTTCTCTTTAGGAATTTGCTGAATTTTCTTGACAGCAAACTCAGATTTTCCTCATCACTATCATCACTTGAATCTTGTTTTCCCTTGTGTTTGGATGCTTTCAAGGCTATGCTCCTTGTGTGCTTATCTTGATTCTCTTGAACATTGAGTCTATTCATCTCTAGCTCATGTTCCCTAAGCTTTCCAAACAAAGAAGCAACACTTAAGGATGTTAGATCTTTAGATTCAGAAATAGCAGTTACCTTTGGTTGCCATGCTCTATCAAGACATTTCAAGATCTTGATGTTTAGCTCTTCTTTGTCAAAAGTCTTGTCTAGGCTCATAAGGTGATTGATGATATGAGTAAACCTTTTCTGTACTTCAGCAATTGTTTCACCTTTAAGCATTCTGAACATTTCATACTCTTGGATTAGAGCATGCTTTCTAGCTCTTTTAACTTCATTTGTTCCTTCATGAGTGACCTCCAAAGTATCCCACATTTCCTTTGATGATTTACATTGTGATACCCTGAAAAACTCATCAGAATTTAAAGCAGAGGTTATAATATTTTTGGCAATGCAATCAAATTTGGCCTTTTTGCTTTCTGCATCAGTCCATTGAGACCATGGCTTCTCAATGACAGAACCATCTTTTTCAAACTTTGGTATAAAAGGACCATTTTCAATTGCATCCCAAATTCCTTTGTCAAGAGATTCCATGAATATTTTCATTCTAACTTTCCAAAACTGGTAATTCAAACCACAAAACAAGGGTGGTCTGTTTATTGAAGCACCTTCCCCAAAAGGTAGTCTATCAGCCATTTTAAAAGATTTTAGGATCAACTTGAATGACTTTCAAGAACCAAGCTCTTGATGCCAATTGTTAGGAAAGATGGCTTTAAACTAGAGGGGGGGTGAATTGTTTAAAGAGGTTTTCGCAAACTTTTCCAAGCTAGAATGAATATCTTTCAGAAATCAAATGATTAAGCAATTCAGTTTGCCAAAACAGCAAGCAATACAGCACTGCCAGGAAAACAATCGGTTGTTTATACCAGCAAACAACAAATAAACTGAAATTAAAGAGTTAGGGATAGAGAGATTGTACACAGATGTTTATACTGGTTCACTCCAACCCAGAGCTACATCCAGTCTTCTCAGAAACCCTGAGGAAATCCACTAAGCAATCAAACCCAGATTACTTACACAACAACCAAGAGAATGACCTTGAACCCTTCAAGACACACACTCTCCTTGGTCAACACTGAGATCTCTGATCTTGAATACCTCAAGGTCACATAGACAACCTCAGCAACGTATACAGAAAAGATTCAACAGTTTACAGAATTACACTTGTTACAGATGAGATCTGAAATCAATACAAGTGAAAAACCTATCCCAATACTTCAATCAATCTCTCAAGCACTTCAGCAATCTCTTTTTCAGTTCTTAGTACTTGATATCCACTTCTTTTTCAAAACCAAAAAAGCTTATATAATACAGATCTTCTGATTATAAAAGGAAAGATTGTTTATCCATAATTGCTCTCAAAAAGATTGGTCAAAGCATTTAATGACTGGAGCGTATACAGTTTCAAATCATTTAAAGCTCAGTCAAAGAAAACAGTTTTTCTGTTATGGTTCCAAAACAAACAATCGATTGTTTCCTCGAATCAATCGGTTGTTTTGTCACTTAACAGTTTTCTCCAATCAAAAACAGTTTTCAAAACTTTCTCAAAACATCTAAGTATAAACAATCGGTTGTCTCGACAGAACAATCGGTTGTTTCAACTTAGTTTGAAAAACACTTTGTTTCATTAAAGATTGAGATGCTTTTTGCTTTGAGATTAAATCTAATATTGGTTTACACTTTGAACTACCCCAGAACAAAACTATAAAGCAGCACAGCAGCATCACACAAGCAGAGGCTTCATCATCCTTCAAAGGATTTGGATTCTTCAAAACCTTGAACACCACTTGGTTCAACAGGATGAACTCACTCTGTCACTCTTGAACCACTGTAACGTTCTTTGCCTCCCCGCAGTGGGTTTTTGAATCCAAGCCTACTTGTCCACGCATGCTGCTGCCACCACCCCCTCTGCAGGAAAGCCTGAGTGTACGTTTCACTGAACAGTACGGCCACGGTTGTCTCTTGCGCATGCCAACCACTTCCTTGAACAGTACGACCGCGAGTGTCTCTTGCGCATGCCAACTTTCTGATGTCACTATTCTGAACCACCCTTTTTGTCTACGTGGCGCGCGTGCAGGACGTTTCATGCTGGGAGTCTGGGTCCCACTTTATCTGTGTGAAGCTCGACATCGCGCGACAACTTTCCACCGCTGACTCATCCTGGCGAACGACCGATGTCTCGTCCTGGAAGACGACCGATGTCTCTCTCTGGGAGACGACCGATGTCTATCCCTGGCGACGCCCGCATGTCTCTCGCGCCCCGGCGACGCCCGCATGTCTCTCGCGTCCTGGCGATGCCCGCATGCCTCGCGCCCTCGCGATGTCCGCATGTCTCTCGCGCCCTTGCGACGTCCACATGCCTCGCGCCCTGGCGATGTCCGCATGTCTCTCGCGTCCTGGCGACGTCCACATGCCTCGCGCCCTGGCGATGCCCGCATGCTACGCGCCTCGCGCCCTGGCGATGTCGGCATGCCTCGCGCCCTGGCGATGCCCGCATGCCACGCGCCTCGCGCCCTGGCGATCATGTGTAGTAGGCGACCGGCGATTATGTACTAACCAGGCGATCTTATAGTCTTCTAAGCTACACTTTCCTTCCTTTTTATTTTAAATAAAAACATACTTAGAATTCATTTAAAATATACCCTTTTATTCCAATTTAATTTTACAGGTCCTTACAAAACTTGCACGCAAGATTGCCCCGAGAGTGGGTAATGACAGTGCAGAGTAATCAAGTGACCCTAGAGGTAGCCAGTAGAGAGGAGACGCTGAGATTATATGGGAGGCAGAGGAACACTCAGGAGGTACGCAATACGTAACCCAGAACACTCAGTTTTCGAACTCAAGAACACTGATGGCACACACGAGTCTCACAGAGAGATTCAGAGAGAGTTTTTGGTGTTCCTGTTGCCTAAATTGAGCATCGGAGCTACAACGGCCGCTAGAGGCGCCGTCTGTGTGTTTTACAGGCATCGTTTGGAGTTTCGGCGAAGGTTCTTGGAGCGTTCTTGCAGAACGCACAGTTGCGGAAGGCTAGACGAAGGAGTGACGAGGCATATCCTCCACGTTCGAGTCAGCAGCGGGATCATGATGCAAAACCGAAACTTAGAATTTAGAAAGGAGAAAAGGAATGCATCAATGGTGTACAAGCCATTCCAAATGATGCTTCCAACTCACAAAGGAGTCTCCAAAACCGAGAACAAGATTAAAGAACAAAAGAAACTAAAGACATAAAATTGGAATGGAATAATGGAAGAGATTATGAAAGAAAGAACTTATGGAGGTAGAGCAATTGTGTATCACACCACTTGATAGGATGGAACCACCAAGATAAGTGAAGGGAGGCCGCCACTTGAGAGTTTCAACATTCCAAGATAAGACCAAGAGAGGAGGAATTTCACTCACTCACAAATCACACAAAAATTGTGTATAGTTTCTTTACCCTAATTTCAACTTGTCAATACATGAGGTAGGTCTCCCTATTTATAGATCTAGGAGCCTTGGAAAGCAAGCTTAAAGGATAGAATGGGAAAAGGGAAAAAGTGGGCAGCCATAGGGTTTAACTAAGTCAACCCCGTATTCTAGGCTTCTCCTTCTCGAAACTAGGTCAAAATGGTTTCAAAAAGGGCCAAAAACATCCTAAAATGTTAACAACACCCCCTATTATACTAAAGGCACCTTATTCTAGCTTATATTTTCTATTTGGACCCCCAAAGTGAGCCCAAATTATTTACAAAATTTTCTAATCATTAAGAAGATCAGCAAGAAGAACTTTAGGTGCTCTAGTCTTTGTCCCATTCTCCATCTGGTGAGGTCTCTACTTTGAGGTGACTTCTCTTTATATTCTTTAGCGTCCTTGATCATCACCTAGTGGTCTTGGTTTGCATCAAGATGGGTCTTGCAATCCTCAAGTCCAGCCAAGTAATTTGTCTCATCTATCCGGACCACAATCATGTCTCCCTTAATACAAGGAGTGGGTAATTCAGACAAAGGAATATCACATGTAGTTCCCAAAGCCTGAGCAAAAGTTTTCCTTTGGCCAGGCTTATCATATATCGTCTTCGCAGGAGATATTTCACAATCCTCCAAACAAGTCCATGGGATAAGGAAACCTATAGAACCCTCTGCCATTCCAAAAGTCACTACTCACCACACCATCCCCGCACAACCGTACCACCACAACACCAAATATTGAGTTTACCACAAATGTTGATAAAAGTCTTGACTTTACCACAAATTTTGATAAAAATCTTGACTTTACCAAAAATTTTGATAAAAATATTGACTTTACCACAAATTTTGATAAAAATCTTGACTTTATAGCAAATTTTTATAAAAATCTTGACTTTACCAAAAATTAGAAGTGGCTACATGAAAAAAGTGGAAACTTTTGTATGCAATAGAAGTTCCAAGAAGAAACACCTTTATAAAGAAAAATATTTAGGGAAAGAATACACCTTGTACTCAGACGTAGAGAGTTGTTGCGTTATCACCAGTGTCTTGGCAGACTATCGCGTTGCCGCCGACCAGCATCCACGACCCCTACGCCACCATCGTCAACCACCAAGTTGGAGAATAAACAACCACCCGCACAAACCCTAGCCGCACCAAATCCCTTCGAAAGAGAGGGAACAGAGCAAAAATCTTATCTCCATAGAGATTTTAAGTTCAAAATTCAGGCAATTTTTTAAACTAAATCATTGTGTTTGTCAATCAGTGACCCCTAACAATCATTTGAACGTGATGGATACAACTTCGCAATCATTGTCAGGTTTACAAACAATCTGTACTGCATAAGAATTTGTTACACCTAAATTTCATGGTTAGTTCTAGAAACGAATGTAAATACTTTTTCCTTATTCTTTTATGACAAGTAAATTTGAAATTCATGTTGCTTTTTATTGCTTAACAAATTTTTTACTACTACTTAATTATTGACTTTGAACATATTTTGTCCGGGTAATTCAGTTGCAGGAACTGTAGGGTATGTAGTTAGTAACACACTAAACTTACATAACAAGTCCAATACATACAGTGTTCAAATTCTTGAATCAGTGACTTAGAGCTTGAATTTTGACGAAGATGTGCAAAATGAAGAAAATAATGGTACTAAAAATTATTAATTGATAATTTTAATTTTTTAAATTTTTTAACAACCACTTTCTTTTACTATTTTTTCTTTCATATGACACCACAAAATTTTATAGTTCTGAATTATATTCAAAAGCTGAAAATGAAGGTGCATATCTTGAACTCTAACTTCTTTATGCAAACTGAATGCATTTATCTCAGCAAAGTAATATAGCACCTTTCTTAATTTTTTGGAAATAGATATTGTTGAATTTGGACAACCAACTATTCAATGTGAATACTGCTTGGGCGAGGTGTGGTATGAGGAAAGATCTTAGAAAACTAAAACTTATGTTAATGTTGATTTTTCTATTTGTTGTCAAAAGGGAAAAGTACAACTCCCTTTCCTATAAGAACCTCTTAAATTGCTATTAGAGTTATTAAATGGGCAAGATAGTCGAAGTGAACACAATCTACAAAATATTAGAAGTTACAATAGTATGTTTTCATTTACTTCAATTGGAGGGAATGTTCAGTCTTCGATAAATGATGGATATGGACCTCCTCAATTTATTCTGCATGGACAAAACTATCATAGGATTGGAAGCTTGCTCCTTGATAGTGGATCATCTCCTAATTTTGCACAACTTTACATATATGACACTCAAAATGAAGTGTCAAATAAATTATCTCACTTTGGGTATGTGTTATATTCAGTTACTTTATGTTAACTGAATAAATATTAATGTAAATTTTAAAAAAATAAATATTAATGATAAATTTTTAAAAATTGCATATAGGTTGAAATTGAAATAGTTGAAGTTTGACAAATCCTTGATTGAAGATCTTACCAAGATGATTGATGACAACAATGTCTTGGCAAAAAGTTTTAGAATGGTTAGATATTTTGTACATAACGATGTAAATTCAAATTTTGGATTGAGATTATTTAGACATCGATGGAAAGATCCAAGAGTGTAAAATACCCCTACAACGAATGAGATAACA
The DNA here is from genome assembly GCA_013389735.1 of Phaseolus lunatus. Classification (NCBI taxonomy): domain Eukaryota; kingdom Viridiplantae; phylum Streptophyta; class Magnoliopsida; order Fabales; family Fabaceae; genus Phaseolus; species Phaseolus lunatus. Next base: position 11,930,375 of record CM023867.1, read on the forward strand.
GCGTTAATTGTGGGTGATATGAGCAACATGGATGTAGGACGAGATATCATAATGAAAAAATTTCAGGACAATTATTTAGACTCCATGAAACACATACAGCCTTTATTCCATTACAATATCCATTAATATTCTCCTTTCAAGAGGATGGCTATCAAGAAGAAATTCCAATACAAAATTTTGGAATTAAGAGGAAAGAACGTAAAAGAAGTCGTATTTCCTTAAGAGAATTTATTGCATTTAGAATTCAAGAAAGAAATTTTGAGTTTGGGAATATAGTCCATTCACGTCGATTGTTTCAACAACTTTTGGTTGATGCATATACAATGGTTAAAGCAAATATTGTCGTTCATAAGAATAAACCAAAAAACAATACGTTGTGATATTTTGCAAGGTGTACAAGAAGTAATGAATCGAGGAGAAACAAATTCTTCTGCAATTGGAAAGCGTATAGTTTTATCTGCATCATTTACAAGAGGAATGAGGTACATGTTCAACAATTTCCAAGATGCTATGGCCATTTGCAAAACCTTTGGATATCCTGGTTTATTTATCACTATTACCAACAGTGTAAACTGGTCGGAAATATGTGACTTTGTTACTTCAAAAGGATTAACTATTGTTGATAGGTCAGACATTGTTTGTAGAGTATTCAAGATGAAATTAGATCAAATGATGATTGACTTCCAAAAAGATGAATATTTTGGCAAAGTTAATGCAGGTAATCCACATTAACCCATATTTAACACTTTTCTTGCTATATTATGTATTACATTTCAATAATTTTTCATATTGTTATAGGTATGTACATTGTGGAATTTCAAAAAAAGGATTTACCTCATACCCAGATATTATTGTGGTTGGATGGAGAGAAAAAGTTACGAACTCCAATCGATATTGATGGAGTGAATTCTATAGAATTACCAGATGCAAATTTATATCCTAAATTATCAAAGGAAGTTGCAACCTACATGATACATGGGTCATGCAGGGTAACTCAAATAAGCTCACCTTGCATGACTAACAATAGATGTTCGAAATTTTACCCCAAGAAATTTAAACTATTGACTACAACTGATGAGGATGGATATCCATGTTACAAACGTCAAGATAATGGAACATTCTGTAACGCCCCTAAAATCTTATTCATATTTATATCATAAAATAAACATAAAACAATAATATCAAAATTAGCATATGTATATATAATAAAATCCATCCATCCCATACATTGTATTTCAAAATAATATCCCTTCTCTAGGGAATTTTAATACATAACCATCTAGTGTTTCAAAATAAAACAAAATACAGCATAAGAACAGGCGATCTCCTTGTCCAACCACTCACTGAGGAGCTCTACTACCTGCAACATCATCTGCTCCCGTGTAAATTACACACGATCATCACAGTTTTAAGAACACGAAACACAACACAAAACACAGGGTAAGTTAGCTATTAAAAAAAAACTTGAAATACGAAACTTTAAAATCAACATAAATCAGCTTTTAAACACCCACATAAAATCCATCTTCTTTCTCATTCATATCACACAACCATCAAGTGTCTATCAACAATTTTCAATATTCATCTTTCTCACGTCAGAATTTCCACTGACTCACAACACATAGACACTTGACTCTACTTCCGGAAGACTCGTGCGTTGACTCAGACTCAGAGATCTGCACCTGTCATACTACACCACTGTGAATCCACACAGGGTCGTTGTGAATCCACACAGCCATGCGCATAAATAAATCTCAATATCATCACTCTCCCAGTATGACAGGGTTAATCCATACAACAGGTCAAGTTAGTTATCTTTCAAACAACTTACCCATACATATGAACCTCCTTCGACTCTCAACGCCTGAATAACTTCATCTATATGATTCCATTATATCAGGAGAGTCAGGATATCTCCTTCTAGACAAGTCCCTAGTCAATGCACATTACACACGATCTTACACGGTATTTTCTTTCCTGAAAATACTATGCATTGATCCCACATTCACAACATTCAATGCATCATACAACACGTAAATGGACGGTTCCAAATCACAGCAACAATCAAAACCAAGTTCAGAATTTCGAAAATCATATACAGTTCACATTTCAATATCAAACAATTTCACTTCATCATTAAAACAGGGGATTTCGAAATTTGCATTAAAACCGGCGATCACGTCGCCCCACACATAAAAACAGAGCATCGTGCAAGAAAGTTTGAAACGGCGACCACGTCGCCCCAACTTCAGAATCTTCTAGCCTAAGGTTTTTATTGAACGAATGCTAGCATCCCTTACCTGGACTAGCGTAAAATCTCACTACGAGCTCTAACCCACCGAACTTAAGGATACCCGAACTCTGTTTTAGCGTTCTGATCGGAAAACTTGCAGAGAACCTCCCAGAAGGACAATGGCAGTCGCCGATCGTAGCACTGGTATGTGAGGATAGCCGCGTCTTCGAGTGGAGGAGAAAGGAGAAAGGGGAACTAAATGAGTTGATTCCCTCAGCTCTTAAGGTCGAACGGCTCTTTAGCCTTCACTGCCATTACCCACTCTCTGAGCAACCTTGCATGTGGGTTTCCTCTAACAGTATGGCCACGTGGGTCTCTGTGCGTACCAAACTTTGGGTTACCTGCCTTACCAACTCTCTGATGCCAACTATTCTGAAACACCCCTTTCCGTCTACGTGTCGCGCATGCAGAACGCTCCTGCTGGGAGCCTGGGTCCCACCTCATCTGTGTGAAACACGACATCGCGCGATAACCATCCACCGATGACTGCTCGCGCGATGACCATGCCCCTCATACCGGCGATGACTGATGCCTCTCATACCGGCGATGACTGATGCCTCTCATACCGGCGATGACTGATTCCTCACCCTGGAAGACGACCGATGTCCGATTCTCTCCATCTGGCAGACAACCGATGTCTCATTCAGGAAGACGACCGATGTGTCTCCCATCTTGGTTGATGACCGATGTTCCTCTCATCCTGTTGGCGATCTCTTATCGCCCTTGTGTGTGACGAGGACACATCGCCTCACTCTGTTCACCGATGTCACATCGTCACACCCAGCTGAGGGCTCGTCCTCCCATTCCTCTAAGTCTGTGGTATCACTCCCACATGACTCGGTGACGTCGGTAGCTTCTCCTGCCCGAGGACAGGTCGGTACCAACTCCTCGCGCGCCAATGCATGCAACACTAAGGACAATCTCTTATGCCCCAGCATAGAGTTTCGCATGCATAGCGTATCTAAGGTGCAAATCACACCTTAATACGTGTGATTTTTGGAACCCCCTATGGTCCCCCGACCGACCTCTACCAGCTGACCTCAGACCTTGGGCGACGTCCGAGGTCTGACCACCATGAAACTTCTATTACAAGCTCTTTTCATTTTAAATAATAACATCTTCAGAAATTATTTAAATATAACACTTTTATTCCAATTAAATTTTTCTAGGTCCTTACACATTCATTCTTAAAAATGGAATTAAGTTGGACAATAGAAATGTCGTGCCATATAGCCCATTGCTACTACTGAGGTAACAAGCCCTTGTTAATACAGAATATTGAAACAAATCCAATTCAATCAAGTATTTGTTCAAATATGTGAACAAAGGTCCAGATAGAGCAAATTTGAAAATTACTACTACTCATAAAGACTCTACAGAGACACCAGTTATTGATGAAATTAAATAGTATTGTGATTGTAGATATATATCTCCTTGTGAAGCTATATGGAGAATATTTTCCTTTAATTATTCATCATAGATGGCCTCCAGTTCAACGATTGACTTTTCATCTATTATACGAGCAACCAAATCTCTTTAAAGACAATGAAGACATTGATGGCTAACAATTTTAGCTTAGTTTGAGGCTAACAAAATTTATCCACAAGGAAAAAAATTTGACTTATTCTAAATACCCTAGACATTTTGTTTGGATGGCAAAAACAAGAGAGTGGAAGCCAAGGAAGATTGGTGTTAGTATTGGAAGGCTAACATATATTCCTCCGGGGTCAAGGGAATTATATTATCTGAGGTTATTGTTGAATTATAAAAAGGGTTGTTGTAACTATGATAGCATCAAGACTGTTAATGGTTTTATTCACAAAACATATAAAGAGGCATGCTATGCAATGGGGCTATTGACAGATGATAAAGAGTTTATTGATGTCATTATAGAGTCCAACAACCTTGCTTCAGGAATTTAGTTAAGAAGACTGTTTGTTACTCTTTTACTGATGAATACTATGTCTAGACCAGATGAAGTGTGGAACAAAACATGGAAGTTGTTATCAAATGACATTCTATACCAAAAAAGAAAGGAGTTTGGCTTACCAAGTATAAATATTTTATTTCTTGAAAATTTATAATTTATAATTACTGTATGACATATAATCTCTTTCCTAGGTCTTAGAATTGAAGATGCTCAAATACAAAACCTTTGTCTTCTACAAGTAGAAGACTTATTAATTTCGAATGGTAAGTCTTTGAAAGACTTTCCAAGTCTGCAACAACCTATTCATTTAGATTCTTTTATTTATCAAAATAGATTCATTATTGATGAATTGAATTATGAAAAAATAGAAATGTTTGAAATGCATTGTTCTCTTTTTCAATCTCTTACTCCAGAGCAAGTGGAAGTCTGTGAGAATATAATGACAACAGTCCTGTCAGAGGTTGGTGGTTTTTTTTTTCTTATATGGATATGGTGGAACTGGAAAAACTTTTATGTGGAAAACTTTGTCCACTGCGATTAGATAAAAAGGGTTGATTGTGTTGAATGTAGCTTCTAACAATATAGCTGTAAGAATTGATGGCTAAAACAAGAGGGGAGGTGAATTGTTTTATCAAATATTTTCGCAAATATTGGCTAAGAATGAAGTTCTTTAATGAATTACGGAAGGAAAGATCAGGGAAGCCAAAAGAATTAAGCTTTCAAAGCAGTTAACAAAAATCAGCCGATTGTTATTTCGATATAACCGGTTGTTTATAGCACAGAGGTAAGAACAAGTATTAAGCAGTTTGTAAAGCACAAATATCAACTAGTTGAAAGTGCGAAATAACCGGTTGTTTATGACAGCAAAGCAAATATCAACAATTTATAACAGAGAGAGAGATAGAGAGATTCACACAATCAGATTATACTGGTTCACTCAATTCTAAGCTACTTCCAGTCCCCAGAACAACACCTGGGTATTTCACTAGTAACCAACAACAGATTGCAATTCAAACACACCCACAAAGAGGTGATCTTTTCACCCAAGATCACTCACCCCCTTTGCTATACAACACACACAAATACCACAGCCCTCTGCTAAAGCAGATTTACTGTTTTATAGAATATTTCAGACTAAACAATTACAAGTAAAGATTAGGAACAGATTACATCTGAATCACTGAGTTCCTAGAAACACTTCTTCAGCATAAGCAAAGTCTTTAAGAAATCTTGATAACTCTTTGGAAAACCTCTCTCTCAAATCAGATTTCTAAATCTTTTTCTGTATCAAGTTTCTGTATTTTGAAAGAGGAGGGAGATCCCTTTTTATAGCTCTCAAAAATGTCCGTTAAGGATGAGCCAAAAGCAGCTTCAAAAGCCAATTGAAATCAGATTTAACTGTATTTTGAAAAGTTGTTGCAGATTCAAAAATCAATCGGTTGAAAGTACGAAATAACCGGTTGAATGGGTTAAAACAATTATGCAAGTAGCTGGAAAACCCTTCAAACAGGTTGTGTGGAAAACAACCGATTAAACCGTGAAAACAACCGGTTGTTTATCACTTAGCTTTGAAAAACTCATTTTCTTTTTCAAAACAAGATTGCTCTAGCTAGGCTATTGTTCAACAGTGAAACTTACGAATTCTAAACACTTAAAAATTAAACCCTAACATTAGCAACACAGCATCCAAGATTCTTCATAGATTTGGGGTCATCAAAGCCTTGTGTTCAACAATAGCTTCTTTGTTACTACCAAAAGGAAAAACAGCTCATTCTACCTTTTGCATTCCTTTATTAATAAATGAAGAGTCAACCTGCAATATACCTCAAGGAAGTCTTAGGGCTAAATTGTTGATCAAAACTAAATTAAATATATGGGATGAATCTCCAATGATTAATAGGTTATGTTTTGAAGCCCTGGATAGAACTTTAAGGGATGTCGTGAGAGCTGAAAGTGAAGAAAATGCTCTTAAACCTTTTGGTGGTAAAGTCATTGTATTAGGAGGAGACTTTCGGCAGATATTACCTGTTGTAAAACATGGATCAAGATATGACATTGTGGAGGCAATAGTAAATTACTCGAAATTATGGAAACAATGCAAAGTCCTAAAACTTACAGAGAATATGAGATTAAAGAGTCATACATCAATGTAAATTTCAACAGAAATAAAAGAGTTTGCTGATTGGATACTTCCCATTGGAGATGGAGATATGGACTTAAATGATTTGGGACAAGGAAGTATTGAAATACCGGAAGACATTTTAATTTTAGATGTTGAACAACCTTTATTGCAGTTGGTTGAATTTGTTTATCCCTCCTACATAAAAAATGTGATCTGTGATGGTTCTTTTGATGATGGTGCAATATTATGTCCTACTATAGAATGTGTGGATCAAGTGAATGAGTTTATTTTATCGTTAATCCCAGGAAACAAAGTTACTTATTTAAGTTCAGACAGTCCTTGCGAATCTGAAGAACAAGAAAATGCTCAGGCTGAGTGGTTTACAACTGAATTTTTAATGATATCAAATGCTATGGAATTCCTAATCACTCTGTTAAATTAAAAGTTGGAGTTCCAATAATGCTTCTAAGAAATATTGATCAAGCCAATGGACTTTGCAATGGAACAAAGATTACAGGTAACTCACTTGGGGAAGAATGTTATTGGTGCCAAAGTTATCACTGGAAAAAATATTGGTGATCAAATATTTATTCCGAGAATGAACTTGACTCCTTTCGAAACAGGCTTGTCGTTTAAGTTTCAAAGAAGGCAATTCCCAATATCTTTGTGCTTTGCCATGACAATAAATAAAAGCCAAGGTCAAACGCTCAATAAAGTTGGTCTATATCTACCACTTCCAGTTTTTACACACGGACAGTTATATGTTGTTGTTTCCATAGCAAAATCTAAGAAAGGGTTGAAAATATTGATTTTGGATGATAATGGTAATACCACTAATTTAACTACTAATGTGGTTTATAGAGAAATATTTGAAAATTTTTGAAGTATATTCTTACAGCCATACATATAGGTATGAAAATTCTTTAATTGAAAAAATATTCTTATTTCCCATCTCTTTTTTGTAATATATGAACATGAATTTAAGAACTAATACACTGTCTGTAACAGGTTTGACCATTGATTTTGTATGTCACAAAAGTCTGTACGAACCTTATTTTATCGGAAAATATTTTCATGGTGATCTTCAAAGTGTAGTACGTATTCTTTATCAAATGTAGAATGTGGTAGATTTAATTCTGAAATACCTTTGTCATATTTTTTTAATTTCATTTCATGTTTTAAAGGAATTTCCGTATCAAAAGAAACAGTTGTGTACTATTAAAGATCAAACATGATAATTCTCTAAAGCACTTGATGAGGTATTGCTTACTTAAATTATTAATTTAAATAATTTATTCTTGCTATTAGAAATTTTGTCTATCAATTTTTGTACTTAATATCTCAGGATTGTTAATAAATTGTCAAATCAGGCTCTTGAAATGTAATGTGAAATTGTTGACTTATGGAGTGAAATTCTTTTAAGGGCTACAGACTGGATGATCATATCTTATTGAAGTCTAAGAATTTGGTTTAACTCCAATATTAAATATAAGGTAACTACATACCTGAAACATTGTGTCCAGTGATGAAACCAACACATTATAGAAAGATATTTTAAAGAGTAATTCTACTAATACATCAATATATATATATATATATATATATATATATATATATATATATATATATATATACACGTATTTTATTATGTTACTTTAATCGGTTTTTTATTTATAACTTATATCATAATTTATTTTTCTGAATTTTTTAGGTAAGATTGTTTGTTTCAAGAAACTTTACAGGTATGTCAATTAACTTATACTTATTCTTCAAATCACATGTACTACATTGTATAACTATACGTCACACAATTGTTACAGGAATGTAAAATTATTTGTTTCCTAAAAGTCTATTATTCATTTTCAATATATGTTGTTGTAGTGAGGTAATTTGTTCATCCAACTTTAATCAAATTCTTTTCTCGTATTGTCATCATTTTTGTGTACATTTTAACAGTTTATTTTATTAGTAATAGCAATGTGTTTTCTTAAGTTTTAGCAGTTTTAGTTTTTAACCTAATTAAAGTTGGCTTATTTAAATGGTTGACAATTGAATATAATATTGTTATGACAAATATGCCAACTACAACATCAGCTGCTTCACATCTCAACTTTAATTATTGTTTTGTCATGGTCATTATTTTTATCTACATATTAATTACTCTTCTATACTACTTATATTTTTTTTTTCTTATTTAAATGGTTAGAATTTGAATATAATATTCTTAGGTCCAAATAAGGAATTAGAGCATCACCTGTTTTGTTTAATTATTATTGTTTCTTATATGTTATGTGTTATAATTAATTCTTATTTAATCATGCTCCATTTTTATACCTTATATCTCATATCTTAAATGCATTATATAAGTTACTCTGTTTAGTATATATCAACATTATGCTCAACAAAACAAGATAGAAGCTACATCATTTAATATTTTCAAGCCTTTTGCTTATTGATACATGCGTGCATTAAATAGGTGTCAAAGTAATTAACTCAATAATTTATTTTATTCTTTTTCAGATAAAGTGCGCCCTTTCTAAATTCCTTATACATTTATTCTTCCTATGCAAAGTTAGTGCAGCAGACACTACAAGAAAATCTCGAATTATATACGGCTTATTACATACGGATAAAAATCCGTATGTAAAGTAAACATTACATACAGATTTTATTCCGTATGTAAATAGATATTACATACGGATTTTTCCGTATGTAAACCAAAGGTCCATTACATTATCCGTATGTAATTTTAGCGCCATAAAGCGGGCGACATTACATACGGATTTTTCCGTATGTAAACCACAAATAAAATAAAATCTGCAATGCGTGGGAATCGAAACCAATCGAAACCAAGTACCTTCAATGACCAAAGAAACTTTAACCACTACACCAGATAAATTCTTTTGTATTACTATGATTTTTATTATACTTATTATTATTATTAATATTTTTATTAATATTATTATTAATATTATTATTAATATTGTTACTAATATTATTATTAATATTGTTATTAATATTATTATTAATATTGTTATTAATATTGTTATTAATATTGTTATTAATATTGTTATTTATATTATTATTAATATTGTTATTAATATTAATATTAATATAACTATTATTAGTATTAATATAACTATTATTAATATTAATATAACTATTATTAATAATAATAAGTATAATAAAAATCGTAATACAACAGAAGAACTTGTCTGCCTTAATGGTTAATGCTTCTTTGGTTACTGAAGGGACTTGGGTTCGAGTCCTGCCTACTGCAGTTTGCTTCCCATTAGAGTCTTGGCTACTACATTAATAATAATAAAAGTAGGTTTGAATAAAAATCAAAAATAATTTTTTGTAACCTACTTGATTTTGTTTTGTTTAGATACACGTGGCTCATGTGGTTTCTCTCACACGGTTTCATAACATTGTGCAATTTTTTATTACTCACAATCGTACTCTTTTCTTCTTTGTTCCTCTATAAAATCTTCTTCTCTCCTACTTCCTTCTTGGTGCTTTCTCTATTATTGACTTTCTCTCCTACTTACTTCTTGGTGTTTTCTCCATTATTTATTTAATGACGCCCATTGCTCAAGAAATCATTAGACTTGAAACAAAAGGAGTCTTTTGGTCCATGAACAACCGTGGTGAAGTATGTATATTTTTCTTTTTTTCTTAAATTTGTCCTTTTAAACAGTTTCTTCTTTTTCTGACTTTTTATTATTTATTTTAAAATCAATAGCTTGGTTATGTTGATCGTGCTTTCGCCATCGGGTTTCAAAAAGAACTTGGAGAGGAGTGGACGCTTGCAGATTCAGCAAGGAATGTCCATATAGTGCAGTATAACGAAAATTTATTGTTGTTGGAAATGTTGCATGGATGGTGGAGTTTGATTGATTTTTATGGCTTCATAGGTGATCACTATATGTTATTCTGTTACGTGGGTCAAAACGTTTTCCATATAATTGTTTATATGGATGATGTCCCTGAAAGTGGAGTAAAACATTATTTGGAGGAAATTAAAGGGAAGGAACCCTTAAGCATTGGTTCCTTTGACCATTTTTCCATAAAGTTGTCTTGATTAAGTATAAAAACCAGTTATCTGGTTAGTATAACATTCATTTCTTTTAAAATGCCCTATATTATATTATACTTCATTTCTTTTTACTTATTATTTCAATATTGTTGTAGGATCTTCCTACTCCATTTGCACAATATATTCGACAAGGGAGATTCAATAAGGTTACTCTGCATGATCTACTAATGGAGGTGGAATGCAAGGTGTTGAAAGGGAAGTTTCCTTCTAGAGGCATTAAACTTGGCAGTGGGTGGAAGAATTTTTGTCGTCTTCATTCTTTCCGTAAAGGAGACAAGATTATCTTTGAATGTGATACAAGAAATCTTTCTTCTCATATCAGGGTTTTGTTACTTACTTCTATTCACCGTCTAAGCTATCCTGGATAATTTCTTTTATTATTCTCTTAGGATAACAGTTACTAGTGTTTACGAAAGATAAACATATTTATTTTTGTGCTTTCACTTTGTTGGAAACCTGAATAGTTAAGTGCTCTGCATGTTTATGTTGAATATATATTTATGTTTAGCAGTATTCATATTCTATTTGTTCATGCATTACTTGCAATATGCATACATAAACTATTACAATTTTGTTTCATTATCTGACATATTTATAATGTGTTGGCATATTACATATGCTTAACGCTATAACAATTGTCACTGTATTAAAGTCATAAAAATCTTTGATCATATTTTTTATTTTATATATTTGTGTTAATATTATGGAATGCTTATATTCATTTTATTCTTTATATATTGTTTATTATTAATTAGTCATTGAAGTATTAAGTTGGTTGCTTTTTTTTTTTTGTAGAAACTTGTTCATGCATATATGTTTATTTTTGTTGTATCGTTTTTAAGATCTTTAGTTATTTATATGAATAGTATTTCATTGTATTTATATTTCATCATATTTTATTTGTATTATATTACATTTTAATTTATATGACAAAAGGTGACTTCATAATTTAATATGATTTTCACCTACAATATGTTTCTGGAAGAAACACACATGTATTTTTACTGTAACTCCACTTGGTACAATATAATGAATTATTTTTTTAATTGCAATAATTATTTTGAGAAATTTTTGTAGATTAACTTATAGCATGAAGTTGGCGAATAGTACTTTTCATTTTCACCGGAAATATCTTATGGGAACATAATATTAGATAATTATTTATATAATGCAAATTTGTTCAAATTAATGTATTCTATTGTAATGTATTTGTTATGGCAAATTATTTATATAATGTAAATTTGTTCAAATTATTGTATTCTATTGTAATGTATTTGTTATGACAAAAATTTATTCATTCATTTTTACTTATAATTAATTTGTGGACTACTAACATTCCAAATTTATCCAAATTTATGATAAGTTAAGTTAAATTATTTAATGTGCAAAACTATGTAAACTTATGCTAAATGTTTAGTGTACTATATTTAATTTTATTTGCTCAATTTTATAAATTTTATATGTAAAAAAATTAATTATAATATTAATATTTATATATAAAATGTTCTAAAATTTTCCGTGCATTGCTTGGGTCAACGTACTAGTAGTAGTAATAATAATAATAATAATAATAATAATAATAATAATAATAATAATAATAATAATAATAACTTTTAATCTCACTTCTCTCTTCACATAAAAATCTCTCTTTACCACATAAACTCTCTCTTTCACATAAATACTCTCTGTCATATAAGCAACACTTTGACTGTGAGATATGTTCTAAATTGAATATTGACTCCAAATGTAGAGACGAATAAGGTAATTAAATCTATTTTAAATTACAATTTTTATCATTGAATTTTTGTAATTTTATGAATTTATAATTGCATTTTAATTTATTGTATTTTATCATAAATCATAAATTCTAAATCCTAAAAAGAAAATATTTACTAAAAAATTAAAATTGAAAAACTTCAAAATGGAACTACATATTTTTATAATATTTAATTTGAATATATTTTTAATTAAAAATTCAACCAAATCACGTGGCGAAAACTCTAGCGTACATACATGTACAGTAATTAATTTATGTTCCTTATAGTAACGTTATGGGATGTTAAATTACCCATTGTATTTTAAATTATAATTTTTATCATTGATTTTTTGTAATTTTATGAATTTATAATTGCATATCAATTTTTATTGAATTTTACCATAAACCAAAGCCAAAAAAAATAAATATTTAATAATAAATTAAAATTAAAATTGAAAAACTTCAAAAATGGAACTACATATTTTTATATATATTTAATTTGAATATATTTTAATTAAAAATTTAACCAAATCGATTGGCGAAAACTCTAGCGTACATACATGTACGATAATTAATTTATGTTCCTTATAGTACCGCTATGGGATGTTAAATTACCCATTGTATTTTAAATTACAATTTGTATCATTGAATTTTTGTAATTTTATGAATTTTACAATTGCATTTCAATTTCTTGAATTTTACCATAAAACTTTTAGTCTTCTAAATTTTATCACTAAACTTTCAATTTTACAGATTTTACCATTTTATTTTTAAAGTTATACATATTGGTTAAGTTCAAAAATCCATTAAAAAAATTATTAAATAACAACTAAATTTATCGACAAAAAATAATTAATCACTATATTAACTAAATTAGATATTATTTCAGAAATTAAAAAATTATTAAAATAATTTTTATTATTAATAAAAATTTACAAAGTAATTTTTTTAAATTGATATATAAATTAGTTACCAAGATTTTAACTACTAACAGTTTAGCCAGTAGCTAAAATCTTGGTAGATAATGGATAGATACCAATTTGGAAACTATTTTATACATTTTTAATAGTAATATAAACTACTTTAGATGTCAATAAATTTTTAATTTATAAAATAATCTCTAATTTATTCAAAGTAAACTAATTATTTTAGTCTCTAAAAATAATTTTTATTTAATAAACTTTTTTTAATGATGGTCTAGTTAAAAAGTAAAAAAACACTCATAATTAAATTTAATTATTTATATTGTATTTATGATTTAAAAGTAGCTTCTAATTTTCTGTACAGAGTTTAAAAATAGTCTATGTCGATGTATTAGTTATTTTATCTTTATAGATATTAACCTGGATAAAATGTTAAAAATATAAGTGGAATAAACAGATCAATATCTAAGAATATATTTTAAATTGACATCTTATTTATGATTTAAATATAAAATATGTATCTTTATAGAATTGAAATGATAAAATTCATATAATTGATATTTTGATTGTAAAATTCGCAAAACTGAAGGTCCATAATAAAAATTCACAAAAGTGAAAAATTTTAATGGTAAAATGTATAATTTAAATTATTACACATTTTACTCTGTGTGTGAGAGTATATATATATATAATTTAGAAGTTTTAAAATTCCTAATCGAAAATTAAGTATGTAATTCTAAAAAAGTGTAAAAGTTTCGTGGTAAAATGTATAATTAAATTTAAAATACTATATTTAATTAAATAATATCCAACTGTACTATTTATAAAAGAAAGAAAAAAAAGTCACAAATGCTGAATTAATTTTATAAAATTAAGTTAAACTTAAATTTTACTTTTAAAAATAATATTATAACTATTCAAAACTTATTCTAATTAAACTTATTCTGATTAAATTTACATTCAAATATCCGATCTTCAACGTAAAACGATGTGTTAAGATCTTATATTAATTAGAAGTATGATTAAATTATCATATATAAAATATAAATAAATTTTATTTTTAAAATCAAATTTTTGAGAATTACATGCACGATGATAGTATTTCAAAATTGAGTGCACTAAAAATGAAGTTAATGTTGGGAGTGATTTTGGATAAATTTTGTAATTTATCTTATCTCTTAATTTGAGAGGACCCCAATCCCTTTCATGATGATACGAGGGATTATTAGGATGTGCATTTAATGAAAAGGATGGGACAAAGCATCTCCGTACCTAATGTCGAAAGACAGGTTTGTGATTCAGAAGGTTTCGTGGATGAGTATCACTTTTGTGGTTTGGCCTTCAGACAGCTCAGCAAGCACCTATGAGCCACACTTAAGACATCCACACTACATGACTCAAACAATCACATTTACTATATACATATAAAATTTGATATAAATTCATTTAAGATATTTTATCTTCTTTTTAAGCATTATTAGTAAAAAAAATACTTAGTCCATTCTCTCAAATTCACTTCTTAGAATAAACAAAGTCTAAATGAAGTTCGTGTAGAAATAATAAAAGATTAATTTACAACTTCAAAAAGATTATATGAGAATAAAAAGGATCTTAATAATGTATATATAATATTGAAATTCTTGATTGTATATGACATGTTTTTTATTTTTATAATTATAAAAAAAAAAAGAGTATACAATAAGCTTTTGAGTTTCTAATTTCTAAAAAGATTATTGTATATATATCTTCGTTAATACTGTGTTAAAGCCGTGTCAGAAAATAAAAGGATGTTTATTTAGATTTGAAACTTGACCAGAGTTTGATACGTGTCAAAAATAGGAAGAGGTGTGTTCAAGTTCAAGTTTCATAGCTCAACACTATTATCAATTCCCTGTTTAACCTATGAAAGGTTAAAATCACATGTCTATATTTTGCGTTTCCTTTCATGTCTCTCTAATATTTTTATTTCACCTCACTTAATGTAACACGTCATCATAAGGTAGAATACACTGTTAATGTTAACATATTTAATCTTTCACCAAAATTTCATAAACAAGGTTGATAATCTTCTACGTAGTCTACACACCTTCCTCCACCCTCTAACCAAAGCAAACCAACCTCATATGTTAGGTCTACAATCACTTCACTTACCCATCCCACAGTGGTCACGATAGTCGAAAAGGGGACCCGCTTCAAGCATCATGAACTTTGGCACCATAACAATCTTGGGTGACAAAGTTATAGAAAAACCTAGTGTTGATTCATTAATTATTGGTAGGGCTCGTGCTATGTACATAGATTCGGAAGAGCAAGGTTCACGGAACGGAGTTGGCAAAACAATAATTGGAAGTGGAGTTTGGAGTGGAGAACAAGGTCGTTTCAATGGGAAGTCCAACAAATAATGATTTGAGGTGTGAATTGGATGATATAGAGTTTAATAGAAAAGGGGGAGATATATGGTTGTGGAAACACATGTTTATACAGTAAATTCACTCTACAATAAACTTCTAAATTATGTTTTTTGAGAAGGAAAGGGTTATATTAGAAATTATTTGGAAGATTAAAGCACTTCTCAGTACACATGTCCTAACTTAGAGAATGTTGTAAAACAAGGTGGTTACAAAAGTTAATTTGAGTAGAAGAGGATTACAATTCCAAAGTCTATTGTGTGTTATGTGTAGCCACAAAGAGGAGACTCTAAACCATTTGTTTTTAACTTGCATTGTTGTTAATGTACTTTGGAACTTATGTTATAATTAGTTTGGAACCAACACAACAACTCAGTCAATTCACAATACTGAAGACTGAATGTTGCTACAAGGTGTCATGTGGATAGTCATTATTGAGGAAATTTGAAGATAAGGAAATAATATTACTTTCAAGAAGGCTAGCTCTGATTTTTTGGAAATTTTTAGTCTAGCTCAATTGAAATCCTGGTAATGAATTATTGGTAAACAAAAATTAGCTTACTCAGACTAATGTCTTAATCCTTTAAAATCATTAAAAAAAATAGGATAAGTAAAATTCAAGGTTTAGTATGTTTATGTCATCGTATTGGTTTTGCTATGAACAAATATAATTTCACCTTACCATAAGATGTTGGGAGGTTGGCTTTTTCCTTTTGTAGGTGTAGATAGACAACTCAATTGGTTGTTGAAAGATAAAGGATGCTTGAATCTACATGGACACATGTCTGGAAGCAAATTCTACTACTATTCTACAGTTTGATTTGGAATAGTGTCTTATGCCTATATCTTGTCTTGTCAGTGGCTTTATGGTTTCAACCATTAGGTTGTTGTTTTGGTGAATATGTGCTTGTTAGACTAGAATGTTTTCCCTCTGCAATTTAGTTTCTTTAATTTATTTTATGTGGTAATAGTTATTCTCTTGTATTTTTTTTGGCTAAATAAGTTTCAAGTCCCTACTATATTTAGGTTTCTCAATTAAGTGTCTATTAAATTTTCTTGGTATATTAGGCACTTAAAAATTCTATATTTTTCAATCAAGTTTCTGTCGATTACTTTTTTTTTAATTGGATGACGTGACTATTATCTTGTCATGTTACCTTACTTAGTTATCTCCACATGTTATTTTATGTTAATATTAAATGACATAGTTTTGTGGTTAACATAACAATTGACTTTTATTGTTGGATGATGATAAACAAAAAAAAAAAAAGCAAAACGAGAACCTAAATGCAGGAGACTGCGAAACAAACATGGGGTTGAATAGCAAAACAAACATGGAGTTGCGTGTGAAGGTAGTGAAGGACTCCAACTCCCCAAGCATGGAGTTAACTACCTTCATGTGCAAATCCAACTCCATGTTTGGTTATATTTTGATTTGTTTTTACTAACCTATATTACAAATACTTTCGAATTAGTTTTTAAAATATATTTGAAAACTACAATAGAAATTGTTATTTTCGTTGGCCAAGAACGGACACTAATGACTGAAAATGGATGAAAAAACGTCGAATTTGCATCGGCATGGAAGCAAACTTCATTTTGCGTCAGCCAGCGAAAGCAACGCCAATTGTATAGGCCAAGTCAACATGAAACATATGCAAATATCGTCGGCCTAATCGACATAAAGAGGGACAAAATATCGTCGGTCAGACTGACGTAAATGGTTCAGAAACGCTATTATGCATCGACCAAGACAACACAAAAGAAATAAATAAAAAAGTAAAAACTATGTTGAAAAATAAATCTTATGTAGGTTTGGCCCACGCTAAAATGGAAGCTAGAAAAAAAAATTAATAATGATTTCTCCCGCATTTCCTTTTCTCCACAAAGGTTAAAATAAAACATTCACCGTTTAGATAAAATCATAAACAACATAAATAGGATAAAATAAAACCATTCACCATTCAAATAAAATCATAAACAACATAAACAGGATAAAATAAATCATTCACCATTTAAATAAAATCATAAGCAACATAAATAGCAAAACAAATAATGAATCAAAACCTCAAAAAAAAAAAATTGAAATTTTTAAAATTACCTTTCGCCAGTTAAGTGGAAGAAAAAATTGAAGTTAGAGCTAAAGCTGGAAGTCCACGGGATGCAGTGGCAGTGGAAGACCTGAAATGAAGAAGAAAAAAGCAACAATAAATTTCAAAAAAAAAAATAAAGAGAAGAATGCAGAGAAGACCAACAAAGGGACTGCAGGGGCGGGAATAGTCGGTGAACATAGTGGGGGCAGAGGTAGAGGCATTGGGGGTGGGACTCGCTGAGACGGAGGCTGAGGGACCGAGACTTGGGAGCTCGAGACTGAAGTGACAGAAGAGAGGAATTTAGGTTTAAGATTTTAATTTTGGAGAAAGTGGCGTGGAGGAGCGAAATTTCGCAATACATTAAAGATTTTTGCATCGACCAAGACCGATGCAAAAATGGAAACCTACTTCGTGTCCGTCATAACCGACACAAAATGAAACGAACTCCCAATTTGCGTCGGCTAGGCCGACACAAATCTACGATTTTGTCATTAAATTTTTAGCTTAAAATTTCATTACAAATACAATTAATAAATATTACACATAAACTTATATTTTTATAAATTCTTTCCAAATAAAAAAATCAACTTGATTTAATGGATATTTAATTCATCATTTTTAGAATATTTTTGAACAAATAATAAACTAAAATAGAAGTGTAAACAAAATAATTTAATTCATACAACAAAAATAATTAAAAAATTAAACTAAACATTGGATTGGAAAAATATTCAATGTTATAACAACATTCAATGTTAAATTTGTTATTGTTGAGAGAGAAATTGATTCTTCTTCATTTATTCTTCTTCTAAAAGACAACAACAACATTCAATGTTAAATTTGTTATTGTTCAGAGAGAAATTGATTCTTCTTCATTTATTCTTCTTCTAAAAGACAACTTGATTGAGAGTATGATATAGAAATGCTTTAAAAAATATATATGAAATTGTTTATAAGTGCTCATTGATTGAATTCATACTCAAGGTAAATATTAATTACCTAAGATCAAAACATATGCAATCTTATTTCTTCTTGGAATTTGGAAAAAAAAATATGCTAAGTAGTTCAAATTTCCTATAATGGCATATTTAAGAACTAAGACTAGTAAAATCAATACATGTCAAAGACCTATTATTCATGCAATCAGGATTGTCGCTTAATAGGAGGTCAATGACTTACAATAAAAAAAGGTAAATCTATGAATTTGTTATTCACTCCATTGGAGAACTGTATTAACACACTTATTCTAGTTCTTCTTGGAAAAATATGCTAAGTAGTTCAATTTCCTATAGTGACATATTTAAGAACTAAGACTAGTAAAATCACTACATGTCAAAGATCTATTATTCATGCAATGAGGATTGTTGCTTAATAGGAGGTCAATGACTTACAATAAAAAAAGTTAAATCTATGAATTTGTTATTCACTGCATTGGAGAACTGTATTAACGCACTTATTTCTATCATTACTATTACTTTATTTACATTAAAAATTTTAATTATTACATGGTATGTCCTAAATGGTTGCTTGTAAAACACACTCGTATCCTGAATTAGTCATGTGTTCCTCCATAAGTAAATGGAAAGGAGGTCCAAAATAATTAAAGAATAATTTTGTTATATATTCAATTTGCATTTATAGAACATGTGGTAAAGTATGGGAAACTTTAGATTAGATATTGTAGTAATCTAACAATTAAGAATAAATTACTCACTTAGACTCACTCTTTATGTTTGTATTATATACTTTGTGGATAAATCTTTAAAATAACCCTATGTTTTATTTTTAAGAAGTTAACTCTTTTGAACCACAATGGACATTAGAAGAAAATCTCGATTTCAAAATAATTGTTCCTTTATACATTATAGATATTATGAGATTCATATTTTCTTAAAGTTACAATCAAAGGTTTTACCCTCATTTTTTCTTTTCTTAAGTTTACTTTCAAATTTTATCTCAATAATTGTTTCTTTATTTTTAAATAAATCCATTAACTTTTACATTAATTACTTCATGTCAAATTTATGTCCCAAAATTTATACATATTTTATATTTTCTATAACATTTGCAAAATTTAAATAAGTATTTTTTTTCTTTACTCAATTATTATTTTTCTATTTTTTTCAATTATTTCTTAACTTTTTCAAAATTATTTTTTTAAATCTTTTTAATATTAGACACTTTAATCAACTAAATAAATTTAATTTAATTAACTTATATCAAAATTTAAATTTCACTCTAAAATAAATTATTGAAAACTAATATATTTATCTTAATATTATAAACTCAATAAATTTAAAATAAATAAATCTATACACATAATAAAAAAAATAAAAAAAATTACAAGGTGATAACTATGTGTCGACCAGGCCGACACATCAAATAATCATTTTTTTTGTTATGTAACTTCGGCCATGGAAGACGCATAATCAAATTATTTCTATCCCATCATCAATTTGGCTTATGCAAAATTATTGTTTTTTTTCACTTTCTTTTCGTGTCCTCTATGTGTTGGCTGGCCGACACAACATTTTTTTTTTGGATTTGAGTGGGTTTGGTCAACGCAACTCACGTCCACTCTTGGCCGGCACAAATTTTACGTAGCTAATATCGTGTCTTTTCGTAGTGAAAGTAAAGAGAAATTAAAATATTACAAATTTAAGTTTTCTATTTTGAGAGTCTAACACAAAAAAGATGAAGATATGAAAATATCACTGGTGTAGAAATGTTAAAAGACGGCGGCTATTATCAATTTAAAATGACGACTTTATAGCCACATTTGTTGTACACGTAATCGTAAATATAAGAGATAAGAAGGCGGCTATTTAGCCGCATTCTTAAATGACATTTATAAATGCGGCTATTGTAAATTTTTGCGTTCTTATTTAATTTTTTTAAAATAAAAATTAAAACTCAAAACCCTAAGGCAGCAACGACGGAATAGTGGTGACCTTCGTCAATACAAGAAAACAAACAAATAAGAGAAACGAAAAAATATATATAAACCAATGGTGAAAAAGAAAGAGAGCTCGAAACGAACTTACAATGGCACAAAGAAGACAATCAAAACTCGTAAAAGACGAGAGGAAGCACGAAAGTAGAAACATAAGAGAAAACGAAGTGCTAGAGAACCCTTCGCCAATGCAAGAAAATAAACAAATAAATGAAACGAAAAAAATTTATAAACCATTGGTAAAGAAGAAAGAGAGTTAATCGAAACGAACTTACAATGGAACGAGAACACAATGAAGCTCACAAAAGAAGAGATGAACACCAGAGTAGAAACAAAGAGAAAACACGAAACGCCAAGAAAAAAGAAACTATGAAAGCGTAAGTGGTGCTTTTCAGAATTAGGGTAAAAAATGATTTAAGAAGGCTTGATTTAAGAAGGCAGCTATTAAATAGCCGCATTCTTAAATCAAGTTAATTTAAAAAATGCCACTGCGCTTTCAACCGCGTCTAACCCTAAAACCGCATTAAATAATGGGTCGTTGTTTTAAACTTTTGTACTAATGTATTGCAAAATCTAAAACTAAACCCTTTAAGTATCAAATTAATGTAAAGGGATTGAATGTGAAGAATAAAGCCAGACAATTCAAGCTATTCAAGTAATCATGTTAAAAATACAAGAGGCACATTGAGTGTCTAATCAAGTTGTTAGAACGTCTAGTCTATTGAGTTGAGTAATAAATCATTATAATTCTTCACATAGTGAAGTTATACCTTTATAAGCTTTGCTTGTTCTCTCTTTAACCGCCCATTTTCTTCACAAGAGAGAAAAACAAGTATTTATGGTGCTCACATAAGAGATAAAACTAAATATATATATAAAATATGAAAAACACGCAAATCAAAAACAGTTTTTAGTTTCAAACTTTCTTCCTATAAGAGATTTGTGAAAAAAGTTATATATATATATATATATATATATATATATATATATATATATATATATATAATTTTTTATAATTTACTCTCTTACCTCTTTTATTTTAAACTTAAATTATTATTTATTTTTATTTAAAATTAAATTAAATAATTAAATATAATATAATATAATAATATTTAAAAAATAAAAATATTAAATGTTAAATAAATGTATGTAAGAAAAATATTTAATAATTAATCATTATTATAAATTATAATTATTAATAATAGTAATAAATATTTTTTATAATAAAAAATAAATTTATATAATAATTATACTAATTATAAAAAAAAAGATAAAAATAATAATGTTATTTAATATAAAAACAAGTTTTTATCAAATATTTATAATTATAAATATTTAAATTTTTTTATTAAATTTTATATCATTTTGTATTTTTTTTTATCAAATAGTTCTAATATATTATCGAAAATAATATTTCAATCCCTGAAAATAATATTTTAATCAAAAAAATCAAAAAAATTAATTTTTAAAAAAATTTTAAATATAAGGGTAATTTATAAACTTACATTTTTATCAATTAAAAAAATATAATTTAATTATATCCATCACATCATAGACTTTTCGTACACTTTCTCCTCTATTTACTTTAATCTAAACAACCTCACTCTCTTCACATTTTTCCTGCAAATCATCTCAAATTCACTCCCTAATCCAAACAAAGCATAAGAGTGATCAGTATTTTCTTAAGAGTTCTGAATCTCATGGGTTGGTGATGACTTTTCTACGACAAGTGCACCGTGTTGTCAGAAGTAATAATTTGTCCCTAAGGAAGGATATCGAACCCACAAGAAATAGTTGAATAATCAAGTAAAAGATTCATTAAATAGAAAACATAATAATAAAGTTTGTTGGAGTTTGTTATGATTGCAATGATTAATTAGAAAACAAGTCAAAGAGTTTGTTGGTTTAATTGGGAAAATAGGGATTGGAGTTCATCATTCTTACTCTTTGGTATTTTGATTAGCATGATAATATTTTATCCTTTGATTGATATTGAAGCCCGTATAAAAATCATTTATATTGATTCCTGACATATAAAATTATTAAGAAGTCTCCTAAATATCGATTTCTCGCATATTTATAAAAACTTCTTATCATTACGATCAGACGTTGATAGCAATTAACATTTCAAATCTATTCCCAGCATTCAAATATGTTGAGCATTATCATTTGGGTCAGAAACTTAGAAACATTTTCCAGTCAAATCTAAGGATCTTGATCATGGTAAACAAGCATTACAAACAAAATGATAATATCAATCATCAATTAGGAACATAATACTATATTTAAATATCACCTCAATACATAAGAGTTTAAACAGATTACTCCCAAAGGATAGAATTAGCCACACATTTACAAGCACGAAGAACAAGAAAAAAAGATCTAGAATGTTTCTCCTTAACGACTACCTCCTCTAAGGTTTCTAACACTTTCTATTCTTCTAATTGGATTCCAATCCATTCGATGATTGATCCTCTCAATCACTGATACCTAGGGTTGTGCCTCAAGCTTCATATTTAAACTGGTTGGGTTTGGGCTAAGTGACTTCTCACCTGGGTGCTATTGAGCTCGTCTGGGTGAGTTGCACGAAAAAAGGCCCAACGTCACTGGAGTAATCTTGCTTGGGCGAGATCCTCAGGGGGCATCTGGCTTAGGTGAGTTTAGGTAAGTTGGGTGAGTATTGGTGCGTTCCAGCTTTCCCTTTTTTAGTTTTGTATATCCTTCTTTGGCCAATCATCTCCATTCTTCCCTAGAATCTTGAAATTAACACAAATTTGGGAATAAATTGTTCTTATTCAAATTAAAATCACAAAATATGTAAAAAGGTATAAATTCATAAATTAGGATTTATTTTATGTTTATTTTTTTAATTTATATCCATAAGTGTCTGTATTTTAATATGAAATATTACTGAAATCTGGAACTTATCTGTAGGTTAAGAAAGTGTAGCCTAGAGATGTGTGAATACTGTTAGAGTTAAGCAGGGTCTAAAGATCAAGAGGGGAGGGGTGAATTGATCTTCTAAAATTTTTGCAACAGGAACTGACTTCTGTGTAACAGAGATTAAAAGAACAGATTGATTTCAAACAAAATAGATTTATTTTTCAAATTACCTTTGTACAAGTAGAACTTAAAAACAGATTGATTTTAAGCAAAACAGATTTATTTTTCCAAATCACCTTCATACAATCAGAACTTAAAAAACAACAGATTGATTTCAAACAAAACAGATTTATTTTTCCAAATCCCCTTTGTATAATCAAAACTTGATCAAACAAGATTTTACTCAATTAGAAGGAACAACAGAACACACTTGTTCAGATATTTGCAAGAAGGTTTCAACCAAGAGAAGAACAGTTCTTATTAAACCCAGAATTAACAGATTCAATTTCACATGAACAAATTTATTTCGGACAGTTATCAATTCAAATTCCAGAAATAAGTGCAAGGAAGGAAAGAAGATTGCACACAAGTTTTTATACTGGTTCACTCATCAAGAGCTACATCCAGTTCACCTTACACCAAGGTGAAATCCACTAAACAAATGCAACAATTACAGCATATACAGCAGTTCTTGAAACCTACAAGAACACTCACATACAAGGCTGAAAAACACCTATTTCAGCACACCTTGCACTCCAAGAAACCCTATCAAGGAGTGACTAACACTTACATCTTTACAACAAATGAGAAAGGAAAAATTACACCTGAAAAGAAGATGCAAGAACTCAAACCAGTAGTTCAATCTGCTACAGAAACTGCACCAGCACCTTCACAAAGCACAAGGTTTTCCTAGAACAGGCAACTTGAAATTCCTTTTGAAAACCTTTCACAAAAGCCTTTGAATTCTTCTTCTCACTGAGAAACTGATTGAAACGTGATTGCCCTCTATATATTGTGTGAGAGAAGTCTTCTATATTTAAAGAAAACAGTTTCTAACCACTTTTCAAAAACCAGTTGAAAAACAGTTAAGAATAACATAACCAAAAAATAAATCTATTTATTTTTCAGGAAACAAATTTATTTTTTTCCAGTATTCAGATTTTTTGAGAAAACTTTAAACAGCATTTTGAAAACTTTTAAACACTCCATGTGCTTGGTTTAAGCTTGCTTAGGCAACTGGAACAGATTATCCCAAAGACAGATGACCGATCGGTGCCACATTACTTCCCCCAATGACCGATGACCGATCGGTGCCACATTACTTCCTCCAATGACCGATGACCGATTGGTTCCTCATTACTTCCCCCAATGAGCGATGACCAATCGGTGCCTCATCACTTTCCCCCGATGACCGAAGGCAACTTTATAACATCCTAAGCCTAAAAACAAAATTCACTTAAGACCTATTACAAACTATAAAGCACCAAAGCAATTTTCTTCATCAAACACACTTTAAGCCAAGGTTGGGAAGAAGCTTCCTTCAGCTTCAACAAATACTTGTTGTAACCTGACGATATGCGAATACTTGTTGTAACTTGAAGAGGTGAGAATACTTGTTGTAAAGTGTTTGGGTTAGTGGAGCTCTTAAGAAGTTGCTTAAAGGATTTGGATGTAGTCTAAGTTTGGATAAATCAGGATAAATTTGTGTGTGTTTATCCCTCATTACTCTCGTTGTTGCTCATGCTTTGACTTCAATGTTTCTACCTCTCGACATATTTTGTGTGTTCACTTATCTACGATACTTAGGTCTATTAACATGGATCTTCGTATTTTCTATCCATATGCTATCCAATTGTTGGATGGATGGGATATGGGAAAAGAAGAAGGAGCCTACATTTAACATAGCCTATATATTATATGTATTTTGAATACTTGTTTCTCACACTCCTTATTTCATGTTTGTTCTGTGAACAGAGAATATAACTTCTTTTATTTCAGTGTTGCTTTTCAAATGAGAATACAATCTTTCTAAATAGTCTTACAATAGACTTTTCACATTCTACATTCTCTCTGATAACAGTTATACTATAAATCACATTTAAAATCATAGTATAAATGATATTCAAAACTAGAATTAAAGCTAATAACTATTGACCCATTCAAATTTCAAAACAAAACTGATGACAACTTTGAGTCTAATGCTAACAAATTTCTCCCTTCAACTCAAACCTTTACTTATTTCCTTCATATTGCTTTTCTGATTGTCATCATCTACACTTTCAATTTTATGTTTTTTCTTACCCCAACTGCCTCCAATATTTTCCCAATAGCCACCATACTGTTCTGGATCATAAGCAACTTCCGTTTTCTTCACTACAGCAACCCATGCAGAGTTCTAGTTTGAATTAATCTTAGTCTCCCAAACAAAATCTTTTGCACTTTTACCCTTAGAACTAAAAGGATTTAAGAAAGACTCTGGCTTTAATGAGCTTGGAACATAATGATTGGACCATAAATTCCTTTCAGATGATGCCTTGATAGCATTCCCTTTACTATCTTCTCCCAAATCAGAACCACTATTTTCATGTACAACATATGAACTAAGTTTCTTATTGTCACAAAGAACTATATGATACCCTGCAACTGGATTGTCTGAATTATTATTTCCTACACTCTCATCAACAATAACAAAAGATGGAAGATACTTATCACTGGCCTTTGGTTCTGCCCCTAGCCTCTTCATAGCTACAAAGGCATTTGAAAACTTATAAGGGGCTTCTAATTTGGACTGTAATTCATTTACCTTTTCTTTTTGTGACAAAAGCAACAAATGGAGTTCTTCTACTTGATTGACTCTACTTTATTTGCCTTTCTCCGTATCAGCATATTTTTCTTCTGATTTCGTAAACCTTCTTTCCAGGTTACCAAATTTTGCTTCAACACTCTCTAATTGAGATATCAGGACACTCCTTTCATTTAGAAGATTTTGCTTTTCATTATTCAATAAATTGTAAAATTGTTCCAAAGTACTTGATTTTGCCCTTAAACCTTCAAGCTCAATTTTTGCATCACAAAAGGACTTCTTTGGCAAGGTATTCTTTAAGTTGAGTTTGAACAACTGATTCTTCGCCATCTCCACGTTTGCAAGCACTCGTCCATTTTTTTTCTTCAAGTGCAAAATCCGGTCTTTCATGAAAACCGAATAACCTTTCTCCAATAATGGTCACATACTGAGAATATTACTCTTCAAGTCGAGTACATAATAAACGTCCTCCATTGTACCTTCTCTTTCGTTCTTTTGGGAAAAACATATTTTCCCCCGACCTTTGATTGGAACTTTTGTTGAGTCTCCAAAAGACACATGTCCATCTTCTATCTCTTGTATATCAAGAATTAGGTGTTTGTGCTCACACATATGATTACTAGCACCAGTGTCTAGATACCATACCATGTCACTATCCAGAGTGACACCTTTATTGGCTATCATGAGAATTCCTTCATATTTTGTCTTATCTTCCTCCCTAAATTATCATTTTCTTCCACTCTCTTCTTGGCATAGCACTCCTTTGCATAGTTTTCATATTTTCCGCAGTTGTAACATTCAACATTTGGACGGTTTGATTAACCACCTCGATCACGACCTCGTCCATGCCAGTTTTGCTGGTTCATTTGTCCCCTTTCTTCATTGTTGTTTCCATGACCCCAACCTCCTTTGTAATCAAAACCGCGACCTCCGCGTCCATGTCCTCTTCATTGGTTACGTTGCACATACATCACCTTGGCTTCTTTGATGCTCATCTTTGTTTGTAAGGCTTCCTCCAAGATTTCTTATTCCTTTTTCTTCTTTCGTTGTTCATGTGCTTCAAGAGAACACGGGAGATCATCAATGGCCATCTCTTCCAACTTTCTTGACTCTTCTATTGCACATACAACATTTTCAAAGTCATTGGTGAATGACCGAAGAATTCTCTCCACAATCCTTGCATTCGTGAGAGTTTCTCCATTACGTTTAATTTGATTGGCTACCATTTGCACATGAGTGTTTTAACTAGATACATCTTCCAAAACCTTCATCTTCATGGCCTCCAACTCACCTCAAAGAGTTTGAAGACGCTTTTGTTTAACTCGGACTGCACCCTTGAACACCTTTTCCAAGATGTCTCATGCTTCCTTTGAAGTGAACGCACCAACAATCTTCTCAAAAATTGACTCATCAACAGCTCTATACAACATGTATAAAGTTGTCTTATCTCTCGATCGTGTCTCTTTCAATGTTTTGTTTTTGGCCGCCAAGTAATATGTGGTATTTTCTGGTTCTTCCAAATCTTGTTGAACCATGTCCCAAAAATCTTGGAATCCCAAAAGAACTTTCATTTGGATGCTCCAATTGTCATAATTGGTCATTTTCGTTAATCGAGACAATGATAAATTATTGGTTATGCTGGTGATAGTCCTGATACTAAATTTTAAATAGAGAATATAACTTTTATTTCACTGTTGTTTTTCAAATGAGAATACAATATTTCTAAAAGTCTTACAATAAACTTTTCACATTCTACATTCTATCTAATAGATGTTACACTATAAATTATATTTAAATCATAATATAGATTACATTCAAAACTATAATTAAAACTAATTACCCATTTAAATTTTAAAATAATTCAAATTTTAAAACAAAACTAACAACGACTTTGATTTTAATAATATGTACATGCATACAGTATTCCTGATTCTCCCTCTTCGCTTTAAAGAGTTTGCTGAGATGAAAGCACAAACTCTGTAAGTCAGTCACATCAGGAGGAGACAACGTTTTGGTTTTTTTTTTTTTTTTTCAGCTGGAGGAGACAACGTACTCATTCTTACCCGTTGTAGAGGAAGCACGTCATAAATTAGAACCATTCGTTTGCTAATCATTATGTTTAAATTTTGATGATACCTATGTTTACACTTCATGGTGGGGTACCTTAAACTTCATCCACACATTTTTATTTTATTTTCTCTATTTCCCTGAGTTTTTACGTGATTCACGTTTTGGTTGCGGGGGAATGATACATATATATACGAGACTATTGTTTTCTGGTAGCACAGAAGAAACCAAACTTTAAGCTCCTAGCTTCAAGTTGTGTATTGCATCTGTGTCAGTCAATTTTAGGAAGACTGCATAATAATAGAGATTGATAATGGTGAGAACCCCGAGCAGTGACAAAAATGGACTGAAGAAAGGAACATGGACACCAGAGGAAGACCAGAAGTTGGTTGGTTATATTACTAGGTATGGCCACTGGAATTGGCGCCTGCTCCCCAAATTCGCAGGTAATAATATAGCCAGAAAGTTTATACTCCAATCAGCACCCTCTATTTTTATTTTTTTTCAACACAAATTAAGCACTTGTGCAAGTTAATTGCTATGTGACTCCCATTTTTCTTTTAAGGTTTGGTTTTCAACCAATGTTTAGGGAATATTCCATTTGATGAACTTGCTATATATCCATAGATTACGTGCAGTGCGTAATGAATCCTTTGTGATTAGTTTTGCACTTGTTGTTGTTGTTGTGAGGTCTTGCGAGATGTGGAAAGAGTTGCAGACTTAGGTGGTTGAATTACCTAAGGCCAAACCTGAAAAGAGGAAACTACAGTGAAGAAGAGGAGGAAACTATCATCAAGCTGCACCGACATCTGGGAAACAGGTGTGAAACCTTTTCCCTATGATTTTGTACACTGGCTTTAATATCAGTAGTACATCTCTTTTTCTAGAACTTGAGTGGAAAAGAGAGAAATAAAAAGATAATAACAAAAATGATCTAACATGTGATAAGCAATGTAAATGCAAAGGAAGATTAAAAAGAAAACACGTAAATAAATAGAAAAGAAAACACGTACATAGTTTTTTTTTATTAACCATGAATAAATAAATTAAAGGGACACCTCACGATATCCAACTCTTATATATGGTTATTTTCACATATACTACCTACCAAGAGAGCATTAGACACTACACTAACTTAGTTCTAGCATTAAAAACCTAAGATAAAATCTGTTACAAATCTTCACAAAATCCAACTTGAAGCTTATACTAGATATAGCAAAGCCAAGTAAAAACCTGAGGCACCCCACGTAAGCATCAATTATGCAGCAAAGAGTTTGAATTATGGAACATAGCTCTTGTGCAGCCCAATTATACAAAAACATGGTTGCTGCATAAATAAAAAAAGCACCAGATATTGATTTTCTAACTACAACCATGCCCTGCCTCACATTCGAGTCACAACTTTAGACTTTCGTGCCCCTTTAAGAATAAAACATCTTTGGTCCAATACCATTTAGACTAATCATCAAAGCAATGCCTCCACTATGACATATGAGTCTCCTGTTTCGGCATAAAAAAGACAGCATCTGTAGCCTAATTCCTTGGACTCATACGTCCTGCATCTTCCCTCCTCCCAAAGCTTTGTCCTCCTGATTTTGTTTTCCATTGATATTGCTCCTGTAACAACTTCGGAGCATTGCCTACAAGCTCACTTTTTCATCTTTGACCCAAAAGTTTGGCTGCAACTCCAATACAATAGCTACTGCCAAAGACAACTTGTTAAGTGATTCATGCTTCCTTCAGCTATCCTCCAAAACGTTCTTCTCCTGCACCAGCATCCAACATGCACCAAGCTGCCCTCCCATTCAACATATCAATCCAGTGGCTCTGAATTCTGACCAGCAGTGCCTCATCAATTTGCGGAAAACTCCAGACCCCTGCATTCAAGAGTCTTCTTAGACCATAAAGTTACCTGCATGTAATACCTCTAAAGTCCAGAAAACACGTATATAGTAATAATTTTCCAAAGTCCAGAAAACACGTATATAGTAATAATTTTCCAGCTTGAAATCAACTCAATGTGGGGCTATGAACGAGGAATTACAGTAATAAATGAAAGTTGGACTTTTGTACTTGAAATGTGCAGAGGATGTGACTAGGGCCATGTGGGTCGGCGAAAGGTGCAGTATGGATTAGGCATTTCAACCCATGGGTCCATTTACTCTGTTCGGTTAAGCCGTAACTCTCAATAATTTTTTTTAATGTTATTAAAATAGAACAAATGTTTTAAAGTTAAGATTACTATAATTTTTTAGTAATTTAAATAATGATATTTTTTTATGTTTAACTTTTAAATATTTATTTAATATAGATGTTAATTTTATATTTATTTAAACTTATTGTCAATGGTAGATTTATGGACCACAAAAAAGGTATGAAGAAGATTTTGTCTTTGTGTGAGCTGGCTTTTCGCTGACCAGTCATTATATGGAATGCGCCAACTCAACCCGTTTTTTTATGGATTAATGCAGGATAAACTAAAATGAGAGTCATAACATATAAAAAATGTAACCATTTCATTTTAAAAACTTATTAACTTTTATAATTACTCTAAAATTCATATTATATATGATTAGATAAACTCTTAATATCTTTACACACAAACTTTTAATATAGTACAATAATTTCCATTTTTCATGCAACTTTTTTCAGTTTTTAATAAAGTATTAATTTATACAATCTTATTAAGGCTTTAATATTTTTTTAATTCTCTAAATTAGAACTATTACTCTTTTGGTTCTCGAATTAAAAAATTTACTTTTTAGTCATACGATTTTGTAAAATGTTACTTTTAGTCTCCTAGGTTAGACCACGTTAATAATTATTGATGACATAATAAAAATTATCAACTTAACATTTTAAATGATTGTTTTTAAGTTTACTAAAAGTTTAAATATGTTTTTACTTCTCCAAAATAGAGTCTTGTTTCTTTATATTCCTTATTAAAAACTTTCATTTCTTTTATAAATGTTATTCTTAGTCTTTTAAGACTAGGTAAATTTGAATGACTAAAAACATATTATTAAGTCTTTTGATAAATTTTAAAAAAATGTTACTCAAATAAATCTATATAGTAAATAAATTTGAATGACTAAAAAAATATTTAATTTTTTTTATAAATTTTAAAAAAAATGTTACTCAAATAAATCTATATAGTAAATAAACTTGAATGACTAAAAAAATATTTAAGTCTTTTATAAATTAAAAAAAATGTTACTTAAATAAATCTATATAATAAATTCTGAGTGGTCACAACAAAGAATAAAATAAGTAAAAAGAAACATTTCTCTTCTAATTCTATTTTGAAAAATGTACATTGGTATCAAAATTCTAAACCCTAAACCCTAAACCTTAAATCTAATAATATGCTAAATCCAAATCAGAATTTGGACCATACAATATCTCTAACACTAATCACTTACTCATGGACATCTTAGCACAATCTACCAAAACCTCATAGCTCACACTAATCATCATCAATGTCATTAACATTGTCTAATCTCATAAATTAAAATAATATTTTGCAAAATTAAAGAATTAAAAAGTGATAATTTTTAATTGGAGGAGAGAAAGAAAGATGTTTCCAATTTCAAAGATTAAAAACATTTAACTCTTATTAAATATGAAAACTATAAGCAAATGAAACAACATTCACATTGTGTTTACTCCATAGACCACCTGAATATTTACAAGGTTAAGTTCCTTTACTATTCTTCTCCTCTCTTTCTATGTGCATAATTGTGTATTAAATAAACTCACCAAACCAATTATATCTTGCCTATAAAATCAATTATACAAGTAATTTTTCACCTAATATATGTATAGTAAGTGGGATATACTTGATTATATATTGGACATAACGATTGTGTACAATCTAAGCTTTGTTTTTCAATTTAGGAAGGATATAAGTGATTTTTGTTTACATTGTAATTACCAAAATAACCTAATTGCCATTTCAATTTTAATCTTCCAAATCAATTAAGTTTAGGGATGACAATGCGGAGCGAGCCATGCAGGCTTTCCTACCGTCCGCTATCAAAAAGTGCGAGAAGGACTCACTAATCTAGTCTGCTGATCTATTTTGGCTCATCCCGCATAACCTACAGTCTGCATGAGCTAACAGCAGAGCGAAGCGGATTGCCCCGCTAACCCACATTAATAAAAAAAATATTTATTTAAAAAAAAAATCATACTCATTCACTTATTATTGCACTACAACCTAACATTCTCAACCAATGTCACTTTTCTACCATATTTGTTTTCCTTTCTTTCACTTTTTACTCTTTCATTCTCCATACACTCATCCAAAGGCTTAATGAAACTAAAGCTAAACATTTTCATACTTCTTTTTAAAAGATACTTATTAAATGTTTTTTTCTTTGTCTCTTGCTGTATAATATATCTTATAAATCTATATTCTTTTTAATCTTTCTAATTTTAGATGTAGATTACGCTTTTTCATATATACTAAAAGCAATGAAACTCAATGTGATAAAAAAAATGTCTTTTCTTCGTGTTTGGTGACACTGTCTGCGCTTTAGTTAGTGAAACCCTAGGAGCATATTTTAGTAATGTGATTTCATGAGTGAAAGATACTTGTTGATTGATTGTTCAACAGCAACTATATGGGTATCATTGAGAATGAAATATTATTTATTATTCATTATTCTGTCAGTATTTAAGGATCCTAAACCATTAACCATCATTTCATTACCATGGAGTGATGATACTTAAATTAAACATTTCAATTTCATCAGATGGTCTGCTATTGCTGCACGGATTCCAGGAAGAACAGACAATGAAATAAAAAACTATTGGCACTCCAACCTCAAGAAACGGTTTGAACACGACTCAGCCACAGACTCTCAAGTCTCAAACTCATGTGAACAATCCCTAACAACAACAACTGAACAAAGTGCAAATACTTTCCAAAGCTTTAACTCCTCGCAAGATTATTCCCCATTTTCCCAGCATTCATCATCCTCCACAACAAGCGCAGAGTGTAACACTGTCACCATCAACGAAAATCTGGCTCTGCAAGATGAATTTGCCTTTTGGGACGCTGACACAGATCTTGTGAGTGGCAATTTCTGGTTAGAATCATATATGCATGATATTTCATTCGCGCCTAATGAACCTGAGTACTTCAGTTTTGATGCAGAACTTTGGAGCCATGATAACTGACATCTGTACACACTTTATTGAATTATTTTGTTGCTCAGAGCTGACTATATTCAATTATTAAACCATTACTGTTTCACTAATAATTAATGTTAGTATAATTTTGGCTTAAAAATTTATTTCTGGCTATGTGTATGTATTATCAAATACATAAGTATTATGATGTTGAAATTGCAAGTTTTAGCTCTCCTTTGTCTAGTCTCTCTATCTCTAAGATTGATACTTTTTTATCTTTTCTTTCTTTTTCAAGTAATTTGGTCTCACAAATCATTATCCTTATACCTCAGGACTATTTCAAGGAATTCATATCCTCTTAGAAGTTTTCATTGTCTCATTCATCCATAAGCTTCCGCCAACTCCATACAATTCTCCAAGAAATAAAAGTTATAAAATTAATAAGTCTGTTCTATTTTTAAAATTATTTATTCTATTATGTGAAATTATATGTAATATAACAACAATAATCATTACATCTTTTTCCTTGAGCAATTTAAAAGCAATATTTTAAGTATTTTTTTTCCATAATATATACTCTTACTAACTCTTCTTTACATATAAAATAATAAATACATTTAATTTATAATATAAAATAAAATAAAAATTTATATAGTTACCTTCTTTAAATAATCGTTTTTTAACCTGAAAGTAATGATTATTTAACAACGTGTAATATAAAAATTACTGTTCAAAATATATTAAAGTCAAAAATATTATCTGTATTTGTAGTACCTTATGTACAAAAATAAGAAATATGGAATTTAATTAAATTAAGCAACAAAACAACCTATTTATATTAGTTTAAAAAATACTTTTACATTAATTATTTTTTTTATCAATAAAAAACAATTAAATTAAAACGATCACTTAAAGAATGATCCAATCCTCATATAAAGAAAAAAAGACAAATAGTACATTTCCTAAAATCGCATCAAAAAATTATAAAGAAAACTTCTATTATCTTCCCCAACACTATCAGCTAAAGAAGAACAATAATCAACTATTATAATGACATTAAATCGAATACATACATACAAAGGGTTTTAGACACCAGTCAGAGAACGAGAAGCTCGCTAACGGTAAATTTTACTTTTTTTCTAACACTAAACTAACTATGGTTACTTGTAACAATTACAAAATATTTAAAAATATGAAAGATCTATGTTGGAGATCCCACAACATCGACTAGAGATGAAGACATTTCATTGCATATAAGTGGGTGCAAACCTCACCTTATAAGTTGGTTTTATAAGGTTGAGTTAGGCTTAAAGTCCACATCTTAATATGTTGGAGATCCCACATCGACTAGAGATGGGGATATTTCATTGTATATAAGTGGGTGCAAACCTCACCTTATAAACCGGTTTTATGGAGTTGAGTTAGGCTTAAAGTCCACTTCTTAATATGGTATTAGAGCCTTTTTCGAGTCCATCCTAGCGAGAATTTGTTAGGTTTAACTATTGGGCTGTTATCGGACCACCCATAACATATATCTCCACGGACATTTCATTGTATATAAGTGAGTAAAAACCTCACCTTATAAGTCGATTTTATAGGTTGAGTTAGGCTTAAAGTCCACTTCTTAATAATCTAAAAACTAAAAAAAAATCAAGAACTTAGACCACCTTTAACCATATTTACATTAACTTAAAAGGGTAGTCAAACGAAAATTAACAAAAAGATATAAGAATTAGAACAATAAAATAAATATACTATTATAAATAAAAAATGTATTTAAGTTATTTCTTTTAAATACATCATTTTCAAAACTTCAGATCTTAAAGTTTGATATTTCATCTAATTATTGAGAAAAAAAAAGTTTGCCGAAGAGTTACACAACATTATTTGGTTCCTTTCATGGGACCCAAGAGTTCTGAAAACGACTGTACCAAGATGATCATAAATAAAGATACCATAGAGTTAGGAATTGGTGGGTCACCATATCAGTTTGTTTTGTTTTGTTTTTTCTTAACGGCAAAAAAATAAATTAACTAAAAAGGAATGCATGAGAAGTGCTCAAACCTTTATATAAAATAAAGTTTTTATTAAAATTCATAGATCATTCAAAAATTTACTAAATCGTACCAAAATTACATCACATTTAAACAATAAACAATTAAAGATGAAACAAACAATTACATAAAAACATCCTTTACATTCTTCCAAAGGCACCATAACTACATTAACTTTCAAGTCCTCAATTGTATCATCTTAATTTCATACAATTTCATTGTCCTCATATAATACATATTATTCAAAAATTTCACAATCCAATTTAACATACAGATTAATCCAATTTTCATAAAAAATAGTTATACATAATTCAAATAATTGAAAAGACGAAAAACAAACAAAAGAAATAATGCAGAAGAAGTTTTTTTTTTACTAGTTCAAGCTAGAACTTCTAACTTAAACAAGAATGACTTTTAACTTAAAAAAGAAATTAGTTTAAGAGAGAATGGATTCACTTAAGTGAAAATAAATCTAAAAACAGAATAAATTTTCTATCATATTTTGATTGATAAAATTTATTGCTTAACAAAAATTATTAACATACTCAAATTATATGTTTCTAAAAAAATTCACAAATATTTCAATGTTACCGTCAGACAAAAATTGTTAGAGATCTCATTCATATATGAATGTAAAAAAAAAAAATTAATTATTTAAATGATATTTTAGTTTTAATCAATAGAACGTTATTTTTTGTACACTTTATTTTATATGATCATTTTACTTAAGTGAGAATGTATCACAACGAGATTATAAAATATTTATGATATTTTTAAAGACTTAAATAAATTTAGGATTGCTAATATATATATTAAAAAAAAATTTTATTAAATATTTAATTTTAAAAAATTACTGAATACCAAAAATAAAAATCGGTTATATATATAACCGATTTTTATTTTTGGTATTCAGTAATTTTTTAAAATTAAATATTTAATAAATATTTATTTTTATGTAAGTATTGTTGGGTATGAAGTCAGGATCAATTGGGTTGGGTTGAGTAGACACTATGTTTTAGTGATTGGGCTTAATCATTGTGTCCCCTTTATTATCTCTATTTATCTCTATTTAAAGAGATCATTGTACTTGTAATTGTGTGCAACAGGAAAGAAATGAAAACCTAATAGTTGCCCGTGTGGATGTAGGTTGCAGTTGGCGACCGAACCACGTTAAATCCTGTGTCGTTTATTTTCTTGCATTGATTCGTGATGATGTGTGTTGCTTCCGCGTGCGTGCATGTGCGTGAGTGTTTTTCCCATCAAGTGGTATCAGAGCTTTGGTTCATTTACACACTAGAGATCCGATCAGCAGAAATTATTCGACGAGACGTGAAAATTGCGGCTAGGGTTTCACAGAGGCGGCAGCAGCGTCCCAAAACTAGCGTTTCGCAGAGGCGACAGCGGCATACCAAAGCTAGGGTTTTGCAGGGCTTGCAGCGGCGTCCCAAAGCTAGGGTTTTGCAGGGACTGCAGCGGCGTCCCAAAGCTAGGGTTTTGCAAGGGCTGCAGCGGCGTCCCAAAGCTAGGGTTTTGCAGAGGCTGCAGTGGCGTCCCAAAGCTAGGGTTTTGCAAGGGCTGCAGCGGCGTCCCAAAGCTAGGGTTTTGCAGAGGTTGCAGTGGCGTCCCAAAGCTAGGGTTTTGCAGGGGCGGCAGCGGCATCCCAAAGCTAGGGTTTCGCAGGGGCTGCAGTGGCATCCCAAAGCTAGGGTTTTGCAGTGGCTGTAACGGTGTCCCAAAGCTAGGGTTTTGTAGAGGCTGCAGCGGTGTCCCAAAACTAGGGTTTTGCAGGGGCGGCAGCAGCATCCCAAAGCTAGGGTTTCGCAGGGGCGGCGGCGGGTCGCGTTTTCACGATGAATAGGTGCAGGTGCTTGCGATGAGCGAGACGGCACGGAGGTGCAGTGCGATGGCAGTGACAGAAGACGTAGGGTGGCGCGTGCATTTTTCTGCTAGTGCAGCAGTGACGGTGCGGTGCTAGGCGCAGGGTGTGGCTGTTTTTCGCTATGACACGGAGTATGACAGTTCAGTTACTGAGCACATCAATAAAATGAATTCGATCTTAGCCAGACTTATGTCAGTGGGCATTAAGTTCGATGATGAAGTTCAAGCTTTACTACTGCTATTGTCTTTGCCTGACAGTTGGTCCGGAACGGTTACAGCGGTTACCAGTTCAGCAGGGCCTGATGGATTCACTTTTGAGAAGATTCGTGATCTTGTTCTTGGCGAAGATGTCAGAAGAAGGAGTTCCGGGGAATCTTTGGGTGACTCGCTAAATGTCATCAGAGGTAGAAAAAATAGCAGAGGTGTGGGAGCAAGAACAGAAGGAGTCAGTCAAAGACTCGAGATTGCTCGAAGGTAACATGTTGGAACTGCAAGGAGTTGGGGCATTTCAGGAATCAATGCCCAAACGAAAAGCAAGTCAACATTGCAGAATACTCCGCGGATGAAGACCTCTTAGTCTGTTGCGCGGATAGCAGTGTGGATTCCTGGGTCATGGATTCTGGTTCTTCATTTCATGCTACCCACAGTAGTGAAGCATTGCAAAATCTGATTATTGGAGACTTTGGAAAGGTAAGACTAGCAGACGATATAACTCTTGATGTGTTACGGGCATAGGTGACATAGTGTTGAAGACGCCAGTCGGTTTCTGGACTTTGAAGGATGTCAGAGTTGTTCCAAGCTTGACGAAAAGTTTGATTTCTGTTAGGCAGTTTGACGAACAGGGACATAATGTGAAGTTCGGAAATGGGCAGTGGAAGGTTGTCAAGGGAAATCTTGTTATGGCTCGCGGAAGAAAGAGAGGTTCATTGTATATGGCCGAATTACCGTCTGAGGGAGGGACCGTCCCAATTCAGAAGATAAACAAAGTCCGGTTCACAGAATCTCGTAGGCAGAAGAGGGTTGTCTTTGCAAGGAAGAAATCCAGAGCCACAGGTCAGATTCAGGATGAACGAGCATGGAGAGGTTCAGGTAGACCAGTCAGAGGTACTTGTAGCAGTGGGAGCACGGGTAGTGCTTTAGCTAAGGTCCCCAAAAGACAGTGGGTTAGGAGAACCAGTATTCCAGCTGTTGAAACATCTCTAGAAAATTTCTTGCTGAGTATGGAGAGTGTTTGTTCTCAGGATGTTCCAGGATCTGGCAGTTCGTGTAAGTGGGAGCCGGTAGGAACAGAGGACGGGTCAGTGGCAGTTTCAGCCATGACGAACGTATTGAAACTCAAGGGAGTTTCTGTGAAGCCTTCAAGATGATCAAGAAGGCTGGTGGCAACTAGTGGTGGAACATTGAGTTCCGGTGATAAATTACAGAAGTACATGTACACAGTTGAAGCGCAGGTGAACATTGTTCCGTGACTTTAAGTGGGAGATTGTTGGGTATGAAGTCAGGATTTGGGTTGAGTAGACACTATGTTTTAGTGATTGGGCTTAATCATTGTGTCCCCTTTATTATCTCTATTTATCTCTATTTAAAGAGATCATTGTACTTGTAATTGTGTGCAACAGGAAAGAAATGAAAACCTAATAGTTGCCCGTGTGGATGTAGGTTGCAGTTGGCGACCGAACCATGTTAAATCCTGTGTCGTTTATTTTCTTGCATTGATTCGTGATGATGTGTGTTCCTTCCGCGTGCGTGCATGTGCGTGCGTTTTTCCCATCAAGTATCTTATATAATTTAGAATGATAAACAAATACATATTAAGTTTTTTATGCTACTTATATTGAAAAAATAGTTATCATATAATATTTTTTTATGTAAGTATCTTAAATAATTTAGAATTATAAAAAAATACATATTATATTTGTTGCTGTGATAATTAAAAATTGTTAACAAGGGTGATAAAACAACCAATCCGAGTTGGTGTTAATCCTTGAAAAGGGGTTGGGTTGAATTGATTCACCATGTTGGTCCAACCTGTCAAAGAATAAACCTATTTTCTTTTTTAATTTAATTATACACACATATATATATATATATATATATATATATATATATATAATATTTCAAAACACACTTAATTATATAAATAATTTTTAAATTAGTAATTGATTAGTTAATGTTTCTAATTAAATAAATTAAAATAATTTTTATATATAAATTATTTACAATTAATAATTAAAATTTAATTTGTAAATATGAACATTTAGTTTACAATACTATTCTATTTTTCAAATAATATAATACAAAAATCAATTTTTTAAATAATTTTTAATTTTAATTTTAATAAGATTAGGTTGGTGGGCCAGTCCATCCAAGTGTGCCTCTGGTTCGCTAGTTTGATGGGTTATGTGCATAAGAGGACAAAACGAACTAGGATGTTGAAAACAACTATTTAACTAACATACTTTCATCCAATTTCTTTCTCCTAAACTAAATTAACAACAGATTCATCTAAATATATTGTATGACTTAAAGGGATAAAATATATATAAGGAAATATTCTTTTCAAAACTAAATCAAAATTTAAAATTATTAAGTATAAATTCTGAATAAAAAATTATTAGGTATTCTCAAAATAAAAATTGTTCGTATATTAGAGAAATAAAATGTATTGCTTACATGTTCAAAAGTGCATTAGATATTTTATTTCTTACATGCTTAAAAGTAAATAGACTAAACATAAGCATATCTCCATTTTTAAAAAAAAAAGTTGAACCAAATAAAATGTAAGTTTAATGACCATTCAAAGTCAGCGTAAAATAGATTTATTCCATCAGGAGCCTATCACAATTTATTGTTAATCACTTGAGGTATTATTATAAAATTAACAGATTTAAATTGTGTGTGTGATTGCCTAGCCTATTTTCTCATAAATTATTCTGATTTTTATTATAATCGTAATTTTCATTTAAAAAATAAGACAATATTATTATATTTCATTATCATTTATTGTATCGTTTTCCTATGAATTGTAAGAGTTGAAATTCATTGTTGTCGGCTAACAAATAAGTTAAAGAAATAAAAGAAAACTCAAGAATAGGATAGAATGTAGCCACGTAGCTTCATAACTAGTTCGTACCATCAACTTCATTCATAATATCTGAAAAACCGGTGTAGTTTGTGTTTGAAAACACATTTATAAGATAAATTATTGTTTACAAAATGGATATAAAATATGTCTAATTGTGATTAAGTCTTGAGAAGCATTAACCTAACAAAGAAAACACATAAAAATATAAGAAAAACATTTTTTTTAAAAAAATCATAAAATCAAATATCCATAAGTTACACGCAAAAATCTTAGCTAAAAAAAGAGAGGGTTTAACTAAACCTAACAAAGACAAAAACAAAAAACAAATATTAAAGAGAAAGAAAGATGAAATTTATTTTTGAAGAGATATTAGCTTCCACCTTAATTGTCTTTCTAACATATGTATGTTGTCTTACGAAGAAGAAAATAAAAAGGAATATAGTAAGGAAGAGAGTAGATCTCCAAATTGGTGAACGGTTTGATAGCAGAGAAATACAGAGAAATTAAGACTATTTATTTCATCTTAAAACAGAAAAGAGTATAAGCCTTTGAATTATTGAGTAAAAATAAGAGAAATATAGAAAAAAAATTTAATAGAAATTAAGATTGTTTGAATTAGAAAAAACAAATAGAAAAGAAAAAAAATGAATAGAAAATGTTTAAGTGATTTAATTAAGATAATAGAATAATAAATAAATGATGATTTAATAATTTAAATAATTATTAAAGTATGTTTATATGAACAATTAAATTTGAATAAATATTTAAATACATGTTATATGACTGTTTAAACAACTTGTTGAGTTAATATGATGAACTTTTTTATCTTATTTTGTGTTATTATTATTATTATTTTTGGTTGGAGGATGGAATGATAGGAGGTTGTGGAAGCTTTGAAGAACTCAAGAGGAGTTTTGTGAATTGAAGTGGAGGAGGTGGAGTTTGGCTTAGTGAGCTTAGGCTTATTCATTAAGAAAGAGTTTAGGGGAGGTTATCAAGAAGACTATCCTAAAGAGAGAGAGAGAGTTTGGAGAAGTGTTTGGACTTAAAATTGGTAGCCTAACACTCTCATTCATAAGTTGAAAAATACATGAGACTAACGTACTTATTTCTAGTGCAAGGGTTAGTCCAAAAGAGAGCCAAAATTCAAATTCAAACTAAACCCTAGATTTAGAAGAACCAATGAGAGTGTGCCATGTGGCTAGTCACACTTTCCATGCATTCTCCCATGTGTAGCACATCTTAAATGAATTTTTTGTGCAACTGCAAGCCTTGGTGCACTAGTCTCCTTCCTTGGACGTCTAGGGTTTACATTGGGCTTAAGGACGCCCAAATGTAACCCTAGATGGTTTATGCTACCCTACTCTAACCCTTGATCCAAATTCCTATTCTACTTGACCCAAAGATATGACCCAATTATTCTATGTTACTAAGCCAATACATGGTCCATGAAATCCTAAATTACTTCATACAATTATTTAAACTAAAGTTTGGCCAAAAAATAATGTTGACTTGTCTCTCCTAAAGTCAACTGGAACTCAATCTCTTGTGCTTTTCTAACCAAAGCTGTAGTTGAAATTTTGATGACTTGGAGATCTTTTCGAAGATGTTTCGTACATTTTTTCATCCTAAAGATGTTGATGGCATTCCTATGAGCTCTTCTTTGGGTTTTGGAGTTCCTTGGTGATGATGGATGCGGAAGCTTATGGAGGAGGTGAGCAAGGCCTTCCTAGGAAGCATGGGTGCCTTGAAGGTGCATGAAGAGTGAGGAAATGGGGAGGTTCGGCCAGCCCCTTTGGTAGTGATGAATTGAAGACTAAAACCTAAGTCTTAGGCAATGAGTAGTGTATGGCACAATTTGGGCAGCATAACAATACTCTATTTAATCTTGAAAATACAATAGGTTGGCTCCTCCTTTTATAGGCTAAGGAGGACTATAAAGCTTAACCTAATGCTAAGCAAATGTACTCAAGATGAAATGCAAATGTCACACATAAGGCTCATGGCCGGCCCTAGTTTTAGGAATGCTTCTAGAAATGTAACAAAAGCTAGGTTAAACCCTCATGGAAACAAGTTTGTGCTATTTA
This sequence comes from Phaseolus lunatus, assembly GCA_013389735.1. NCBI lineage: Eukaryota > Viridiplantae > Streptophyta > Magnoliopsida > Fabales > Fabaceae > Phaseolus > Phaseolus lunatus. The sequence continues at coordinate 11,972,945 of CM023867.1, forward strand.
CACCACAACTAAGACTAAGCTACTCTTGATGGGCCTTCATGTAACATGTACAAATATCTTTCTCTCCCATCCTTAGCTAGGTCAATGTTTTCATGTAGTCTTTTGGCTATGGACCTAGTAAATGGTCCTAGACACTCTTCCCATGGCCCTAGACGCTCCTTCCATGGTCCTAGACGCTCCTCTTCTTGCCTTAAACGCTCTTGGTGTGGCTTTGGATGCTCTTGTCTTGGCTCTTGTGCGGTTGTGCTTGGATGCTCTTATCTTGGCTCTTGTGCGGTTGTGCTTGGCCCTCTTCCATCATCCCCTCCCCCTTAGAAAGGATTTGTCCTCAAATCCAAGTCTACCTTGTCTTCATTAGTACCTACAAATGGAGATAAGTCAATTATATTGAAAGTATCATGCACTCCATATTCAAGAGGTAGGTCCAATTTGTAAGCATTGTTGTTGACTCTCTTGAGGATTCGAAAGGGTCCATCACCTCGGGAACTTAGTTTGGACTTCCTTTTAGTTGGAAATCTATCTTTTCGAAGGTGAAGCCAAACTAAGTCTCCTTCCTCAAAAATTATTTCTTTCTTCCCCTTATTGTTGTATCTTGCATACTTTTCATTTTGTTGTTGTATTTGGGCTTTAATCTTCTCGTGAATTTTCTTAACAAAATCGGCTTTGATTACTCCTTCCTTATGCATAAATTCTTGTGGGTTAGGAAGAGGCAACAAATCCATAGGTGTGAGAGGATTAAACCCATACACAACTTCAAAAGGAGAAGCATTAGTAGTCTTGTGGACTACTCTATTGTAAGCAAACTCAATGTGGGGAAGATACTCATCCCAAGACTTGTGGTTCCCCTTCATGATAGCCCTAAGCATAGTTCCAAGAGATCTATTGACTACTTCGGTTTGGCCATCTGTTTGAGGATGACAAGAAGTTGAAAATTGTAGTCTTGCTCCAAGTTCACCCCAGAGAGTTTTCCAAAAGTGGCTTATAAACTTGGGATCTCTATCGGATACTATACTTCTAGGTATACCATGGAGTCTCACCACTTCTCTAAAGAAGAGCCTAGAAATATTTTGAGCATCATCTACCTTGTGGCATGGAATAAAATGGGACATTTTGCTAAAACGGTCCACTACCACAAAGATAGAGTCATGGCCTCTTGCAGTCCTAGGGAGTCCTAAAATGAAGTCCATGCTAATGTCTTCCCAAGGATCATTTGCAATCGGCAAGGGGGTGTAGAGTCCATGAGGCATTGCTCTAGACTTTGCTTTTAAACATGATATGCATCTAGAGCAATGTCTTTGGACATCCTTTCTCATGTGTGGCCAATAAAATTTTTCTTTTAAAAGATCTAGAGTCTTATCAACTCCAAAGTGGCCCATGAGACCCCCCTCATGTGATTCCTTTACAAGGAGCTTCCTATGTGTGCCTTGGGGAATACAAAGTTTTCCTTCCTTAAAAAGATATCCCTCGGCCACATAGTAACCTCCTTGTGCTCTATGTCTACACTTAGCATAGATGGATGAAAATTCTTAACCTTCTTGATAAAGCTCTTTTATGCGATCAAATCCAAGAATTTGGGCACCTAATTTTGAAAAGAGCAAATGCCTTCTTGAGAGAGCATCGACCACTATGTTTGTGCTTCCTTTCTTGTATTTGATTACATAAGGGAATTACTCAAGAAACTCCATCCACTTAGCATGTCTTTTGTTGAGCTTGTGTTGGCCTTTTAAGTACTTTAGGGACTCATGATCACTATGGATAACAAATTCTTTGGAAATAAGATAATGTTCCCAAGTCTTTAAGGCCCTCACAAGTGCATAGAGCTCTTTGTCATAAGTGGGGTAGTTAAGGGTGGCACCATGAAGCTTTTCACTAAAATATGCAATGGGGTGACCACCTTGTAACAATGCCGCACCTATGCCCACGCCCGATGCATCACATTCTATCTCAAAAGTTTTAGAAAAATTTGGAAGAGCTAGAATGGGTGCATGGGTGAATTGAGTTTTTAGCCTTTGAAAGGCTTGCTCATGCTTTTCACTCCAACAAAATGTAACATCTTTTTTAACAAGTTCATTGAGAGGGGAAGCTAAGCTTGAAAAATTGGGTACAAACCTTCTATAGAAGCTAGCTAGCCCATGGAAACTTCTTACTTGACTTACATTTTGAGGAGTGGGCCACTCTTTGATGGCTTGGATTTTCTCGGGGGTCAACATGCACCCCCCTTTGGTTAACTATGAATCCTAAGAAAACTATACTATCTACACAAAAGGTACACTTATCCCTATTGGCAAACAAACTATTTTTCCTAAGCACTAGAAGAACTTCCCTAAGGTGACTTAGATGGTCTTCTAGGGTTTTGCTATACACTAGGATATCATCAAAGTAAACTACTACGTATTTACCTATGCAATCCCTCAAGGTATGATTCATGAGCCTCATGAATGTACTAGGGGCATTAGTGAGGCCAAATGGCATCACCAACCACTCATATAATCCAAACTTGGTCTTAAAAGCGGTTTTCCACTCATCACCCTCTTTGATTCGAATTTGGTGATACCCACTTTTAAGGTCAATTTTAGAAAATATGGTTGACCCATGTAATTCATCAAGCATGTCATCAAGCCTTGGGATTGGATGCCTATACTTGATGGTGATGTTGTTGATTGCTCTACAATCACAACACATACGCCATTTTCCATCTTTTTTTGGCACCAACAAGACAGGTACAACACAAGGGCTGAGGGTCTTTTGAACCCAACCCTTCTCCAACAAGTCTTGAACTTGTGACTCTATCTCCTTAGATTCCTCGGGGTTAGTTCTATAAGCAGGCCTATTTGGTAGGCTTGCCCCCGGAATTAGGTCAATTTGATGTTCCATACCTCTAATGGGAGGGAGTCCATTGGGGCCCTCTTTAGAGAATACATCATCAAATTCACTCAAAAGATTTTCCATTTGAGGAGGTAGACTCATGGGTTCACTACTTTTGGCAGTGCATGCAAGTGTTCCCTTACAAAAGATAAGGCTTGGTTGTTCAATAAGAAGCAAATTTTCTAAAATGTTTTTCAAAGGCTTTTCTTGTTGAGCAACCTTGTGGGAAGGAACACTCTTCTCCCACTCCTTTCTATCCCCAAGGACTCTCTCTTTTTCTAGATCTTTTTTTTATTTATTTTCCTCATCCCTCTTTTCTTTCATTTGTATTTGGTCTTTCACCACTTGGGAATGTGGTAAGGACTAAGTACAAACTTTTTATGCCTATGGGTGAAGGAAATCTCATTAGTTAGACCATCATGCAAGGTTTTCTTATCAAATTGCCATGGTCTTCCTAACAAGATATGGCAAGCTTCCATAGGTACTACATCACATAAAACTTTATCTTTGTAGTTACCTATGAAGAACTTGATTTCCACTTGCTTATCTACACTTAGTTCCCCATTCTCATTGATCCATTGCAACTTGTAGGGCTTAGGATGAGGAACTACTTGTAGATTGAGCTTTTCAACCATCCTAGAGCTACAACAATTGCAGCTTGATCCACTATCCACAATGAGAGAGCATATATTTTCTAAAACATTACATCTTGTATGAAAGATGTTCTCTCTTTGTGTTTCCATGGATGCACTAGGATGATTGTTGAGGATTCTCCTAATCATTAGCAATTCTCCCTCTAATGGGCTTACCCTCTCATCCTCTCCCCCTTCCTCTCCTTCTACACTAGGCTCATCCTCACCACTAGTGTACTCATCCTTACCTCTTAAAAACAAGGTCCTTTGGTTTGGACATTGTACTTGCACATGCCCTTTTCCAAAACACTTAAAACACTTGATGTCCCTAGTTCGGATGGGTGGGGTGGAGGTATCTTTTGCTAAGGGCTTGGTAGTTTTCTTTGGTTTTTCTCTAGATGTACTACCCTCCCTTCTATATTCTCTCTTGGGATAGGAGTTAGAGTGGGATCCCACCTTTTGACTTGAAGTTTTGTGCAAATTTTGTTGTTCAACTTTAATGCAAAGTTGAACCAAGTCATTCAAGTCTTGGTAAGGAAGAAGTTCTACTATATCCCTTATCTCAAGGTTGAGCCCACTTAGAAATCTATATATGGTGGTGACCTCTTCTTCTCTAATAGATCATATATAACTCCATTTTTTGCCTATAGTCTTCCACACTCATGTTCTTTTGTTGGAGCCTTTGGAGCTTGTCCATTAGCTCCCTATGGTAGTAGGAAGGTATGTGGCAATGTCTTAGGGCTCCCCTAAGGTCATTCCAATACTCTATGGGAGGCTTCCTATGAAGACGTCTATCTCTCTCTAGAGAGGTCCACCAATACATTACATTGCCTTGGAAACTAAGGGTTGCTAAGGGTACCTTCCTTTCTTCACTCACCCTATGGCAAGCAAAGAATTGCTCTACTTTCATCTCCCAATCTAGGTACACCTCTACGTTTTCCTTACCATAAAAATGGGGTAGGTCTACCCTTACTTCCCTTGGGGCTTCTTCCTCTCTTCTCCTATTTCTCCTAGGGGGTGGTTGGTAGTAATCATGGATTCTAAGGCTTCCCTCCCCTAGAGACTCTTGGATTTGTGATTGAGATGCATAGGTATGTGTTTTTTTTGAATTTTGAGATTTTTCTTCCTTTGCTCTAGTCAATTCATTAATTTTAAACTCATTTTTCAATTGCCTATATGAAATGTGTTGTACGTCCTTGGAGAGTTGTTTCAAAAGAGATTTTATGGACCTTACATCACTTTCAATGGACTTGGAAGAGTGAGTAGACATGACTAGAACTTTGTGTATAGAAATGTTTTACTTTTAAGAAAGAAGAGGAAAGTTAATGAAGGTAGCTTTCCACGTAAGAGAGGTGAGTCACAATGAACTACTTAAATACCAAGTCTTGCCTTAGTCAAAAACTATCCCTCCAAAACCTTTACACAAGTCCTTCTTTAGGTAAAACACTTAGAACACAATGAGGATGAAGAAATCAAATTTTTAATGCAAAAAAAGAATGCAAGCTATTTAGCAAACAAAGCAAATTATCAAAGCCTTAAACAAGATTAAACAAGAAATTAATGAAGTGATTAAAGCAAGTTGGTTCAATTAAAGCAATTAACAAAACAAATTAAGCTAGACAGCCCTAGGTGAGGCTTCTTGGACACTTGAAGCCCTTGAAGACACGCTCATCGACTAATTACGTGATTAACAAGTAATTAACACAAGCAAGATTGCAAAGAAATTAAATGACACTCCCTTTGTTGCTTTTCTAATTGCACCCCTTTTGTTGTTCTTCTAGTTGCACCCCTTTTGTTGCTTTTCTAGTTGCACCCCTTTTGTTGCTTTTCTACTTGTTGGGCCTTCCAAGGTGTGTGGTGTATTTGTAGTATGGTGTTTGTTGCTGCCCTTTGCCTTTGTTCCTCTTGGAATTATGTCAATAAAATCTTCAATCCAGCACCTATTAAGCAAGCTAGACTCCCCTCAAGTCAATTTCCCACTCAACAAGTACCAATTGATATTTAATCCACCAACAAGCTTAGAGGCCAAAGAAAGAAAGCAAGAAACAAATTAATTTGAAAAACAGTACCACACAAATGGAATTAAAATGTGACACAACTAGAAAGATTTCAAATGAAATTAGACAAGCAATTAAAAAGGCACTCAAAAAGGAACCTAGGAATAGCACTAGATTTGATTTTAAAAACCAAAAAAAAAAAAGCACCACTGAAAAACAAAATATTGTTGTGGTCCAGAAAGCGTATCTTTAAAAGATTTATGCTAAGTTGACCCTTTTGTATTTGCTTCTGAAAATTAAGACACAATCAGAACAAGATCTTAACAAACTTTTGACGTTGGTTTCACTCCAAACGCATGTACCAATTGATTTTGGTAAATTTTATAAAATCAATGCTCAGAGTTGCCAGCTGGAATGTCAAGATTGCACACTTTTTTTGTAATATTTATCTTTTTTTTTTCTATTTCTTTTTTTCAGATGGTTCTTTTTTTGTCCTTTTGCTAACACCTCAAATTTGTGAAATCCAGAGGCTCAGAAATTTTTGATGATGTATGTAATTTTCATAAAACAAAACAGTCAGCACAAAAATGTGAAAACAGGGGTTTCTGAAAACTGGAATAAAAAACAGAATGATATACCACAAAAACACAAAGGAGTTAATATAATGGAATTTGTGTGGATCTAACACACAAATAAGAACTCAAAATAAAATTAAAAAATGCACCAAAGGATCAACACAAAACAGATTTCAGATCAAACATTCAGACCAAAAACAAGAAACAAATAAATCAAGAAGAGTACTACTAGGATTTGATGACAAATATGGAAACACATGACTTAGACAAAACTTATGGATTCATAAAATGAAAAGACTCAAGAACATCATATGACCCAAATGAAATTTCAAGCAAGACTCAAATACCTAAAAATAAAAACAGCATCACAAATATATCAAGAATCCTACACAATTGAAAATAGATGTTCAAGCATAAGTTTGAACAAACCCACCGAATGAAATGAATAAACAAGCATTCAAATCATATTAAAGCACAAAAAACAGCAAGACAACTTGGAATAAAGATGAATAACTTGGAGAAAAGAAGAACTCAAAAAGAAAATGAAAAGAGATACTCATCTTCGAAGAACCATAGCTCTAGATACCAAATGATGGCATTCCTATGAGCTCTTCTTTGGGTTTTGGAGTTCCTTGGTGATGATGGATGCAGAAGCTTATGGAGGAGGTGAGCAAGGCCTTCCTAGGAAGCATGGGTGCCTTGAAGGTGCATGAAGAGTGAGGAAATGAGGAGGTTTGGCCAGCCCCTTTGGTAGTGATGAATTGAAGACTAAAACCTAAGTGTTAGGCAATGAGTAGTGTATGGCACAATTTGGGCAGCATAACAATACTCTATTTAATCTTGAAAATACAATAGGTTGGCTCCTCCTTTTATAGGCTAAGGAGGACCATAAAGCTTAACCTAATGCTAAGCAAATGTACTCAAAATGAAATGCAAATGTCACACATAGGGCTCATGGCCGACCCTAGTTTTAGGAATGCTTCTAGAAATGTAACAAAAGCTAGGTTAAACCCTCATGGAAACAAGTTTGTGCTATTTACACCACAACTAAGACTAAGCTACTCTTGATGGGCCTTCATGTAACATGTACAAATATCTTTCTCTCCCATCCTTAGCTAGGTCAACGTTTTCATGTAGTCTTTTGGCCATGGACCTAGTAAATGGTCCTAGACGCTCTTCCCATGGCCCTAGATGCTCCTTCCATGGTCTTAGATGCTCCTCTTCTTGCCCTAGACGCTCTTGCTGTGGCTTTGGATGCTCTTGTCTTGGCTCTTGTACGATTGTGCTTGGCCCTCTTCCATCAGATGTCCTCTTTATTGAGCCTAAAAAATATAAACAAAAAGTCAAAGTAAGCCCATATGTACTAGAAATGCTTAAATAGACTCTAGCTTGTCTAATATCCCTAAATTGTATGTCCTAAATCATTTGGGTTTAACATCCTATCCCGTAACCCTTTATTAAGAGACTTGTTTCAATACATCCAAAAGTTTCACATTCCTTAAGAGACGAGATCAAATGTAGATTATGTATATCGTTCTTTAATCCACTAAGACATCATTTAAGAATAAAATTATAATTGAAGCATTACCTCAAACACATACAAAACAAAAAATTTCAAGTCACTTCTTTCTCTTAACCTTGGATTAAGGGACTTGTTATTGTATACCCACAGGTATCACATTGCCTAGAAATTGAGATAAATGATAGTTTATAATGCTTTCTTAATATATTGAGATATCCTTATAAGATAAACTATAATAAATTTATGTTTGATTTTCAAAATGAATAATATATATGTCAAATTTGATGACCCTAAGATATAAAAGAAATATATGCTGATTCGAATAATCTTCATTCTTTTATTACCCATACCTAAAAATAGAATCACAAAAATATATAAAAAAAAATAATAAGAATCTTAATTAAATTTTTAAAAAAATCAGACAACCCTTTAATTATCAAACTTAATTATTTGCGGATAATATAAGATATCATTCATAAAAAAAAATTCTCAAATCTCCTAAAAATAATAGAAAAAAAATTAGAAAATTCCTTAAATTATCGTTAATTATTTTTGAAAAACAAAATCTAAAGACAAAAAAAATTGAACAAAATATTGTCCTATATTTAACCCCTATTCAAAGTTTTCTTACATTTTCATATATGAGCATAAGGGTATACTTGTTTTGGTCTCTAGCTTGTTTGACTTACTTTGTTTTGTCTTTTTAGAAATTTTTCTTTATCCTTGCTTCTTTCTCCTTTCCCCCGGTTTCCATATACATAACATTAGATGAACAAATGGGTACTAATTACTCCATTAAATCATAATAGTTTTGATTAATTTTAAAAATACAATTATATACTATTATGACATATTTTAATAACAAATAAAACAATTATCTAGAGTTTAAAAAGTATACATCAGAAGTTTAAACAAAACTATATGGGAAAATAAAGGCTAAGAGTTTGAGACCAGTCAACCAACCCAACTTCAAGTAATAGCCCAATCCAAATATTCTACTTGACCCAGCCCATTAAGAAAGTATGACATAAACAGATAGGCATGCAACACTTCATTACCAATGATAAATCTTACTTAATCCCAAAAAACCTTCGACAACTAAAAATCATTTTTATTTTTAATAGTACGACCTTTATATAATATTTGACAAAGCATAAAAGTGCATATTCACAAAAGATGATAACAAATGAATTAAAATTTGAAACTTTAATTAATCTAAATATTCAAATTTCACAACAAGCAAACAATAAACTAATTAATATCAACTTCACAAGACAAAATAGAAAAAAGTAAAGTTTTTAATTACACTTTTAGTTTTCTTATAGTGTTAAGAAAATTTCAGTTCTCTAGATTTTAATTGTTTAGTTTGTGTCCTGCCTTTTTAAATTGTGTAATTTTGATCATAATATTCTCTACACTATTCAAAATTTTGTCCATTTATTAAATTTATATTTAATATATAGCATATATGCTTATATGAATGTGTTGATGTGGCTAACAAGGGATTGATGCTGATTCCAATTATTCATTGCTCAATTTCAACTTTTATAATTCTAAGATTGTATGACTTTGGTTCCTGTATGAACTGAGCAACTCTAGTTTCTCTAAAGTGATAAACTAACTTTAAAAGGTAATGCGATTAATCTTAATATTGGATGAGGAAATTAATAATAATATTATATGTACATACAAAATAAATTGTACATGTTTCTGTATCAACCATTGATTTATTTTTTTCTGATAAAAAAACCATTGATTTTTTTCATTAATTACCGAGATTATTTACTCTACCCTTACACATTCCTGAAGAGTTAAGTCCTAATTTCAGCATTTAAAGATATTAAAAAAAGGTTAACTACGAGCAAAGAATCCATGAATGAGTCTAGATTAACAACATAACCTCTTCACGCAATTTAATGCATTTAATAGCAGAGTTACATAACTATATGCGTAAATTTCTTAATTAGAAGAGTTTTAATAATATTTCAATCTTGTAACTAAAATTAAAATAGCATTTATAATAATATCTCAATTACAAATAATTTTAGTTCTAGTATTATATAAATTTGCTAGTAGTATATTATTTCAAAAAAATTGATTGTAAAAATTATATTTACTAAGTTTTCTTTAAATATTAAATTATTTATTATGTTAATAATATGATCATATATTCACTCATTAAAAGTATCCAAAATAAAAGTTAAACAGCAGAGGAAAATAATTTAATACAGAATATAATCCCATAGTTAAAATAAATAATATATAAAACTCTAAGTTAATGTATTTTAATTTTAGAAAATCATATTATTTATTTAGAAATAATAAACATATATATATATATATATATATATAATATAAAATAAGTGGTGTATCCTAATGATTATTATATGTGTTCTTGTATAAGGGAGTGCGTATATTCTCCTGCCTGAGTTGGTAGTTCCTTCGATCGTGATGATTCTTCTTTCTTTCTACTTTTCCTATTCGGTCTTTGGTTTCTGATTGGAGTGTGTAGTTACAAAAGATTTTCTGATAATTAAGTAAGTGCTCGATACGCAAATGTAATAAATGTTGTAATAATTATGAGGTGTAAAATAGAGGGATGTTTGTTTTAAAGGAAAAATTGAAAAAATTAAAATCAGATTTAAAGATTTGGAATAAAGATGTTTTCGGGAATGTTAATCAAATTGGGGATGTGTTGCAAAGGAAAATTGAAGATTTGGATGCAAGACATGATGAACGTTATGAACGAGTCTGGGAGGGAGGAGAGGAGAATCCTTTTAGCAGAACAAAGTCGGAATTTTTCAAACAAGAAGTTGTTCTACAACAAAAAGCTCGTCATAAGTGGTTAAAACATGACGATTTTAACTCAAAATTCTTTCACTCGTTTGTAAAGTGGAGGAGAGTGAGGAATGCGTTCAATGGAGTTTTCGAGAACGATTGTTGGAGTGAAGATAAGGAAGTGGTTAAAACTAAAGTCAGAGATTTTTTCAAGTCTAGATTTGACGAGGACTGTAGACCCCAGGTCAGGTTGGGTAATGTTTGTTTTAATTCTCTCTCTAGAGAAGACAATGAGATGCTGGTAGGCGCTTCTTCAGAAGAGGAAGTAAAGAATGCAATTGGAGTTGTAAAGAGCCCTGACCCAGATGGTTTTAATTTTTGTTTCATTAAATTTTGTTGGGATTGTTTAAAGGAGAATATTCTTTTGGCAATGAATGATTTTGCAGATAGGAGTAATTGGCCTAGGGGGTCAAATGCTTCTTTTATTTGTTTGATCCCAAAGTCCGCAAATCCGCAACAACTTTGTGATTACAGACCCATTTCGTTGGTCGGGTGCCTTTTCAAAGTTATTTCCAAGATTCTGTCTATCAGGTTGAAGAAGGTGTTAAATAAAGTCATTGATTCTAGGTAATAATCAGCTTTTCTCGAAGGAAGGGGTTTTGATGGATAGTGTTCTTGTGGCTAACAAAGTTTTAGAGGAGGTGAGGAGGGAGAAGAAAAGCTGTGTCTTTTTTAAGGTGGACTATGAGAAGGCTTACGACTCTGTGAGCTGGGAGTTTATTTTTTACATGTTTCTGAAGGCTCGGGTTTTGCAAAAAGTGGATTTCTTGGATCAAATCCTTTTTAGAATCAGCTTCGGTGTCAATTCTGGTAAATGGGAGCCCAACTAAGGAATTTATTCCTAAGAAGGGTTTGAGGCAAGGAGACCCTTTGGCTCCGTTTCTGTTTCTTATAGCGGCAGAAGGCTTAGTAGGGGGTGCCATAAAAGGAGTGCTTTTTGGGATGTTGTCGTTGAAAGAATCAAGATTAGATTGGGAAGATGGAAGGGTACATTCATTTCGATGGTTGGGAGGATATGTCTGATCAAGTCTGTTCTTTCGTCTACTCCACTATTTTATTTATCTTTATTCAAGATGCCTTCCATAGTGTTGAAGAAGATTATGACTTTACAGAGGAATTTTTTATGGGGTTGGAGGTCTGAAGGGAGGAAAGTTGCCTGGGCTTCTTGGGATAAGGTTTGTGAATCTCGAGAAGCGGACAACTTTGGAATTTTTAATATTAGGCTTTTCAATGTGGCCTTATTGGGAAAATGGATATGGCGCCTGAGTTTGGACAAGGGTGGACTGTGAAAGGAGATTCTAGAGTCGAAGTATGGAGGTTGGAGACGTTGAAAGAGTAGAGGTTAAACAACATTGATTCTCTCGGGTGGAGAGATCTGAAGGAGATCTGGATGTTGGAGGACTAGGGAAGGACTTTTGAAGATCGCTTTAAGTGGGTAGTGGGTAATGGGAAGGAAGTTTTCTTCTAGGAAGATAATAGGTGGGTTTCGGTGATCTGAAAGTAGATTTCCAAGGCTTTTCTCTCTGTCTGTGGTTAAAGATGATAAGGTTTTCCAATGTGGGGATCAGATTAATAACATTTGGGTGTGGAATTTAATTTGGAGAAGGGGTCTTTTCGAGTGGGAGAAGAACCAAGTTCGTCAGCTTCTTGAGGAGGTGCACGGTTTGAGTTTCATCCTGGAAAATGATGATAGATGGGTTTGGAATGATGGCGAGTCTATTGAGTATTCTGTTAGTTCAGCCTACAGTTTCTTAAGGGGAGAGGAAGAAAGGGAAGCTAAGCAGTTGTATAGTTCTTTCTGGATGATAAAGGCTTTGCCTTCAGCCCATGTCACTGTTTGGAAAGTGCTGGAAAATAAGTTAGCTAATAAGGTCAAATTGGAGAGACGTGGGGTTGAATTAGAAAGTATTTTATGTTGCCTGTGTGAGGCGAATGAGGAAACAACAAGTCATTTGTTCTTTGGTTGTAGAATTGCTTAGCTAGTTTGGAACCTTTGCTTTGAGTGGTTAGGGTTGAGCTCGGTTGTTCATCACACTTCTATCTCACATTTTCGGCAGTTTAATATACATGAAACACCTACTTCTGTTAATTTAATTTTGGAAAGTGTCTGGATTGTGGTGGTAAGTGAGATTTGGAGACTTAGGAATAAACACATCTTTAAAGGTGGATGATTGATCATTTTGGAATTTTTTCCATGGCTCAACTAAAGGCCTGGTCCTAGGTAACCTCTAAAGTCCCTTATGCTTGTTTTTCCTTTTCTGATTGGTGTCTGGATTCCCTGGTTTGTATGTATTCAATTAAAAATAAGTGATTTATTTAGGTTGGTCAAACTGTATTTGTTCTAGTAAGAAGTTAGGGGCAAGCTTCTGGAAGGAGGGGTTGTTCGTTTCTGAGTGACTTTGTACATGAATTGGATCGCCCCTAAAGTGGTTCTTATTTAATATATTTTTAATTGCTGATAAAAAAAATGGCATACCTTTGTCTTGATTGTTGTGTCTATTTATAGGATCTTGTTAAACCTTTTTACTATTGGATCGAGATTAAGATACGTACCATGATTAAAATGTGCATTATCTAATTTTTCGTATGGTTTAACCTACATTAATGTACCTTCATTTTAACACATTCTTCTTGTGAGAATTGATTACTACCAGGTTCTAGTGTGTTCTAGGACTGTTTGGCCCTAACGATACAATATGTACATGTTAAAATTGTAGGATCATGAGTTTAAACCCTATTTTGAACTTTTTTTTTAAAATTTTCAAATTACAATTTTAAGTTTTATTTAAATATGAATATGCGTATATTTAAACAACATGTCACGATGCAAATTTGATCATAAGCGTAATATCATAAATTATAGAGATTAAAAACTTAATTAACTCAACAATTAAACTGTATTTAATATATTTTGTTAAAATATATTTATGGAATAAGTTATGTATTCTAGATATTCCTATATATAGTGTTAAAGTATAGGATCATGAGTTCAAATTCTACTTTCAAATAAATGAGTTCGAGCTGTACTTTAAAACCCAATTTTGTTGTCAGAAACTCAATGTAGTCAAAATGAATGAATGTAAGCACTTAATTATTACAATGCTTTTTATCAATGAATGAATGTAAGCACTTAATTATTACAATCCTTTTATAAGAGGTTACAACCAAAAAAAGACTTTCTTTACTTTATTTGAGTTTAATACCATTATGGTGTAGGATTTAATAAGGTTTAGGATTTAGCAGGTCATAATTAATTGAGTATATTTTGACCTCAAGTCCGAGAGATAGCATCGTTAGGGTCAATCACTGCATTTAAAGTATTGTTCGTTTTGGAGGTTGGTGCTCCGTCACAGTTTTGTCCTTAAAAGGCGCCTCGATGGGTGAAGGGAAGAAGGTATATTTAAACTGACCTTGGTCTCGACTCCTAAGTGATGTGGGACTATATTAGCCGTACCGGAACAAGCCCCTTAGTCGAGGGCTAAGGGAAAGCCTTTACGATTCTTACAGACAGCGCTAATGTTTCGACCTCAAGTCCTAGAGATAGCATCGGTAGGCTCAATCACCGCATCCGAGATATTGTCCGCTTTGGAGGCTGGTGCTCCGTCACGGTTTTGTCCTTAAAAGGCGTCTCGGTGGGTGAAGGGAGGAAGGTGTATTTAACCTGACATTGGCCTGTTTTGGATGTGGAGAGCAGGGCCATATCAAAGCTGATTGCCCAAATGAAGAACCAAAGGAGAAATATGAGCTAAAGAAAGGAGATAGAAGAGGAAAATCCAAGAAAGCCTATATAGCATGGGAAGACAATGAAGTGTCTTCATCCAGCTCATCTTTTGAAGACGAAAAAGCAAATTTATGCCTAAAGACATCCATATCAAGCAATGTAAGTACAACCTCTTCACCCAAAGGAGATAGTTATTTCCAACTTCTTGAAGCCTTCAAGGAGACTCATGAAGAAGTCAATAGGTTGTCCCTTTTGAATAATCGGCTAAAAGGTTTAAACAATTGGTTGGAAAATTGAGTCAAAACTTTGGAAGAAGAGTTAGATTGTTCTAAATTTGATTTTGAAATGCTGGAAATGGTCTATAAAAACTCTACTTGCAAATGTGCTAATTCTAGCTTTTGTGAAAATTGCAAATCTCTTCAAAACAAAGTTAATTATCTTTTAAAATCTGTTGACAAGTTTTCCAAAGGCCAATCCAATCTTGAAAGTGTTCTTGCTTCTCAAAAATGTGTTTTTGGCAAAGCTGGATTAGGGTTTAATCCAAAAGGAAGAGAAAACCTTTTTCAAGCTTTTTAAAAAAATTACCTGTTGTTTTTTCGAAACAATCAGTTAAAATTTGCCATTATTGCACGAAAAGGGGCCACACTATTAGGTTCTGTAGAGTAAGAAAATTCCTTGTTCCTAAAGGTATTCTAAGATGGATTCCTAAAGGCTTTAAAACTCCTTATGGTTCCTGTAAAAGGTCCCAATTTATGAGGGATCAATGTATTTGATGTTTTTTCCTATTTTACATACCAGTGCTTCCATGATGTAGAAATCTGTTGAAATGACCTTCTTGGATGCAAGTGTTTGGGATAGATATAAGTGCTTTGTATTAAGAACTATTGACTTACATTTCTGTACAAATGCTCTTAAAAAATAGTTCATGTATCTACTCTTTTATTGAACAATCAAGCATATTCTATTCTTTTTTTTTTCTATAGCAATTTCCTGGTTGATGTATGCTTTATTATCTTTCAAATGATGTGTGTCCTTATCTGTATACATATTTTTTAGGCTCTGGTGAAGGATTTGAATTTTTCTTATTCAAAATCCCTGTCACAGAAAATCAACCGGTTGATTCTGTGAAACAACCAATTGTTTCAGTACTGCTGCATCTTTCTGTTTTGATTCTCTGTGATTTGCTTTGATCCTCTGATCTGACCCACCATCTTTCGTGGTCAATGATGCATTTATTACATTGTTGAACATCATTTCTTTGTGTAGTTACAACTCTTTATTGAAAATATTCTTTTCTTTATTGGAAATCAAAACCTTTTAATTTGTGGTCAAAGGTTGCATGTGTTTTCTGTGCATTCTGATTGGGATTGACAATAACAGCTTTACAGGCGTTGAATTGATTCCTTTTTTGGTTGATTTTGACTCACTAAATGCCAAATACTTGACTGATCTTTCTGTGTCTATAAATTCAAAACAGCTGGTTGTTCTTTCTCACATAAAAAACAACTAATTGTTCTTCCTATTTTCTCTGCACTAACCCATTCTGCAGATTGCTCACTCTAATTTCTCTCATGTCATGGAACCAACTCCTCCATCTGCTAAAAGGATGAAAACCAGGGCTGTTAGAAGAAGTGGAAAACTAGTTCTCAAGTGATCTAGACTTGATGAACAAATACCCACATGAAACAAGTAGGAAAGTAATCAACACACCAAAGGTTGTCTCTTTCAACTGGCCGAAGGAACAAAAACTCATGGAAGTGAGGAGACTGCTGAAGGAACAACTGCTTAGACGCTTTCTGGAGTTATCTGGAAACATCTTCCAGATTTAGTAAGGGTCTTCTACACCAATTTACAATTCAATGGTGATATACTTGTTTCTCATGTGAAGGGAGTACACTTGGAGATCACAAATGAAGTCTAGACAGCTGTGACTGGCCTGAAGTTCTCTGGACTGAGGATTAACATAGGCAACACTGGAGTTGTTGATGAATTCAACAAAATGCAGTTTTATAAAAACTGTCTCAAGCATCCAAGAGCTAGAGTAAGAAATTTTGTTGTTGGAGGTTTGAAGTTGAATGAAAGATTGGTAGCATTTATAGTCTCATGGATCCTAACTCCAAGGGGAAGCAATCACTCAACATTATCTGAGGAAGACTTGGTCCTTATCTACTGCATTATGAATAAGATCAAACTCAACTGGATCAACATCATCAAAGAGCATATGCAGAAGGCCATAAGGTTAAGTGACTTTCACTATCCCTATGCTATTTTGATTACTAAATTTCTTCAATATTTTGAAGTGGATTTAGAGGAAGAAATGTCAGAAATAGTGAAGTCCTCAAGTGAGGTTAGCGGTGGCTCTTTAAGTAAGATGGGGTTCACCAAAATCAATGGATTTCGGGTAAGCAAAGGTGGAGTTCCAACTGCATCATCTAGTGGGGCTCAAGCTGAAGATGGAGATGAAGCTGCTGAGGATCCTGCTGCTGCTGCAGACAATGCTGGACCAAGTGCTAATGTTGAAGAGGAAAGGATCACTTCAAGGACACCTTTTGAGAGGCTAGTGATCAATAGAATGGATAGCTTTGCTAAACACCAGAACAACCTCTATGAGCTGTGTCAAAGCAGGTTTCAGCAATTTGATCAGAATTTCCATGGTATGGATGCATGTTTCCTAAACCTGGATGAGCAAAT
Organism: Phaseolus lunatus; assembly: GCA_013389735.1. Lineage (NCBI taxonomy): Eukaryota > Viridiplantae > Streptophyta > Magnoliopsida > Fabales > Fabaceae > Phaseolus > Phaseolus lunatus. The sequence goes on from CM023867.1 coordinate 11,989,786, forward strand.
TGAAGCTATACAGAATCAGATTTCAGAACTAAAATTTGAAAGGGAGAATAGTTCTTCTTTCTAAGTGTACTGGCTTTATTCCATGAACAATTTATCTTTTCTTTATTTCTATTCTTAATCCTTCCTTTTGTCTATTTGATAAGACAAATAGGGGGAGAAATAACTTGGTAGCTTTGGGTTGTAATCTTCTATTATCTGCACACCTTATTTTTCTTTAATCACTGCATTAGATAGAAGTTACTTTGCTGCTCTGATAATTTTAACTGATTAATCCTATATTTTAACCAACTGTTCTTCTACTGTTGCACCTATGCTTTGGTTTTCACTCTGGTTTGGTTGTGAAAACTGTTTTATGGTTCTTTGTATTTCTGGAAAAGATTATCCTGTGTTTTTCTGCTTCTATCTGTGATTGCAGGTGATGATCAAATTCTAAACAAACACCTCAAAGCAACCTAGGGATTTGTCTTCATCAAATAGGGGGAGAATGTTGGAAACAAGGCTTTGATGAAACCAAATCTTTGAAGAATCTGTGCTAAACTTGGATGCTATGTTGCTGCTAGGGTTTAGTTCTTTTAAAGTGTTTTAGAATTTGTATGTTTCACTCTTGATTCATAACTTAGCTTGAGCAATCTCATTTTTAAAAGACAAAAAGAGTTTTTCAAAAGCTAAGTGATAAACAACCGGTTATATTCTTGGTTTAATCGATTGTTTTCACATGGCTTGTCTGATGGGTTTTCCAACTACCTTCATAACTGTTCTTAACCAAATCAACCAGTTATTTCGATCTTTCAACCGGTTGAAATTTGAATATGTAACAACTTTTCAAAAGTTAGTTATGACTAATTACAGTTGGCACTTTAACTGTTTTTGGCTTGTCCTTAATGGGCATCTTTTGAGTGCTATAAAATGGGACTCCCTTCTCTTTTCAAAAAAATACATTACATTTTAATAAATACAGAAAAGAGATTTAGAAGTTTGATTTGAGAAAGAATTTTTGCAAAAAGTTTTCAAGATTGCTCAAAGGCTTTTGTAAAGATCAAGAAGTGATTCTAGGAACTTGTGGTTAAGGTGTATTTTGTTCCTAACCTTTTCTTGTAATTGTTTTGATTGACATAGTCTGTGAAAACAGTAAATCTGCTTGGCAGAGGGTTGTTCTAGTGTGAATTGTTTTGCAAAGAATGTGTGTGTGCGATCTTGGGTGAAAAGATCCTCTCTTTGTAATTGTATGATTTGTAATCTATTGTGAATTACATAGTGGATTGCCCAGTGTGGTTCTGGGAACTGGATGTAGCTCAAAGGTGAGTGAACCAGTATAGCATGCTTGTTTGAATCTCTCTATCTCTCTTTCTTGTATAAACTTTTTTATATTTTTGGTGCTGTAAGAACAACCGGTTATCTCGTATTTTCAATCGGTTAAAATTTTGTATTGAACATTGCTTGTAACTTACTTTTGCTTATGTGATATAAACAACCGGTTATATCGAAATATCAATCGGTTAAAATTTTGATAATAGTTTTGAAAGCTTGTTTCTTTTTACTTCTCTGATCTTTCTTTCTGTAATTCATTAAAGAACTTCATTCTTAGGCATTATTTGCGAAAATCTTTCAATAAATAATTCACCCCCTCTTGTTTTAGCCATTAATTCTAACAGGACTGACACAAGTTAGGCATGGAATTTGAATTGGAGAAGGAACACTTTTGAGTGGGAAAGAGAACAACTTATACAACTATATCTAGAATTGGATGAAATTAGAATGCATTAAGACTCTTAGGATAAGGTAGTCTAGTTAGCCAATGTGGGAGGAATCTACTCTATCAGCATACGAAGTCTTACAAAAGGAAAATCCTTTAGTTAGTTGTCTAGCCAAGGAAACCTTATGAGACATCAAAGTTCTACCTAATGCTCTAACCTTAGCATGGCGAATTCTTAAAGGGAAAGTCTCGATAGAATGAATCTCTTGAGAATAGGTATTATTCTTCCCTCAACAATGTGCCCGTTATGTAACCAGGTAGAGAAAACGATTCATCACCTCTTTGTGGAATGCAACATAGCGTACTAGGTTTGGTCAATGGTCTATAACTGGGTGGGGATACAATTAGCTTATCACAATGATCTTAAACATCACTTGTTACAGTTTAACTTGCTACAGTTCAATTCATTACGGAATCAAGTGTGGAAAGTAGTTTGGGTAGTTATCTTATGGAGTATTTGGAGTCAAAGGAATAGTGTTGTGTTCAGGGAAGGGAAGGTGGATGCTGAAGAACTTTGTAACTTAACACAATTATAGGCTTGGTCTTGGATGAAGAGGAAAATAAACAACTTTAGCTTTTCATACTCTTACTAGGTTTTATATCCTCTAAATTGCTTGCATTCTTTAAGATAGTTGGCTTGAGAAATCTTTCTACTTAAGTAATTGGTTCGGTAAGTTGTTGTTACGTGTCCTACAGATTTAGTGGAATAGATTTAAACAGGTGCTATACAAGGGTAATTGTTTAAGTGTGCAGGAAAAGACACTACAAGAAAATCATCAGATAGAAACCAATTTTAGAGACAAAAAATAATTAGTTGCTATATTAACTAAATTAGAAACCATTTTAGATACTAAAAAAATTATTGGTTTCTAAATTAGTTTCTATTATTGTTAAATAGTTTCTAAATTGGTATCTAATTAGCTACCAAATTTAGAAACTATTTAACAATAATAGAAACTAATTTAGAAATCAAAATTTTTTTTAGTCTCTAAAATGGTCTTTAATTTAGTTAATATAATAACTAATTATTTTTTGTCTCTAAAATTAGTTTTTATTTGATGATTTTCTTGTAGTGAGAAGAGGTAGCTAGTGAGGGAAAGATAGGCATGAAAGGATGTGTGAATCATGAGAATTGCTGAATGAAAGGCATGAAGAAAGGAAGATGAAGGACAAGTTGTTGGAGGATAGGACATCACGTGGTCCAGTGACAACAAGAGAAATTAAAGGTGTACTGATGTTGTGGTATTCAATGGCAAAGAAGACAAGCTGCTATATAAGACAATAAACTTGTCTTTGCGGGAAAGGAATGTATTAGAGAAATTTGTCTACAGGGTATGGGAAGTTTTATTCAATTCCGTGGTACCAAACGAATTTCGTAGATGAGTCTAATGCAGCCTCCACTATCTTTTTGGGCTGGAAATGTTTGACGGGAGCATGCTTCCTTATTCTTTAATTAGATAATGGTATCGTTTAAGACAACATGCCACATCAAAGAAGAGAATTTGCAAAATTTGATAGCAAATCTGTCATTGTGGAAGTCTTGGTTAGGAAATGAAATAAGGATTTTTTTGAAGAATTAGTAGCACAAACACTGATACGAACACTAATATGATACGGACATGGATACGTAAATACGTATAATATCTAAAGTGTAGGACACGGGGACATGAATCTATATATTATATAATTATGAATTATATAAATTAACAATAAAGATTTATTATATACACAAGTATGTTTCAGTTTTTTTTTTGTAGCCACTAGTGCAAAATGATGAAAGGAATACTCCTTTCCAAGTGCGGCTTCGCGCTAAAACGCATTTGTTAAAAACGCGGTGATATTTTTTAAATTAGTTTGTTTTAAAAATGCGGCTATTTGTTAAAACCGCATCTGTAAATGAAAAGCTTTTCATTTACAGATGCGGCTATTTGTAAAGCCGCATCTGTAAATTGTTTTTACCCTAAAATTTGAAGCGCGCCATTGCACTTTCACACTTTCTTCTCCGCTTTGCTCGTTTTCACTGTTCCTGTGCTCGCGTACTGTGAGTTCATCTTCTCTGTGCATCTTCATTCCTTGCTTCCATTGTGAGTTTCTTGAACCCATTTCATTCTCTGCATCTTCAGTTCATTTCGCTGTTCTTATATTTGCTTTTTCTCCTTGCATTGGTGGTGGAAGGTACTGTTGCTGTACCGACCAGTCCTCGAACACCGAGAATAGCTAGTAATGATGAGCCACGTCAGTTAGGTCCCACAGCATGGGCCAGAGCCACGTGGGTTGGGTCCCATAGGTAGTAGGGATTAATGGGATGATTAGTCATCAGCATGTCGACCACCAGAGTGGACTGATGTGTCCTCGTCACTCAGTAGGACAACGAGTCCTCGGCAACAGAGTGATGACGAGGTGACATCGGTCTGGGTGTTTTGAACAACAGAACTAGAACATCTAACGTAGGTCCCGAGAGAAGATCGGTTACCAGCAAAATGCCCAGAGGAAGGGAGAGGCTTTAGCCAAGAAGCACCCATGCATGTGGCAAGGAAAGCACAGTTAGGAGCAGAGTCTTGAAAGGTTGAGTGCCCATCAGGATTAGGGTTTCCAAGTGAGGCTGCATGCATGGCACGTGAACAGTGAAGGCACTCCCAGGACAGGTGGCCCCAGAGACTAGGTGCACAAGGGGGTACCCAGGTGGCCATCCTGTTAGAATTTGCACTCCAGTTAAGGAAACCTTACGCGCTAGATTACCCTAAGCCTGGGTGATAGCGGCGCAAGGGTATTCCTGTAAACCCTAAATATGGGTAGCGGCACAGAGGAAACCCTAGACTATATAAAGGGTAGTAAAACACTTCACAAAGGTACGCAATGTCTAGACCTAAACGGATATACTCAATACACTTGTTGTGCTTGCCTGAGTTTTGACTTGAGCGTCGGAGTGCAAACGGCCTCTAGGGCGCCCCTTTCTATCTTGCAGGTGCAGGTTGTTTCGAAACAGCAAAGCATAATTCAAGGTGAGGAAAGGAGTCGTGTGATTGTCGTAGAGTCAATCGACAAGAGAGTCAACTAGCAAGAACAGTTGCATTGCTGTACTCATCTCCATCGCTGCTCCGTTGTTGTCCTGCCACGCTTCCGCTGTCACCGCCGTTACTGCTGGTCCTCTACCACTTCGATCACCATCAACGTTGGTTTCGCACACAAGGTTGGTTCTTTTTTAGATTTTTTGAATTTTTCTTGGTTTATTTTTGAATATTTTTTTTATGTATTATAATTTGTATATTATTTAATATAAATTTGTATTATATAATTTTTATTTTCTAAAATTTATATTATTTAGTAGTTAGTTGTTATGTTAGTTTTGTTTTAGATTTTTTGATTTTTTTTTGGTGTATTTTGATTTTTTTTTATGTATTATAATTTGTATATTATTTAATATAAATTTGTATTAATTTATATAATTTGTATTATATAATTTCTATTTTCTAAAATTTATATTATTTAGTAGTTAGTTATTATGTTAGTTGTTAGTTTATAATAGAATTTATGTTATGTTAGTTGTTACATTAGAATAGAATATTGTGTTTGTATTTGGACCTTCGACAATAATACGTGTTAGTATTGAGTCCGGGGGTGTTCGACCCTCGGCAAATGCATGAGATAGAACACTAATTAGAAAATCCTAGGTAACTATATTCCAGAATATATAATGGATCGAAGTTGGATTAATTCTGTTCGTATAAGTGATGAGTACGAAAGAGGAGTAGAAGAATTTATACAATTTGTGCAGCGTAACGCGATTAATAGTGGTCATGATGGAGGAAAGTTCAGGTGTCTGTGCGTTAACTATTTGAATGGAAGGATACTGGATGTGAATATCATGAGGGAACACCTGCTATGTGATGAGTTTCTTTGATCTTATACAACTTGGACATGGCATGGTGAATTATTAAATTTACCACGTGTTTTCGTAACTGAAGAATATGTGGGATCCACCATGGATGAAGCAGTACACGATGATGTAGATGATGATTGATTGAAGGACATGATTCGTGATGTGGGAGCTGAGTCTTTTGCAAAAGCGCATGGATATGGAAGTATGTCAACCGATGCAGAAACTCTATTGTATCCTGGATCAACTAACTTCACACGGTTGTCGGCGGTGTTAAGATTGATGAATTTGAAGGCAATAAATGGATGGACTGATAAAAGTTTCATGGAATTGCTCCAGCTGTTGAAGGATATGCTTCCAGAGGGAAATACTCTACCTAATCGTAATTACGAGGCCAAAAAGATTCTTTGTCTAATGGGTATGGAGTATAAAAAGATACATGCATGTCCTAATGATTGTATATTATACCGGAAAAATTTTGAATTGTTGAAAAGTTGTCCAAGGTGTGGGTTATCACGTTATAAATTGAAACAAACAGATGATGATACTATTGAAGAGATGGAAAAGCATGGACCCCCAATGAAGGTTATGTGGTATCTTCCCATCATTCCAAGGATGAAGCGTTTGTTTGCAAACCCAGACGATGCTAAGAATCTTAGATGGCATGCAGATGAGAGGAAATGTGATTACATGTATCGACATCTAGCTGATTCTATTCAGTGGAAGAAATTCGATGATGAGTTTCCAGAGTTTGGTAAAGAATCAAGAAATATCCGACTTGGTCTAGCTACAGATGGAATGAATCCGTTCGGTAATATGAGTACAAATCACAGTTCATGGCCTATTTTACTAGTTATTTACAACTTACCTCCTGGATTGTGCATGAAGCGAAAATACATGATGTTTTCTATGATGATGTCCGGTCCGAAACAGCCAGGGAATGACATAGATGTTTATCTAAGTCCCCTAATCGAAGATTTGAAGTTAATATGGGATTAGGGTGTTAAAGTATTTGACGGATTTGCTAATGAAACTTTCAAGCTTCATGCCATGTTATTTTGCACCATCAATGACTTTTCGGCATATGGTAACTTATCAGGTTATAGTGTTAAGGGTCATAAAGTATGTCCAATATGCGAAGAAGACACTGCTTCTCAACAATTGAAACATGGAAGGAAGACAGTATATCTTCGGCATTGGAGGTTTCTTAGAAGTCATCATCCTTACCGAAGGTTGAAAAAAGCCTTTAATGGACACCAAGAGACTAGTGGTCCACCAACTCCACTAACTGCTGGTGAGGTTTACGAAAAGGTAAATAACATAGACCACACCTTCGGTAAGTAAAAAAAAAAAGTCATCTGTGACAAGCATTTGGAAGAAAAAATTAATCTTCTTTGATCTTCCGTACTGGTCGAGGTTAGAAGTCAAACACTGTATAGATGTAATGCATGTTGAGAAGAATGTGTGTGATAGCTTAATTGGTACACTTCTTAACATTAACGGGAAGATGAAGGATGGTCTAAATGCTCGTTTAGATTTGATTGAGATGAACATACGAGACGAGTTGGCACTGATACAAATGGGTAAGCGTACATATTTGCCCCCAGCCTGTTATACCATGTCAAAAGATGAAAAAGTAAGTTTCTGTCAATGTCTAAAGGGTGTAAAAATGCCACAAGGACATTCCTTAAATGTGAAGAGCCTAGTGTCAATGCAAGATTTGAAGTTAATTGGGTTGAAGTCTCATGATTGCCACATCTTGATGCAACAGCTTCTGCCTGTAGCTATTCTTGGGATCTTACCAAAAAATGTTAGACATACGATAACTTGTTTGTGCTCATTCTTCTCTTCCATCTGTTGTAAAGTCATTGATCCATTAAAACTAGATGAACTTCAAGATGAAATTATTGTTATCTTATGTGAATTGGAGATTTTTTTTCCTCCATCTTGTTTTGACATCATGGTTCATCTACTTGTGCATCTAGTTAGAGAGGTTAGATTGTGTGGACCAGTGTACTTAAGATGGATGTATCCTGTTGAGCGGTATATGAAAATTTTGAAAGGTTATGTGAAAAATCATTATCGTCCAGAAGCTTCAATGATTGAAAGGTACATAGCTGAAGAAAGTATTGAATTTTGTTCATAGTACATGTCAAAAGCAAATCCAATAGGTCTTCCAACTAATTCATAGCACCATACGCATTCTATAAGTAAATGTTTACGCGGTGTGAATATTGTAAGCAAATCTCGGTCAGAAGTCTTGCAAGCACATTTGTATATATTGAATAACATAGATGAAGTTATACCTTACATAGAAGCTCATAAAGCCATTGTGAAGGCAAATAATCCAAGACAAGCAGACAAATGGGTCTTGATGGAACATAATAGAACATTCATGCCTTGGTTTAAAGAGGAGGTGTTAAAGGATTCAACGGCATCGTAGACCTTGACCTGATTGGCTGTTGGATTGAAGTTTGATGTCATTTCTTGTAAAGCGTACGAAGTGAATAATTGTATATTTTACACGAAGTCTATGGATGAAAAGAGTATAGTTCAAAATTCTGGTGTCACTCTTGAAGCCGAGTCAATGCAGTTTTCCACTTCGAAAGATACAAATCCTGTACTTGGATCAATGGCATATTATGGATTTATAGAAGAGATATGGGAGCTTGACTATACTAAGTTTTCAGTTCCAGTTTTCAAGTGTAAATGGGTTGACAATAAAAGTGGGGTTAAAATTGATGAATCAGGATTCACACTAGTGGACTTTCGAAAGATAGGGTATCGAGATGAGCCATTTATAATGATTCAATAAGCATCTCAAGTTTTCTACGTGAAAGATCCTACGTCAGAACATTAATATGTTGTTTTACATGGTAAAAAACAAGGGGAGACCATAGATGATATTGAAAATGGTGAACCCCATTCATTCACACCAATGATAATTAATAAAGATGACGATGTACTTGATCATGTACATGCAACCCGTAAAGACCACAGTGAAGGAATTTACATATGAACTTTTAACCCATTATGGTAATAAATTTAGAAATATTTTTGATAATATGCATTTACTATATTATGTTTTTGTTTTATATGATTTTCTTTCGATGCAGATGAACTAACGTTTGTTAAATAATTTTTTTAACAGAGATATGAGTGATAATCAGAGTCCAAAGAAACCCCAATCCAAACGAGGCAATAGAGGACCTACTAGGATGAAGCGTCTGGCGAAGAAACATGCCGCTGGTGAGAAGACAGCTGTTGACATTGACGTCAACACTGGAATGGCTTCTGGTCCTAATGCAGATGACTTTAATAGCTATTTTGGAGTTCTTTCTCGTGAGAGACTTTCCATTTTGATTAATTCATGGGACGAGGTGTCAAAGGTCGACCGAAACATGCTGTGGGAGGATGTTCTGGTAAGCTTTACATAATTATTGTTATCATATAAAGCTTTTTAATATTCATTGACTAATTTTAATTTGGTGATGTTATTTTACAGGCAAATTTTGAAATTCCTAATGTGGAACCGCTTCGATCAAGGATTATATCCAATATTACTTAAGTTTCGCGCCTTTATGTCAAGACTGATGATGAGATATATTTTTGGTGAGCTTAAGGATGAAAGTCCTTGTGAAAGATACAATTTTATTGATGAAGAGACATGGCTTGCTTTTAAAGAAAGCCGTCTAACTGAAGAATGGATTGTAAGTGAAGTTACTTAACTATTTTTACTTATATAACATTAATGAGTTAATATTATTTAATTCACTTTGTTTATTTCAATTATGACAGCATCGGCGGAAGAAAGCTCAAGAGATAGCTTTAAAGAATCTTACCCCGTACATAATGTCTCGTGCGGGGTATCGAAGGCTTGAGCAAGCACTGATGGTTCAAAAGGAGCAATCTAGACAGGGGAGTGCATCTGAGGATGTGGAAACAGGGGTCACTTCTCCTCCATCACCACCTACGCGCCATGTGAAATGGAAGAGGGCCCGAATTAAGAAGTCGGGTGCACCAAGTTCTGAGCAATCAGGGGTTATCATTGAAAAAATTGTAAGTTATTTAAGCCTTTTTTCATCTATTATGCTGCATTACTTATATTAAAACCTCATATGATTTTTGTCTCTTGCAGGATGCCTTGGACTCCCAAGGTAATTTTGTTGCTGAAGGTCGTCACGATATCCTTGTTAAAGCAATTGGACGACCTGAGCACTGTGGTTGTGTTCGTGCAGTTGGACAAGGAGTTGGGATTAAGCTTTATTTTGGAGTTGCACCACGACACTTATCCTCCTCCCCCAAAGAGAGCAAACAAGAAATGGAGAATAGGCTACGTAAAGAATTAATGGATGAGATGAGAAGGGAGACGGAAAAGATGAGGCTAGAGTTGCGACAAGAGATATCGCAACAACTTTGTGCTAACCAGCCGATTCAGACGCTTCTTAGTCCCACTCCCAAGAGCACAAAGGGGAGTTGTGCAACTCCTACAGCATCAGGGGATGATATCATTGGCTAGACGAATCAATGTGAGCTACTCGTAGAGGGTGGCATCATTCCTCAGGTGGTGGCCATTGGAAAAGTCTATGAAGAGGTCACCACCTTACATAACGTTCCTCTCTCCCCTGATGCAGCAAAGGTCACGGTTGAAAGAGTATGAGTACCTGATGCTCGTGTTCCACTACCTTCAGAAGAGGTAACAACTGTGGCCGAAGCATTTCAGTCATTTGTAGCCTAGCCCAGACACCTCATTCGATATATGCCACAACTACTGGTAATAATTTCATTTCATATGCTAATTTATATTTATATATTACATGTAATTTATAACAAATCTTTTTTCTTTTTGTAGAAACCTCGTCGGAAACCAAGTCCGAAAAAGAAGTAGGAGGTTCTGCTTGACGATCCTATAGCTTCCTTAGCTATAGTTGCTAGAGAAATTGGATGAGACCCTCTGGAAGTTCCATGGGATGATACATTTTTTGAAACAAACCCTGAGCTACCATTGTGCATATACATATCAGATCTATTAGAATTTGTAGCTGGGGATCAGGAGCTGAATATAAATATCATTCAATTTTTTATGATGTAAGTATCGTTACCTACATTTCATTTTCATTTATGTTAAATTAGCATTCATTATGATTTAACTAATTACTTGTAGGTTTTTGAATGGTGTCTCTGTCATTGAGGGGAAGGAAAATGTGTATGGATTCTTAGATCCCGCATATACTAATCCCACTGGAGCAAAGACAAATGAGACCCAATCATACATCACTAACACCCTGAAAAGAGAGGGAAAAGAGGTTTATTTGTGCCCTTATATTAACGAGTAAGTTTAAATATATATGTTAAAAGTTTATTATATTCATGTTTTATAAATTTACTCAACTCTTTTCATGGATGATATAGGGGTCATTGGCAATTACTTGTCTTATCAGTGAATGATAGGACGACTTTGTGGTTCTGTTCCCTACACAAGAAGATATCCACAAGTTTTAAGAATATCATTGATAAGTAAGTACACTATAAACTTAACTATGGTTGAAACTATAATTAATCCACTAACAAGGTTTTTTGTATCAACCAGTTCATGGCGTGGATATAACATCCTAAAAGGGAGATCGAATTCAAATTTTCAAAATTTGAACTGGATAAGATTAAAGGTTTGTAAGATTTTTCTTTCTCTTTTCATTGTTTAATTATACTAACTTTTACAATTTATTGAATTATAGTGTAATAAACAACCAGGAAGCTATGAGTGTGGCTATTACGTTATGCAATGGATGAGTACCATTATAAGACTAGGTCTTACAAGTAATTGCAAGAGGCAAGATTTCTTAAATTATTTTTATAACTTCAACATATATATGTATCTTAAAACTAATTTATGTGTCAACCATTTTGAAATGCAGTTCTTCACAGATGAGGAACCCATGACTTCGGAAGCCATGACATATGTGAGACAATCTTGGTCCACATATTTCCTAAATTTTTATAACTCTACGATTTGATCAATAGTGTAGGAAGATAGAGAGAGATATATTATTACTGTTTTTGTATACATTTTGATCAATAACTATGAATTCACTTTTAGCTTATCTGAACTTGTTTATCTGTTTGGCTGCCTGGGTATAATTAAACTGCACAGGTTCATTTGTATGGGATAAACAACTAAACAAACTGCTCTAAAAAAAAGACCTTATTTACAAATGCGGCTATTTACCTTAGCCGCATTTGTAAATCAAGCGAATGATTGACAGATGCGGCTATTACCAAAGCCGCATCTGTAAATCATTCCAATTCATGAAGGCACCACCTCTGGACAATTTACAGATGCGGCTCCAATAAAAAGCCACATTTGTAAATCATAACAATTGAAAAGGAAGGCACCACCTCTGGAGCATTTACAGATGCGCCTCCAACAAAAAGTCGCATCTGTAAATAGTATTTATAGATGCAACTATGTAGCCGCATATGTAAATCTCTGATTTACAAGTGCGTGTTGATCAAATGCGGTTGTATAGCCGCATTTATAAAATGAAAATAGCCGCATTTGTTCTTCGTTTCTGCACCAGTGAGCAGAAAGATGTTTCTCATGGTTTGTTCAAAAGGATTTGTTCCTTATTTTCATAGTCATAATAAAAATTTATACAATAAGTTTGAGTTTTTAGAAAATTAATGTATTTCTCCTTTTTAAAATTGTGTTAAGAATTGTCAGAAATTCAACAAATATTTTTTGAATTAGACACTTCACCAATAAGTGTCCTACGAGTGTCGGTGTCCAATATGTGTGTTCGACATGGATATACTATTTAAGAGGCGTATCCGAGTCTCAGCAAATATAGTTGAACTTGTTGATAACTGTATAGGTGTAATATGGGCTAGAGATAGTTTAAGTAGGCACTTTAAGATTGTTGAACCAATGGATCTATCTTCTCTAAACTATGTATATGGGTTGGATCATTCCTGAATGCCCCATTTTATCTATTTATTTTATTTGTGGCTGATGAAAAAAAACTATGTTAAGAAGTAATTAAACTTAAAACTCAATTCCATTTTTTAAAATTGGTAAGGTGAAAGATTTGCATCCACACACATATATATATATATATATATATAATATTTTTATTTTTAATTAATATAAAATCTTTAACACCTTTAAATAGTTAAATATGACATCTTTAACATCTTTATATAGTTAAATATAAGATCTTTAACACCTTTAAATAGTTAAGTATAATATTTTTCTATGGGAAGATGTTATTCTATAGATCTTTTGAATGGTAAATAATCTTGAAGGTTTCTTCTATATTTTAATGCATTAAATAAATCCGTAGCATTATATATTCATTTAGTTAAGTATATGTTGACTTTTCTACTGAACACTATATGCTTGAATTAAATAGGAAAAAGTAACAAGTAACTTTGCTAGTTATTCATATGATAAATATAGTACATGTTAATGTATTGCAAAGTTTTTAATTGCCACATGCATTTAATTAGAGAGTGAAGTATACTTAAATTATATGTTTAAATTTTTTGGTTAAAAATGATTAAGTTGAATTCCACTTCAGAATTTAGAAGGCTTTCAATTATCAAAGAGTTCATCGGTCAAAAGGCAACGTGACTCACACATCCCATGCCCTATAATATCAAATTGCATTTAATAATAGAAAAGAAGATGAAGAGACATGCAATTTTCTGACCACATATTTTTTGTTCTCATTTGTAATACTTGTCTCTTTTTAATTAGTAAAGTTTGTTTTCATGAGTTCATGACTTTTGACCAAGGGCTTTCACAAAAGGACAAAGTTTTCCTCACTATAAAAGCTATGAAAAATAAATTTGTTTTTTTGGATATTTTTGAAAACGGTAACCTTTCTATTTTTAATTTAAACTTTACGTATTGACTATGAATAAATATTGGTATAAATAATATTTATTTTTTTAAATTAAATATAAAAATAAAGATAAATATGTATGTATTCATTCCTTTCTCGTCTCTGTATTCATTTCTATTTTTATTCTCTCCTCATACTTGTTTCGTTTTTAAATTATTAAAATACTCTTAATTTAAGTAACCTAACAAACTTATTTTTTCTGTATTCTTTTATTCTTAATTTTATTTAATTTAAAATTTTTATTTTCTTTTTATCATAAAATTTTTTATTTATTGTTTTTTTATAAAAGTTTTTATGTTAAGTATGTGAATCCTAATTTTTTTTTAAATTATTGTTTGAGTTATTCAATATTTATAAAATTTAACTAGAATTTTAAGGTATTATTCTTCTCACATTTTTTTTTATTTAAATGATGTATTATTGTATTTGAGGAACATAAACTTTAATTTCTTTAAATTAAACAGTTTCTAAGATATATTTTTATTTTATTTTATTTTATATGTTTTAAAATTGAATAATTGATAATATGATATTTTAATATAAGAATAAGAATGAAATATTCAAAATTCATACCGTCTCGTCCAAATCTATCCTTAATAGAAAGATGTTATCTTAGTTCAGTTAATTACTTAAACATAATCATAGTCTACTTTACAAAAGCACATCAATTTAATTATTCTGAGTAATGTTTTACCAATTTTATATACCAGAAACCGCGTTGTGTTCATACCTAACTTTGTTATAAAGACTGAGAATCATAACCTTTCCTTCAGAATATTATTCCTAGGGAAATTGAAAAATGTACTCTGGAGTCTATCAATTAGCACATGATGATTTGAAGTCCTAAATAGGACAGATAATAAATCATAAATATATATTAGCAGTGTATATCTATATTATAATTTGCAGCAGGGGAATCTGAACACCTTTTGAATTGTTTCAGTGTCTGTTTCTATGTAAAGTGACAAAATGATTGTCAAATCTTTATAATGTCATCTAAATGATTCGATAGTTGTATTAATTATATAAACCTTTAACATTATCTAATTATGAATCCAAATTTTAATTTTATAAAAGTCAATTGATTAAATCCGAACAATATTAATAAAAATCAAATACTTACGTCTAGTGACGGATCCAGTAATTATTGTGAGGACTAATATGATTGTTTTTTTTCCAGGAGGTCATAAAATATATCTTTTTATAAATTTTAAAGAGGACTGCTTACCTTAATACTATTTACTATATACAATTCAAAAAGATTTTAAGAGTAATGAATTAGCCAATATTTGATAAGATTTGAAATTAGTAATTTATAATATCTTTTGTTTTGATTTGTTAAATTTAAAGCTATTGGCCTCGACCTTGTTGTGATTGTTTTCCATAAATATGTTACTAACATTTTTTCTTCTACAATAACAACTCAAAATATTTTGGTACTGAAAAGGATTTTAAGGTGTTTTGAGTTGACATATAGGTTAAAGGTGAACTATTCTTAGAATTGGAGGAATTGGGGTGGAAACATGTGATACATGGATTTGCATCACACTAAAAAAAAATAATTAAGTAAAAGTTAATTTAGAGATAAAAATAATTATTAATTTAATTAAATATTAATTTAAAATATAAATTAGTTTGTAATTAAAATCTATTTAGTCAATGTCAGGTATCAATTTAGAAACTATTATATAAATTTTTATAAATAATAGAAACTATATTCTAATAATTTTATAGTTTATAAAATAATATCTAATTTAATCAATATAATAATTAATTATTTTTTTCTAAATTAATTATTATTTAATAATTTTTTTTAGTGTGAATGATAAATTATGTCACTATGCCTATCCATTTTACCTACCTCAAAATGGTAGTAGGGGAAAATCAAAAGAAGGCTACTTTTTGAGATGAGATAGTAAACAAAATTAAAAATAGACTAGTAAAATGGAAAGGAAAACTTCTCGAACACACTTTCTTTCTTAAACCTTTTTACCTAGTCGAACTAGAGACTAAATACTAATGTTGTGTTTGAATTAATGAGTAGATTTAAGGGAGTAGAAAAGAGAAAAAATGAAAGAAAAATAATGTTATTTGGATTAAGAAAAAAAAAGAAAT
Organism: Phaseolus lunatus; assembly: GCA_013389735.1. Lineage (NCBI taxonomy): Eukaryota > Viridiplantae > Streptophyta > Magnoliopsida > Fabales > Fabaceae > Phaseolus > Phaseolus lunatus. The sequence goes on from CM023867.1 coordinate 12,005,435, forward strand.
AAATGGAAAGATTGTAAATGATTTGATTGATATAGTATAATAAATCTTTTTGATATAATTTATAATAATTTTTTAAAAATAATTTAGAATAAAAAATAGTTTTTAAAAATATAACTAAAATAAAATTTAATATTTCCTTTCTCTCCTCTCAATCTTTCCACTCTTAGAAACAAACAAAAGAGTTGTGTCCCTTCATGTATAGGAAAACCACTTAATGCAAGATGTGTTTCTTTAAGGTCACATCGGAATTAGACCTGTGTACTGAGATTGCAACTTTTGGGCCATTTTAACTAATTCTCAAATTGGTACTAACTATTTGTTCAAAAACCTAAAATAAATTCTTTTTTTTCCTTTTCTCATTTTAAAAGTTATTATACAAATTAAGAAATTCATCACAGTTTTAAACACGCTTGATTGAGACTTTGAACTAGAACAATTTGCATAATTTAATAATAATTAAGTAAAATAGGTGAACATTATTGTATTATTATAAACAAGTAGATTCACTTAATCTATTTCGATTGTAATATAATCAAAATATATGAAATAAATTGAGAAAACAAAATATACTTATATGAATCAACCTACTAAACTCACCAATGCTGTGTTTGGATTAATGAGTGGATTTAAGGGAGTAGAAAAGGGAAGAAATAAAAGAAAAATGATATTGTTTGGATTAAGAAAAAGAAAGTAGAAATAAATGGAAAGATCGTAGATGATTTGATTGATATAGTACAATAAATTTTTTTAATATAGTTTATAAAATAAGTTTTTAAAAATAATTTAGAATAAAAAAATAATTTTTAGAAATATAACTAAAATAAAATTTAATATTGCCTTTCTCTCCTCTCAATCTTTCCACTCTTAGAAACAAACAAAAGAGTTAGGTTGACTCAAGTTATAAATTTTTTACTTATAACTTATTTTTAATAATCCATAACGAGACTATCTTTATCTTAATTGAATTGACTGACACTACATCGACTTTAAAGAAGAAGAAAGAAGACTCTCAAATTTAAAAGACTAAAGAAAGAAAAAGAAAGCATAATTTGATCTCCCAATTTCAGTTTTCCCAGAAAAAAAAAACATTTTTTTAAGTATTACGTTGAATTTCTTTAAAAGTATCAGGTTAAATATGGTTTTGATTTTTGAAATATGTTTGAAGTTTTTTAGTTCCTAAATGTTTCTTTTCACTTATGATCTCTAAAAGAATATTTTGTATTTTATACATGAAAATTATGATTCTATTAGGCCCCTGAACAACTTTTGAAATTTTCTTTTATTTTTTGAAGTGTTTCCGATATTTTATTTTGGTCCTGATTTTTTTTTTAATGTTAGCAGTGACCTGTAAATTGAACAGAATCAATATAAAAACAGAAAGAAAATATACATATAAATTTTAAAAAAAAGATAAAAAAATTAATAAAAAAACAAACATATTCCAAGAACAACCACAAATTTAAGCCAAAATTATATTTTTAATACTGAGAACACCTGTTGATTTGACGTTAGTTTACTGTTTGAGGGTTGTGTTTTGTGCTTGTGGATTTTCCTCACGTGTGTTAACTTTTACAAGGAGGGTTCATGTTTCGTGTAACGTTCCTGGAAGATACTAGGTAGCACGGGTCACAAGATGTCACTATCTTCACACATTCAAGCAAAGTATAAACACATTTTTTGACCATTTATAGAACGATGTGAGAGGTTAGGCCCTGCTGAGAAAGACCCTTATTCGGAAGTCACACGAATCTTTTGTTAATCTGAATGAATTTATTATAAAAAAATCGTATTGATCATGAAACACGTTTTGAATGTGAACGCGTTTACTATATAAATAGCTAACTTATCATACACAGAAACCATTCTTACACACACCCTCGCTTACTAACACAACTGAAATATCCTCTCACATCAACACACAAACCAAACTCAAATTCCAACAGAACTGAGTGAGTTCAGTTGTTTTTCTTCACAAAGATGGTGAGAACCCCGTCTTGTGACAAAAGTGGACTGAGAAAGGGTACTTGGACTCCGGAGGAAGATATGAAGTTAGTTGCTTATGTCACTAGATATGGATGCTGGAATTGGCGTCAACTTCCCAAGTTTGCAGGTATATATTTAAACACTTATGAAAATTAAGCCAAATAATTAGTGAGGATTTATAGACATAGGAGAAAAAAGTACTAATTCTCTATCTGGTGCATTGGCTTTTAGGTCTTGCAAGGTGTGGGAAAAGTTGTAGATTGAGATGGATGAACTATCTAAGGCCTAACCTCAAAAGAGGGAACTTCACTCCACAAGAAGAAGAATGCATCATCAGGATGCTCAAAAAACTTGGTAACAGGTATCATCACTTCCTAATACTGTGATACAATGAAATCCACCTTCTATATCAAGATATCAACAATTCAAATAGTCTTGCAAATTCTTATTTGAATTGAGTCAATAACGTGGATATTGTAAAATTGGAAGCTAATCTGATGATTCCTTCACTTGCAGATGGTCTGCTATTGCGGCTGAGTTACCAGGAAGAACAGATAACGAAATAAAAAACCACTGGCACACCACTCTCAAGAAAAGGTCTCAACAAAATACAGTCACAAATGAAGAAGCCAGAGCCTCCAAATCAAAGAATAAAGAATCCAGGGCAGTGAGGGACTCGGTTCCCAACAAAAATGGTGTTACTGTTAGTCTTCCAGCTACTTCCCAGATTTCAGATAATTCATCAGGCTCATTCTCGCCAGTTTCATCTTCCAGCAGCGAGTTTTCCTCCATAACTTCAGATCATTCCAATTCTGCTAGTATGGAAAATTTGGTGTTGGAAGATGACTTCGGTTTTCTTGATTCATATGTGAATGAAAGTTTCTGGAAAGAACTCAATCTGGATGGAGTTTCCTACGGTGCACCTTGTGAAGTAGTGTCAAGAGATACTAATGGCAGTTTTCAAAGTACAGATTCTACACAGAACGTTGATTCTTGTGCATTGTCTCCGCATCAATCATCCAGTGAAAGTATGGTTGTGGACAATGACTTTGGCACCTTTCTCGATGCATACGGAGAGGTAACAGTTGATAACTTTTGGTCACAGCCATATGTGGTTGACGTGTCCCACGTTCCAAGCGAGCTACTTGTTCCCTCCGTGGCAGAATCGGAATATTTTGCTCCAGTGTATGATGATTTTTGGGGTCAAAGTCATTTTGTACAATAAAAATCTTAGGTTTATTCTAATGAACAGCTTGTGAGGACTTATATACTTGTATAATAGTGATGTAGCAGTGGCTATCTGTATTTCTCTTTTATAATTTTAATATAGAAAATTGCTTCTGCTCTATTTCTATTCTCAACATATCTTAAGGTTTCTCTTTGACTTGTTAGTTATTAGTCCTCAATTGGATTGGAAAAGAGTACTCTCCTCTAACAATTGCTAGTGGTTTTGGTATTTGGTTGTGGTCTTCGGTCTTTGTCGGAGGTGAGATGTCGGTAAAGAATACTCCGATGCTCAAATCAGATTCAATATTAAGAATTGAAGTATTAGTTATAATAAATGCATACATTTGTTTTTTATGGAGTGCGTATTTATAACAATGTCCTGGACCTCCCATTCTAGGCATGGAATAGGGCGAGTCATTTGGTAATTTTGACATTAGAGTAACATCCCGTACCATGATTATGCTAATCATGTTGTATCGAGGGGTGCTTGTTAGGTCCTTAGAACCACTTCGACCATGTCAGTTAAATGGTCTTTGGGTAACCAATCCTTGTTCGACCCTTAAAAAGTGTGCGCCAAGGTCTCCTAGACCACTTACGTAACACAAACTTAGGTTGGTTTGAAGATAATAAAAATATGATAAAGAGGAGATTGTTGGTTGTAACTTTCAGAGTCAATCTCTTGTTGGTGAGAAAGAACTCAAAAGAAAGAACATTAAAGAGTAATAAAAATGACTAATCAAATAAGCATGTAATGGATACCAAATAAAAAAATTGTGTTTGTAATGACAGTTATTTTTATATATATTGTCATTTATACATATAGTATCTTAAAAATTAGTTACCCATTATACTATAAACCTATTAGAGGACCATTACAAAGTTTATAGTAATTAAAAAATATAAATTTAACCAAACACAATATATATACATATTTATAAAAGGAGCATAAAAAAATAATTTTTTTATTCTTTTTCAGATGTTAATTGCCTACATACACATATATTTTATGTACATAGTATAATTATTGTAATTCACAATACAAACAAGACATGTTAGAGTAAACTATCGAAATAAATTTTCAAAAAGAAAAGTATATAAAAGAAGACATTTTAATCAATAGATTACAATCATTCAATCTTTTTCAAAGACTAAATAACGTACAACAACCGTATAAATCACACATGGATCTATACAATCAAGGATATTCAACAAGCAAAATATCGACTAATGCCTTCTAGAATACTATATTAAGCATGTCCTACAAGAGACTAACATCTGATTTAATACACAAGACTTAGATTTACAAACAAACCTAAGAGAATGGATCAAGGTAAGTTCATTACAACCTAAGTCATGTATTTACATATGTCACAGTGTGCAAGAACTCCCAAGTAAGTTTAGTACAACCCAAGTCGTGCATCCACATATGTCAAGGTGTGGAAGAACTCCCAAGGTAAGTTCAATACAACCCAAGTCGTACATCCATATGTCAGAATGTGTAAGCACTATCTCCTTAACTTCTCACCACCTGCTATCTTAGTCTATGTAACTTATATCGTCAATAAAACAAATGGATCTCTGTTACAATATAAGTGTCAATACTTAATACACAAATGAAACAATAGTTCACATATCATCCCAGATATGTGACCACAATATCATACAAATTCCATTAATCTCAGTAAGCATCGTTATAGAATATAATATCTAAAAAAAATACAAAATTAGTTAAATTTACAACTTAGTATTCATTTCATAATTAAAATAAACATTCATATACAATCCATTAAAGAGACAAGAAAAGAAAGAAAAGAAAAAAAAAATTCTTAAAATTTTTTTTAACTTGAACAAGAATATTTTCTCTATAAATTGATATATATTTATCACTCATCATTGTCTATACTAACTTATATAGACTCCAAAAGTAACCCCTAAAAATAAAGACATCAAACATTAACTATCTTCTTTAACCTAATAGATCATATATACCCATTATGGCATTACATCCCCATAATTTAAATAACATGTTATCAAATTGTCCCATGCTCTAATGTACATTACTTTTTGCTTCAATAGAAAATTGAAATAAAAATCCAAAAACATCATTTGAGAAAAAATTATTCTTTAAGGTGATCTCAAAATTTGTAAACCAATCTCATTGTGTTTCTTTGAAGGAGAGGAGTGATGCCTTTATTTCGGCAAGTGTACCAAGTCAAAAAAGTAATAAATTGTCCCTAAGGATGAATATCGGACTCATAAGGAACAATTTTAAAATCTCAAGGTATAATATTCATTAAATATCAAAAGATGTGCAAAAGTTTGATTGAAAGGTTTTTGGTGTCATAAATTTATGTAAGAAATTAAATTAAAATAAAGTAATCAATTTAGATAATTCAATTGAGAAAATTAGGATTGGGGTTAATCCTTCTCACTCATCTGTATTTTCAATAAATAAAAACATATAACATTCCAACTTGATTAACATTGATGCACATTTAAAAATCATTCATATTGATTCCTTGCATATAAAATTATTAATATTGTCTCCTAAATATTGATTCCTTACATATATATAAAAACGTTCTTATCATTACAAATAAATGTTACAAAGTAATTAACATTTCAAATCTATTCCTAGAATTCAAATATGTTAAGCATTATCATTTAGGTCAGATACTTAGAAATACTTTCTAGTCAAATCTAAGGATCAAAATCATGAGTAAAGATTCAAACTTTAAGAATAAAATGATGATATCAATATCAATAAAGAAAAAAATATTATAAATCAATATCACCTCAATACATAAGAGTTTGAACAGATTACTACCAATCCCAAAGGAAAGACTTGGCCACTCATATTGGCCATTACAAGCATTGAAAGCAAGAAAAGAATATCCAAGGTGTTTCTCCTTGACGACTGCCTCCTTTAGAATTTTCAATCTCTGATTATCCTCCTTCTCTACTAGGGTTTTGCCTCACGCCCTCTATTTAACCTAATTTGATGTATGTTAAGTGACATCTCGCTTAAGCGAGGTATTGCTTTCTCAAGAGAGTTTCACGAGAATAAAACCCAACTTCACAAGAGCAAACTCGCTTAAGCGAGCCTGAGTGAGTTCTTGGGCGAGTTTGCTCTTGAGAGCAAGTTTGCTTCTGGAGTGATCTTCCTAAGGTGAATTTGGACGAGTTTTGAATGCTCCAACTTTGCCTTTTTTTCTCGTATTTACTTTTCCATTCCTCCTTTACCTTTATCTCCATTTTTCCCTAGATTCTTGAAATTAGCACAAACTTAGGAACACATATTTCTTATTCATCTCATAATCCAAAACTATGTAAAAAGGTTCAAATTCCTAATTAAAGGTTAAATTATAACTTTATCGACAATTAAAATCCATAAATACCTATTTTTTTTGCATAAAATATCACTAAATTATGACACTTATCAAAGAGTATGCTATGGGCATCCTTTTAGGCAATAACTCAAGTGACCTCTATGCTGAGACTTTGGCTTTAAAAATGTTAGTGGTTCTTCAACCATGACAATGTCCATATTGTAAAGATTGAAGAAGGAAAATGAAGTTGGGATGTCTATAGAAAAGTGAAGTTGAAATGGAATAAAACATGGGCAATTAATGCAAGACTGTGAGTGTTAGACTAAAGGGGTTAGTTTGGTTGAGGGGGGTGTAATTTGGAAGAGAGGAAAAATAGTAAGGGAATAATAAAGAGATTGAGTCAAAAGAACTAAGATGCTTCCTCAAACGTTGGAAACAAAATATCAGAAATCCTTAGGGAAGCTTTTTGGGATAACCTAAAAGACATTTTACTTATAGTTGGAAAGCCTGATTAATTTAATTAGTTTTTTTTTTTCTTGAAGAAGTAAAGTAAAAAATTATACAAAAGAATGAAAAATAACATGTTAGTCTGATAGATAAACAAGGCTATATATGTATTTCTTAATAAGTCTTTAGTCATAACTTGAATCAAATTACAACTTGGATTGAATTACCACACCAACATGGTTTCTAATTTATTAAGTCTTTAGTTAGTGAGGTTTCCCCATCCGTCAGGCTATATATGACACAATTTTGTGTCTAATTAACATCAGAAATTCCATATATGCTTATGTAATCCATTTCTTATATTCATAATAAAGGGTATAAAGGATCTAACATCACCTTTTATTTATTTATTTTTGGATAAATTTTTCAAAAATTTGGATTGAATAACTATCTTGCAGAAGAAAAATATTTGAATACCTTAAATGATAAATGGTACTTGGTAACAACAAGAAGATACAAATAAGAAGATACAATTTGGGTAAAATAAATATGCATGTTCATATAACCAAGTGCTCTCAATTTTTAATCCATGACATCGCTATTCTCTTTTTCTTCAATCCAGGACATTTATGTAACCCAAACAACTAGTGCCAAATTCTAGTTATAGGTTGCATTTGAAATTACCTAGATAGTTCTCCTTGATCTAGCAAATGCTTCAATTTTTTTCTAGTCACAATCAAATATGCATACAGAACAAAAGAATCAAAGATGAGATGAGTTACTATCAAAGCTAACCAATGAAAGTAAACACTTAGTAATGTAATAATCGGAATGAAAGTTTTGTATTTTTTTCTTCTTAAAGTGATAGGTGTATGTGGAGAGGTTTAAGGGTATAGATATGAACAAAATAGTTGTATCATATTCTTCTAAGATTACAACTTAACATGTTTTCTTGAAAGGGAGCTAAGTGTATAGAAATGAAAAAAGATAGTTGTATTTGTTTTGTATTCAATGGTTGTGTCAAAAAGTATGGTAAACAATGAGGATACATTGACAACTTGATAAGATCTTATCATCAATTACTTTGCCTCCAAGAATATTTGTTGTGGGAGTTACATGTCACCAAAACTTCTCAAGTTTTTTCTGTTGATAATAAACCTCTATTGTCGGTGGCCTTGGGGTTTCAAATTGGTTTAAGCACAAGGTAAAAATTGTCAATTCAAATTTATTTTGAGATGTTAGATAAGGGAAATACAAATATAACCTTTAATTAATTCAAGAAAACACACTTGAAAATTTTATGGACACCACTCTAGAGTTGTTCTAACAACTAATCATCTTATAAAATGAAAAAATAACACCCTTGAAGATCTTATGGATACGTTACAAATTGCAACAACCACTAGTTATCATTCTATAAATTACCTACTAGGAAGTTCTATTGCATCCATAGTTCAAATTCAAACAACCAGTGTGTAAAGTTTACATTTTCTGTCTTACAATCTTAAAAAAAAGGGAAACATGAGTGCTTCTTCTCTATAATGTTTCTCTTCTCATTGGTCATCATCCCTCAAACTAGTGCAAAAGAGGTTTTTTACGTATGCTATATAGGGATTTTTACATTTGTTATTTAGGGCTTTTTACGTCTGTTAAGAGTTCGTCACGGAAGTTGGTGACCTAAATTTATGTTGGATGAAATCTCTGATGTAAAAACTTCATTTTACGTTAGACTAGAACACAACTTGAAGAAAATTTGTATTAAAAAATTAAGTTAAAATGGTCCAAAATTTATGTTGGACTATTATTGTTCAATGCAAATTTTGGATGTTTTTTTTAAAATAATATTAGTTTTGGCTTTAAACCAAAACCTGAAATGTAGAAAATTTTCAATAACAATAATTAAACATTTCAACTAAAAAATATATATAAAATCATGTTTTCTAACCTAAAATCTTTATCAATAAAAAAATAAAATAAATGAGCTCTAAATCATGTAAAGTTAGTGAATTCTAGGTACAATTGTTGCTCTAAATCAGACATAAAAGAATCATGCACATGAGCTCTTCCAAAATTTTCTTCACCTAAATCACCTATCATTTCATATAAATGATTGTTCATCATTTCTTCATAATTTTCTGTTGTTCCAAATATAGTAGGGTTGTCTAACATTTCTCTGTGCCAAGTCCATATTGTATAACTCTTCACTATACTGATGAAGAATAGATTATTACATATTTCCTTCAAATCCAAACATATTTGATTTAGAAAACAAATGCAAGGACAATAATATGTCTCATTGTTAGGTTTTTCATTTTGGTGAGCTAACTGCAATAACTCAAACTCCATTTTCATACTCCTCACTAATGTGATGTGCATTCGTCCAACTTCGCTCAATTACTACGTATGTTACAAATTCCATCATCATCAACAATACAATATGAAATTCTCACTTTTATAATTGAAGGTGAAGTCATATCCATTTGGGAAAACATTTTTCATAATTCCACAACGCATACAAACAAAATCTATCATCATAAATTTTATAAAATTCCTACAATATTTCGCATTGATCTCCGAAGTACATGAAATGAAAGTGGTGAAAAATCATCGCAGTCAAGTATGCACCTAGAGAACACAAAATTATTTAAACCAAAAATCTATCAAATTTAAGCATAGACTTACAATGTGTACGTATTAAAAAATTATGAAAATTAATTTTCTCAAACTGTCCAACCCGAAAATTCAAGATTTAATTCAAATGATTAATGTTTAACGATTTGCACTAAATCTCAAACAAGAACTAAGGTTCACTCAATATATGCATCAATAATACTCAATATAAATAAAATTAGTGCAATAAACATACAATATCACTCAAATATATTACAATAGAACTTACTTCTATGATCAGTCTAAACTTTCCATATACATCTAAATAACATTACACAATTTCAATATCAAATAACCAACAAAAATTAATAAGTAACCAACAAAAATTCAAGGGAGACATTTATGCATTGATGTGATTAAGAACCCCAAAAATAACCATAGTATGAATTTTAAAAAAAAAAGGGAAGTTTAAACCACTAACCTCAATGAAGAACAAAAACCCAATCCAATCGGACTTAAACAACCAATGTGCAAAACCAATCACAAGGAACAAGAAAGCAAGTGAACCAACAACTAAGGAAGCCTCCACAACCTTGTTGCATCCATCGATAGAGAGAAATCTTCATTCATCATTTTGTGAGGTAAAAGTGGGGAAGAAGAGGTTCGCGCCAGGCGATATAAATCATTTTATGTTGGACCATATAGGGTCTAACATAAAACTTTTCATTTTATTTTCAAAATTGCCACTACACTATTTTTACATAGTGTCTTGGGAGGTCTTATATAAAATTGTGATGTAAATAAATGTCCTTTTTTCCACTAGTGTTAGCTTGGGAGGTCTTATATAAAATTGTGATGTAAATAAATGTCCTTTTTTCCACTAGTGTTAGCTTGTAGGGGGCATTACCTAGTACATTAAGTTGACAAAGTGTCATTTTTTTGTCCTAAAACAATGATAACACTAACTCTAACTATACCTAACATAGATATTAACCACCAAATATAACTACCTTAACTAAACAATATATTTTTCATTTTGTTAATTTGAAAAAAACTTATGTAATGTCACATACACAAGAAAGTAAACTACAAAAAAGTAGAACATCCCTATCAATAGAAGAAGGACCAATCTTAAGGAAATTGACCTAGATTTAACCAAAATCACTATGAAAATGCCTCATATTCAATGAACTTTGTTGGATTACATGTCATATTACCTAATATTTCCAGGATAACACAAAGAATTGAACAAAAGAAAGCAAGCAGACGATCATCAACACTTATTTACTATCAAATCAGTTTAATCTTACTCTAAATAAGCAAATCTTATTAAAAAAGAACAAAAAATATATAATTAGGGCAAGAGTTTAATCTAGGTTTTACACCAAGCCTTTTTCACTTAGTGAGGTTAGCATAATTGAAAAATATTTCACACTTGTGTCTTTCTTTTCTCTCCTATATTATAGCTTTTAGGAATAAATAAAGTCCAATCAATTTCTAACATGATATTTACACATAAATTGTTTGGGAAAAAAAAGAGAGGAATAAAGGTAACCATTTTCTTCTTCCTATCGACGACAAGGAATGCATGATTGATGTGGGTAAAAACTATTAAGGGAGAAGCTGAGAGGGTTCACAATGAGGGTTCAATACATGGGTTCCAGGTTAGGTTCTGCAGGGGGTTCAGGGTGAGGGTTGATGATGAAGGTTCATGACGAGGGTTTGTAGGAGGGTTGAAAGTGAGGATTCCATAAATCAGTTTCCACGAGAGCAAACACAACACGAAGGGTTTCACATAGAGAAAACGTTGAGGGTTTAGAAACCATAAATAACATTTGGAAATGAATTTTTAATTAGTTAATTTTTTGGGAAATGATTATTTTTAAGAAAAGAGAATTCAAAGGATAGAGGGAAAAAAAAAAACTTAACTTGTGTTTTTCTTTTAATTAGAAAAGAGGACTGAGATCGAGGGAATGAAAAATGTGGAAGAAAAATTAAATGACACTTGTAAATGTTATATTTTGAATACAAAATGTATCAGTTATAAAATTGTCATATTATAAAGATAATTAATTGACAGTGTATTAAAATCGCCATTGTTAAAACAATTTTTGTAATGGTATATGTGTTTTAGGTAAATAAAGGTTTCGTGAAAATGGCCACCAATACAAGATTTTCAACTTAAATTGATTATTTTTTAATGTTAATGTACAATATTCAGTGTAGTATATATATATATATATATATATATATATATATATATATATATATATATATATATATATAAATCAAATACATATAACATTTATTTTAATATTAATCAGTATAATTTGATTTGCTAAGAGATAATAAGAAATATAGTTCATATTATCATTCTTTTAAAAGGTATTAATATGATAGATGTCAAGGTAATAAATGCAATATAATGTTAACTGAAAAGAAATCAATCTAAAGAAAAAATGTTAACATGAATATACTATGACAAGAGAGGAAAGAATGCTGAAGAAACACATAGTAGGACATGAAATTATGTTCATTGCCATTATGCTTTAAAATGTGTTAGAAAAAGTATATGTGTTAAAAAAATGAGTAATTTTGTGTTTTAATGTGTCTATCAAGTCCTATTTATAAGGTTATAATACAATAATTAATACTTTTGAAAAGTAAAATAAAATAATTCCCACTCTGCATTGATTTTGCTCTAACTTATCCATATATGACAAGTTCCTTGTCCTTTTCAATTTCTATGTAATTGTTTCTCGAATTGCTTCGTTTATAACTTCCTTTCAATTTTCTTATATCAAAACCATTTCTTTAAGAACTACTATCAAGATAAGTTATTTAAAAGTCCCGAGCTTGATCTAAACTTTTAAGTTAATTTATTTCATTTCAAAGTATCGAGATATAGAATTTTCTCGAGTCATAAATAGAATGATAAGTTATCTCAAGTTTTAAAAAAAAATGACTTTTCTAAATAAAATGTCTCGAGATCGACATTCATAAATTTTATAACGAACTTTATCATATTTTTCACGTCTCTTTATTCTAATATCCTTAGTATTAAGAATATGCCTTGAGAGAATCACTAGTACAAAATTTTCATCTCTTGGAAAATTTTCATATTAAAGCATATACCTTGAGAGAATCACTAGTACAAAATGAGTCAATTATGTCACCATTTTGACACTGGACTCCCAAAAAAATGATGTAAAAAAGTACGGTGGATTTTTTGTAAATATTGCAAACATTTCCAGGTCAGACCCTAGGACATTCAATGTAAAACCATTTAAAAATTCACATAGTGCTTATTCTTCCTTGCAGTTTCGGCATGCAACTACGTTTCTTCTCTTCTTCTCCGACGACAATTATGTCAATGATTATGCACTTGTTGTTGACCATTTCTATGTTCTGCTTCCATCTCTATGTCTCATTTGTCTAGTTGGGCATTTGTCTCTAATTGTATAGGAGCATTTGTGATACTTAAGCTAGGTTTTCTATATCTCTATTTTATTATTGAAATTGATATCAATCACAACAATACATGAATGATTTTTTTTTGGTAGATATTGATTTTTTTTTTAATTTGAAATGTGTTATTTAGTTGTTAAATTTGAAATATTAAAATTAATTTGTGTAGTAGTGAATAGTATAATGTGTTTAAAATTTGAATTTAGACTTTAAGGATAGTGAATATTGTAGGGTCTGGTTAATTATTATAGTCTTAGGACTAATATTTAGTCATTAGTTTATATTTAGCTAATGCATAAAGGTTGTCTAAATATTGATAAGGTGCTAGGAAGAAAACACAAAAGATTCACGCACATAATGAGACCCTCTACTTGTCTTGGGGTGTTATATATCATAAGATTTAATAAAAGATGATAAAAGAAAACCAGAAAGTGCAATATGATTTTATTGGGATGCTTCTACTTAGATATGTTACGTTCACTTAGCCTCCATCACAATTTTTCCGGCATGAGAAATGGAAGTAGGCCCCTTTAAAGGGCTAGGGGACATTCAATTTTGATGAACCCGAACTTGTTGAGTGAATTGTAAATAAATATGTTTGGATTATTTTTTCTTATATATCCATGATTTAAACCATAATATATTTTAGTTAGTAGGATTCCCTAGTTGGCCAAAATACTTAGGGTACTTTTACATCTAGTCATAAAGATATACTTATTATTGTTATTGGAAGACCTGAGCACATTAATTGTGTTTGTACTGAAAAATATGGTATGGAGATTTTGTCATACTTTAAAGCTTCTTCACGTGAATTCTTTTTATAACTCTACAACCCACACCAAGGAGTTCATCCATCAACTAAGGCAATAGATAAAAGAGGAGGTCACAAACAAGTTGAAACAAAAGCTTCACGTGGGAGTTTGACTCGCGACTTGAGAACTTACAACTCTGACAACAAACACTTGTTAATCCAACCTAAAGTGTCTTCTTAAAGGGAGTTGCATTGTTGCTTATCCATCGATGGATGACATTGGCTCCACAAATGTGAGTTACACAATGGTGATAGATCTTTCTCCTGGTTGATGGCTCTTTGGAAAATATTCAAAGGAGTCATTGTGTTACATTATGTATCTTTTCCTCTCTCATATGGTGAAGTCAGGGTGGAAAAGGTCTGTCATGGTGACATTGTGATTCTTGTGTTGACATATGAGGTGGTTATTATAGGGTAGACACTCAAAACTAGGGATAACAATAGAGCGGGAGTAAGTTTGGCTATATATGCCTTTGTATCCAATGCAAAAACTCACTCATTCTCATCTATGATACCCAATATATATGAAATTTGTTTTTTTTATCCATGTTACCATTGGATAATGGTTTCTCATTGGATAATAATTTATACTACAAGAAAATTATTAAATAGAAACTAATTTTAGAGACTAAAAAAATTTTTGGTATCAAAAGTAGTTTCTATTATTAATAAAATTTATAAATTAGTTTCTAAATTAGTATCTAAGATTAGCTAGAAGGTTTTAACTACTAAGTACTTTACATTCTAAATTTGTCTTTAAAGTGACTAATTTAGAATCTAAAGTAGCTAAGTAGAAAAATCTTGGTAGCTAATGTTAAATATCAATTTAGAAACTATTTTATAAATTTTTATTAATAATAGAAAATACTTTAGATATCAATAAATTTTTAGTTACTACAAGGAAAACGTAAATTAACGTCAACCATAAACAAAAGCTAAGAAACGAAAATTGACACTTAAACGTCGGCTACCTAGCGAATACTAAAACCCTGAAAGCAAACTGTGTTTGTATTGATTTTAAAATGGGACGCAAATTGTGTGGGCTTTTGCGTCGACTAGGCTGACACAAGAGGGATATTTTCTTAAAAATAAAGATCTTTACATTTTTCAAATATCAATTTTAAATCAGAAATTAATTCAAATGAATCATAGAATTGTAATTGTAAATTGAAATTGAACCAAGAGTTATTTAATGAATTCATATTTGTTCAAATAAGCTACCAAAATCACTTTGAACATAAATTTCAAAATCAACGATAAATAGAATTAGTTCTAAACTAAGTGCTTGGAAGGGATGTTTTCTATCTCTTGCAGGAAGAATTTGCCTTGTAAAATCGGAATTTTTGTCTTTACCGCTCTTTTATCTATCCTTCTTCAAAGCTCCAGAGGTGGTGTATAGCAAAATTATTAGCATCCAAAGGAGGTTTCTTTGGGGATGGGGGAGGGAGAAGAACTCTATCTCGTGGATGAGCTGGGAGAACCTGTGTAAATCGTTGGAGGAGGGAGGACTAGGCATTAAAGATATTAGAAAGTTTAATACAACCCTCTTGGCTAAGTGGAAGTGGAGACTTTTGGGAGAAGAAAAGGGGAAGTGGAAAGATATCATCTTATCTAAGTATGGCATGGTGCATAGACATTATCAGCTTTCTTCGAAGTAACAGTCATGGTGGTGGAGAGACCTTTGTAAAAGTTGCGATGAGGATAAGGAAAAGGATTGGTTTCGAAGTGCATTAGAATGGAAAGTGGGAGGTGGGGATAAGATTAGATTTTGGGAGGATGCTTGGTGTTGCGGTGGTTCTCTCTTATCTAAGTATCCTAGGATGTATTCCCTTTCGTTGGACCAAGGGAAGAAGGTAGCAGAGGTAGGAGGATGGGAGGATTCAGAGTGGAGGTGGTGGCTTAGGTGGAGGAGGGCTAAGTTCCAATGGGAAGAGGAACAAGAAGAGGAAATGTACCAGTATATATCCATAGTCCGATTGAGTAAGGAGATTAAGGATGCTTAAGTATGGAGAGGTAATGCATCAGGGGAGTTCTCGGTAAGATCTACTTATGCCTACCTAGCTAAGCAAGCTTGCAACCCCTATAATAGTTTGTTCAAGATCTTCTGGCAAGCCAAAGCTTTTCCAAATGTACTGACAACAGCATGGAGAGCCCTCATGGATAGGATTCCTACAAGAACGTGTTTATCTAGAAAAGGAGTGTTAACCCCTTTAAATTGTGTGATGTGCCAAGATTCGGATGAATCCTCACAACATCTTTTTCTTGGTTGTATCATTGCTCAACGGGTATGGGTTTAATGCTTCAGATGGATTGGGATTACGTTTGTCCAACACAATGATTTGAGGAGTCATTTTGAGAATTGTCTTACCTCATGGATCTCTCAAACAGAACCTGGTGTGGAAAGGTATGTGGGCGGCAGTTGTGTGGTGTATATGGGAACAAAGGAACCAGATTGTTTTTAAACAAGGGGAGGTGGACGCGGAGGAGATTTTCCAAACGGCACAACTAAAAACATGGCTCTGGATGAAACATAGGATGGATGTTTTTAACTACTCCTTTTTTGATTGGCATTTGAATCCCCTAATCTGCATTAAGAGTGTCCTATGAAAGGATTTGTTGTATGATTCTCTTTTGGTCTAAAGGTATCCGCTATGGTTTTTTGTGTTGTTTTTCTACTATATAAATGTTGTTTTTCTGATATAATTTTGGTGCTTTTTTTCTGCTGCATAGACATTGGTTTTCTTTTGCATAGACACTGGTTTTATGATGTATAGATGTTGGCTTTTTATTGTAGTTTTGGTTCTGTTTTGGTTACAATTATGGTACTTTTTATGTTTTTAGAACTTAGACTGTTCTGTTGTAGTCATTTGTTGTGTAGGTGATCTCTTTAGTTTCAGGATCTTTTTTATGTTCAAACAAGAGCCAAAGGATGCTTATTGTTTTGTAAGTCTTCTTTGTATAAGGGTTGGGACACTCCTGAAGTGTCCCCTTTAATTCATTTGTCTATTGCTGATAAAAAAAAAGCAACAAAACAAAAATACCAAATAAATCCATTAAACTCACCTTCAACCAAGTTCAAGTCTGGAATTCAACTCCACTTGAGCCAACAACCACCAGACACAACAATGGGAGGTGGTGGAGGAGGAGCCAAGACCACCATGGAGGAGAACAGAAGCCAACGCCAATGAGAAGGAGGAGGAAGACTTTAGGCAATTGCGAACGAGAAGGAGGAACTCAATCCGAGATAATCGCAAGGAGAATGCAAGTTCTGACGAACCAAGACCAAGAGGAGGTGACTTGTGGAGGCTGTGGTGGATGGCAAGGCATGCAAAGGAGAATTATGACGCTCTAGGGTTGGGAATTTGAAAATTTGGGAAAAATGAAATGCGTAAGGGGGAATTGGCAAGCATGGGATATAATATTAATGTTGACTAATATAAGATCAATTTTGCATCCGTCAAACCGACGTTAATATAATATCAATTTTGTGTTGACCAAGCCAATGATAAAGCCGACGCTATACTGTCCACAAATATAAAAAAAATATTATTTCTTCTTTCACACAAGCTGACGCATGTAATTTTTTTTTTCTTTTTTGATTAGTGTTGGTTTAGAGTAGGCTTGACTCACGCTACTTTTTTTGCATTCACTTATTGTGGGTTTGATCGACGCTATTTGCGTCCATTTTTGGTCAACACAAATCTTTGGTAACTAATAAACATTTATTGTAATGAGTATAAAATAAGACTTAACTTAAGATTAATTATATTTTATCTCTAAATTAATTTTTATTTAATAATTTTTTGTAATAATAAATAATTAATATAGTGACATCAAGCAACTTGGTTTAGTAAGCAGAATACTTTGAGTATCTAATATTTCGAAACAAAAATTATATATGCTAATAAAAAATGCCAGTAATACATTATTCTGGATATATTATCTAGTTATGACTGAAATTTGTTCAAAATAAGAAAAAAATTATTGGTTCAATTTCTTATGTAATGAATCTATTTATTATTTTATAGTTTTTAAGAGATTTTAATTAATAATAATAAATATATTATAAAAAAGTATACAAGAAAGTGTATTAATGAGTCTCCTCTAACTAGTTCACAATAGATCATCAAAAAGGATTTTCGGAAAGAAGTCTGGAAAAAAATCCAAGTTTGTTTTCATGAGCTCTATTAATGTGAAACAGTATACAAAGAGTTAATTGTATGACAAGTTCTTTCTATCTACAACAACTATATACACAAACAATTGTTTCAAATTCATGAAAATCAAACCAAAATTATTCCACAATTATGGGTAAAATCCATAAAAGAATAAGATTAATAGAGATGTATTGGTTAATTGCATGAGGCTTTTACAGAGTCAAGTATATATTTTAACATTTTGTTAACAATTCCTTTAAGTTGAATTTTCTGTGATAGATTTACACACGCTTTCAATTATCAAAGAGCTCAAGAGTCAAAAACCAACTTGATTCACATACCCCTTGCATAATAATATCAAATTGCTTTTAATTAATAAAAAAAACTACGTAATTTTGCTCCGGGTAATACCATTCTGACCAAGTTTTTGTTCTACTATTCATCATTTTCAGTCAGAGAAAACTATTTGGTGGATGTATATTTCCACACTAACTACCAAGAGTGTTGACCAAAGACTTTTTATATAAAAAAAAGAAAGTTAGTTAAGTACAAAAATGGTAACCTATTTGGTTAATTAGTTAATAGAAAAAAAAAAAAAGTTTCTGCTCTAACTACACCAGAAAGTGTCTGCTCAATTTTCAAATCCCCAGAAGGAAAACCTGTTCTGAGTAATATTTTACTGGTTTATATTCCAGAAACCGCGTTGTTCTTCATAACAATGAGGAAAGACTGAGAATCGATGACTTGACCTCACATTCTCGATTATACTCCTGACTCTATCAATTAGCACATGACAAATTGAAACCCTAGAAACGACATAATAAAAATAAAAATATTAGCATGATATGGTTTTCTTTTTATATTACAGTAGCTAGCTGAAGGGGAATTCCATGCTGAATTTTTCTTCTATGGTGTTTTCATATATACTGACAAAACGACTATATCATATTAATAACATCTCCAACTTAACGTCTATTCGCAATCTAGCAAGTATTAAGCTCACTGCTTCTGACGTACGTTGTGAGTTTTATAAAACATAAGTTTTAGTGGGGTTTCTCAGTTTTTAATTTAGATTTCAAAATTAAATATTTACATTTCTATCACTGATCTTCTACATTTTTTTTTAATTTAATTGCGCCAATTAGATTACAAGGTTATTTGAAACTGTTAGAAAAATAATAAATTGTAGCATTTTTTATTAATTTTATAGACACTTAATAATCATATTTTAAATGGAATCTTACGGTGTATTACAAAAAGAGACAAAGATTTGAAAGGAATAAACAAATATATCACTAAGTGATAGTCCAAATGGTATAATGTGTCAATTTATTTTAATATCTTGAGTTTGATTCAAATTTATAACAACAAAATGTTCTTGCTGGTTGACCCTCCTGTCGGTTGACTCTACGATACTCACACGCCTCCTTCCTCACCTTGGTATGTGCTTGGTTCTCTCGAAACGATCTACACCTGCAAGATAGAAAGGGGGCGTCCTAGAGGCCGTTTGCACTCCGACGCTCAAGTCAAAACTATGGCAAGTACACAAAGTGTATTGAGTATTTTTGTTTAGGGTTTCAAAACTGCGTACCTTTGTGAAGTATTTTACTACCCTTTATATAGTCTAGGATTTACTGAAATACCCTTGCGCCGCTATCACCCAGCCTTAGGGTAATCTAGCACATAAAGTTTCCTTAACTGGAGTGCAAACTCTAACAAGATGACCACCTGGGTGCCTCCTCGTGCACCTAGTCTCTAGGGTCACCTGTTCCGGGAGTGCCTTCACTGTTCATGTGCCATGCATGTAGCTTCATTGGGAAACCCTAGTTCTGATGAGTACTCGACTCCTCAGGACTCTGCACCTAACTGTGCTTTCCCTGCCACACGCATAAGCTCTTCATGATTCAGGCCCCTCCTTACCTCTGAGCATGTTACTGATAACTGGTCTTCTTTCAGGACCCACACTCTGTCGCTGAGGACTCATCAACCTGCGGAGTGACGAGGACACCTCAGTCCACTCTGGTGATCGACATGCTGATGACTAATCATCTCGCTAGTCCACACTACTTGTGGGACCCAGCCCATGTGGCTCTGGCCCAGGCTGTAGGACCCAACTGACGTGGCTCACCCTTACTAGTTGTTCTCGGTATCCGAGGACTGGTCGGTACACAAAAAAAATATAATTAAAGGGAATGACACTAAGAATAGCTAGACAAATTAAAAAACATGAGTTTAAGATAATTGCAGGCATGTAACAGAAATAGGAACATTGTGTAACACTCCAGAAAATACATCTAATTACTACAATACAAGTTCTACTATACAAACTTGGAGTATTTCAAAACATTCATATTACAAGATTACGGCTTATAAAATACAAACATTTACAATATAGTTTAAAACATCCTAAAGCCTTCCAATAGCTCCTACACCTGTATGATCATCTGCTCGTGTATGTAGTACAGTCATCGCGGTTCAAACACAATGTATTGATGAAGACAATGACCTTCTGGTAGGAAGGATTTCTGAAGAAGAGGTTAAAAAGGCAGTGTGGAGTTGTGATAGCGACAAAAGTTCAGGACCTGATGACTTCAATTTTGGATTTATTAAGTTTTGTTGCGAGGAGATTAAAGTTGATGTCGTGAGAGCAGTCCAGAACTTTGAGGCTGATGGAAGACGGCCTAGGGGGACAAATGCTTCCTTTATTTCTCTGATCCCTAAAGTTGAAAATCCGCAACAGCTAAATGATTTTAGATCTATTTCATTGGTTGGTGGTATTCATAAAATAGTAGCCAAGATTCTGTCCATGAGGCTGAAAAAAGTGTTACATAAGGTCATAGACACCAAACAATCTGCGTTCTTGGAGGGTAGAGGAATTTTGGAAAGCATCCTAGTAGCTAATGAAGTGTTAGAAGACGTCAAGAGAAGAAGGAGTAGTTGTGTGTTTTTCAAGGTTGATTATGAAAAGGCTTACGACTCAGTAGCTTGGGAGTTTTTTCTTTACATGCTAGATAGGCTAGGGTTCTGTGACAAATGGATTGGTTGGATTTGGGCTTGCCTAGTGTCGTCAACGGTATCGGTGTTAGTCAATGGGAGTCCCACGAAGGAGTTTAAGCCAAGGAAGGGGTTAAGATAAGGAGACCCTCTAGCACCATATCTCTTTCTTATCGTGGCAGAAGGCTTAGCTGGAGCAATCAGAGAGGCGGTTGAGAAAGACCGGCTAGAAAGTGTGGAGATCGGAGGTAAGGACATAAAGATAAATATGCTTCAGTATGCGGATGACATATTGTTCTGTTGCAAGGCGACCACACAAAGTGTGTTCGTTATCAAGGCCATTCTTAATTGCTTTGAATTAGCTTCTGTTTTAAAGGTTAATTATCAGAAAAGTAGAGTCGGAGGGGTGGGGTGTAGTCCTCTGATAATCCAGCAGTTCACGGGTATTTTGAATTGTCAGGTGATAAGGATTCCTTTCAAATATCTGGGATTGCCGGTCGGTGGAAGTCACAAAAGAAGCAAGTTTTGGGAGGAGGTGGTGGAAAAAGTTAGAAGAAGGCTAAGTAAGTGGAAAGGTAAATTTATCTCTATGGTAGGAAGACTTTGCTTGATTAAAGCAGTGTTATCTGCTATCCCTTTGTTTTACATGTCTTTGTTTAAAATGCCGGTGACAGTGACGAAAGATTTAGTCAGGATGCAGAGGAATTTCCTATGGGGTTGGGGTTATGAAGGGAGGAAGATAGCGTGGGTATCGTGGAAAAAGGTGTGTGAGTCAAAAGAGGAAGGAGGTCTCGGAATGATAGATTTAAGACGGTTTAACTTAACCTTGCTGGGAAAGTGGATTTTGTGCTTAGGCAGCGAAAAGAAGGGTATATGAAAAAGACGTTCTGGACTCAAAATACGGAGGGTGGAGGGATCTTAGGAATAAAAGGAGAAGAGGTAATGATTCTCTTTGGAGGAAGGATTTGAAGGAGGTGTGGTCTTCTGAAGAATGGAAAGGTAAGTTTGAGGATAATTTTTCATGGAAGGTGGGGAGTAGGAAGGAGATAAGGCTTTGGGAGGACAGATGGACTGGCAACATGAACCTCAAAGATGCTTTTCCAAGACTTTTTTTCTGTTTGCTCAAATAAGGATTCGTCTATTTGGCAAGCGGGGGAGAGGCGACAAAATTCAGACTGGAAATTGAAGATTGAATGGAGGAGGAATCTTTTTGAGTGGGAACAGGAACAGGAGCAACAACTGATGCAAGCGATGGGGGTACAGAGATTGCTGATGGATAAGGAGGACTCTTGGGCTTGGAATGGCAAAGATTCAGCATCGTACATAGTCAAGTCTGCATATAATATCCTCAAACAAGGATGCCAGGGGGAAGATTGGGAGGTGTTCGGGGAGTTCTGGAGAGTGAAGGCACAACCTTTCGCACATCTCATAGCTTGGAGGATTTTAGAAGACAAAATAGCGTCTAAAGTAAATCTGGTCGGAAGGGGAGTATGTTTGAATACCATTAGGTGTGGTTTATGTGGGGAGGAGCAGGAAACCACGTCCCATCTCTTTTGTACTTGTAAAGTTGCTTGGCTAGTGTGGGCCAAGTGTTATGAGTGGATGGGATTGGCAACGACGTTGCATAGGGAGCCTAAGAAACATTTTGAAAGCTTCAGGCTGTTTGGGGTCAAGGAAGGGGTTAATCTAGTTTTGGGAGGTGTATGGATAGCAATCGTTGGAGAATTGTGGTCTCATAGGAATAAGAGGATTTTTAGAGGTTGTAGGGTAGATCAGGCCGAAATTTTTCATTTGGCACAGATGAAGGCTTGGTCATGGGTGTCGTCGAAAGCACATGGTTTTACTTTTTTGTGTTCGGATTGGTGCCTAAAGCCTTTGATATGCATGAAGTCGGTTAAAAGTTCTAGGAGATAGGGAGGTCCAGTCTAATGAGTCGGTCTCTTTGGGCCTATAGTGGTTAGGTGGTTTGAGGTTGACCACCTCAGCCAATGTTTTGTACAAGGGTTGATGTATTCTTGAAATATCTCACATTACTTCATTATTTTTTTTCCGATAAAAGAAAAACAACAAAAAAAGCAAGGGTAAGCTAGTGAAAATAAGATTTTATAAAATACACAATTAAATCAAAAGAAAAAACCAAATTACATGATCAATTTCTCAATTTTTCAATCTTCTTCAAATCCCAACATAAAACAATCACATAGATCTCACATGGATCTACACATCTAGAATATTCAACAAACAACGTCTTCCGGAAGACCCGTATTAAGTAAGTCCTCCCAAAGACTAACACCTGATCCAAAGATTATCAGCGAATCCAACAGAAAGGGTCAGGGTAAGTTCAATACAACCCAAGCCGTGCATCTTAATGTCACGGTGTACATGAACTCCTCCATCAGCTTCTCACCACCTGATATCTTAGTCTATGTGACTTAGATCATCAGTGAAGCTCGGAGATCTTTGTTACCACATAGGCATCAATACTTAATACACATACAAACATCAGTCGATACATTATCTCAAATGTATGAATTCAATTCCATTCCATTTTCATCATACAGTATCATTCAAAACACGATCCACAACATTCAAAAGTCTATTTAACATAAAAAAAAACAACACTTAAATACTAAATCATCAAAACCTAGTATTTTTCCAAGTTTAAATAATATATAAACAAACAACAAGATATAAACACACAACATCCCTGCAAGAGAAATTGAATATTGGGATCATGTCCTTTCCACATTCAGATCTTCTAGCCTATGGTGCTATTAAAAGTTAAAATTTAGCTTCCCTTATTTTAATTGCTTGCTTTCTAAGCAACTTCTAGAATTTTATCCTCTCAGTCTGGATAAGCTTCAAGATTTAAAAGTCTAATGCAAATTAGTCAAACAAAACAAAATTTCAGTATATAGTAGAATAAGTTGAGAGAAACACTTTTCTCAACTGATCCCACTAAGATTGATGACTAAATCATAGAAAAAATCACAGAATAAGGAAATTTTAGAATAAAAATGAACTTACTCTGTTTGAAAATCTGATCGGATAGAAATGTTTCTTAACTCTTCAGCTATAGTGTGATCTAACCAGATTCTAAAATAGATGAAGTATGGAATGAGAAATGAAGAAAGAAGAGAGAAGGGAGAGATGAAGAGAGAAAGAAGAAAGAAAAAAAGAATGGTGCGTGACGGGGGAGGGTGGGTTTCTGTTGGTTTTTAAAAAGCAATTAACACTGTTACACATTGGTTCTATGTGACATTTTTCACAAAAAGTTACACTGTAACATTTTCTACAAGAATGATAATTTATTGAATATGTAATAATTTCTATATCAATTATTCTATCTGAAATAGATAAAGGTGAATTCAAATTTGACTTGTTTAATGATTGTTGGTTTATCCGAAGTTCTTGATTCCAGCAAAGACTCCTGCGTGACTGAAGTAGAAGTAACAGCAAAGACAAGATGCATTAAATGCATATGTAATTCAATATCAAGTTATTAAACTTCTTACAAATTAAGACAATTCCATCAAGTGTTGGTTCTTTGCAAAATCTTATGTTTTCCAAATTATTGCATTTGGAATCATTACAGTTATTTCAGTGTAAGTTTTAGATTAAAGTTTATAGATTTAAATTTCAGTAAACTTAAATTTGAATATGAAGTTTGTAAAATTAATCCAAATATTGTTTCTACACAACGGAATTTTAAACAAATTTTGATATGCAAACATACGTCCAAGAAAAACATATTGCTTTCTTTTTCACACTTTTAAAGAATTTACTCTTACTTGAGACAAATAGGAATGGATAAAAATTTTTTTCAGATAATTTATTTTGAAACTATACTGAATATGCATAAATAGAGAGAGAATATTTTTTTAATGAAATAATTTAAAAAAGCGCTTTTAGAAATGCATTTACAAAAAACCTAATAATATACATCTAACCAAATATTACTTAATATAAATTTTTAATAAAAAAATAAATGAAGGATGATCCCCACTTGAGTATTGATTTGGCCCGAATAAGATATTGCAAGGAAATTACCATCCAAGAAGGAAAACATAGCTTTAATACCTTCAGTGAATTTACAGCAACGTGTTTCTAGAAAAAAAAGAGTAGTTGAAATAAGAAAAAATAGCTCTCGAAAAGAAGCTTTCACGAAAAGAAAAAAAGTAGCTTTTGTGAAGTCATTATTCTTAATGATACAAAATAATAATTAAAAACATTTTTATTGGATATTAGCTTTATATATATTTTTTCCACGCCATTTTCTCTTAAAAAGTATACGATTTCGAATTTCTAAATGATATTCATTTTCTCTATATTTTAGTTTTCCTTTCATAAATAAAATAGAAAATCGCTTTCGTTTTCTTCAAAGCCTTATTGAAATAAACTTAGAACAGTGTTACTTTTTTATTATTACATTATTTTTTTAGCATTGTGTTTGCTATCGCACAAAGATTGTTCACACAAATAAAAAAAATATGGATGAAACTGGTTTATTTTAGGTGATTTAAAAAATTTAAGGATAAAATTATGAAAATGGATGCATAACCATCTTTTCTAATAAAAAAAATAAAACTAAAAAATAATATTTTACAAATTTTAACTTTAATAATAACTTAATGTATCATTATCGACAATATTTACATTACAAACGTAAACATAAAAGATTTTATTATAAAATATAATAATCAAGAATATTATATAATATAATAAATAAATTTATATAATAATTATATTAATAATAAAAAAACAAAAAATAACAAAATTATTAAATTATTAAATAATAAATAATAATATAATAATATTAATAATAAAATATAAAATAATAATAGTAGAAAAATAAATTTATATAATACTAAAATTAATAATAAAAATAAATAATAGGAAAGTTAAAATTAAATTTATTTCATAATAACAAAAATACTTTAATTATTTTATAATTTCTATTAATTTTATTAAATTAATTAAATCATTCATAATTTTTTTTTTCATTTTTTTTATTTTTAATTTAAATAATCTCATTTTACATTTTATTTATTTTTAATCTAAATAATCTCATTTTTTATTTGTTTTTTTTACTTTTCCACTTTCTGATCTAAAATACAGTTTACTTTTTAAGACAGAGCGGGTAACATGTGATTCAGGAGTTGACTGTAATTATCAATTGCGTTTATGTTTGTAGATTTTAGTCACGCACGTGTGGAATTGCAAATGCGCACATAGGTTTCTTGTTACGTTCGTGGAAGATACTAAGTAGCAGTTTGCAGATAATGTCGCTGTCACCCTATATATTATAGTGTGGTCAGTGTGAAACCGTAGAGAAACACTTTTTTTGACTAGTTAGTACCAAGACATGATAACATGAACGGTTACTACCAGCTGACAAAGACCATCAATTCAAGAAACATGTCTTTTTTTTTTATGGGATTTTGTATTATTCTTCAACATGAAACACGTTTTTGGAATGTGAACGCGTTCAGAGTATAAATAAGTGACTGGTCAGATACAAAACCATTCTTACACACATGCTCGCTTCCCAACAAAACCAAATTTTTCTCTTCCATCGAAACAGAAACACTGACTCACTCAATCTGGGATTCACAAAGATGGTGAGAACCACATCTTGGGACAAAAGTGGACTGAGGAAGGGTACTTGGACTCCTGAGGAAGATAGAAAATTAATTGCCTATGTTACCAGATATGGATCCTGGAATTGGCGCCAACTTCCTCGGTTTGCAGGTACTTATTTCAACACTTCTCAAAACTGAATAAGCCAAAAAATTTAGTGAGGGTTTATAGTAAAAAAATTTTAATTACCTTTTGCATGGATTTTTAGGTCTGGCAAGATGTGGGAAAAGTTGTAGACTGAGATGGATGAATTATCTGAGGCCTAATGTCAAAAGAGGGAACTTCACTCCACAAGAAGAAGAATGCATCATCAGAATGCTTAAAAAACTTGGTAACAGGTATATATCATCACTTCCTTATGCCGTAATATAATGAAATCTACCCTCTATATCAAAATACACTAAACATTCAAAATGGTCTTTGTTCATGAAAACACTGCAATCTCAATCTTATGATTCCATCACTTGCAGATGGTCTGCTATTGCGGCTGAGTTACCAGGAAGAACAGATAACGAAATAAAAAACCATTGGCACACCACCCTTAAGAAAAGGTCTGAAATAAACACACTCACAAATGAAGAAGCTAGAGCCTTCAAATCAAAGAATAAAGAATCCAAACAAGGGAGGGACTCGGTTCCTAACAATAATAGTGTTACTGTTACTCTTCCATCCAATTCCCAGACTTCTGATAATTCATCAGCCTCAGTCTCACCACTCTCATCTTCCAGCGGCGTGTTTTCCTCCACATCTTCAGATGATTGCAGTGCTGCCAGCATGAAAAATATGGTGTTTGAAGATGACTTTGGTTTTCTGGATTCATACATAGAGTCTATGAATGCAAGTTTCTGGACAGAGCTAAATCTGGGAGACATCTCCTACAGTGCAGCAGGTGAAATAGTGTCAGGAGATACTAGTGGCGCAATCAGAAGTACAGATGCTAGCGTCTATGATTCTCGTGCAATGTCTCTGCATGGGTCCACTGGCGACAGTATTGTTGTTGAAAATGACTCTCGCGGCTTTCCCGATGCATATGCAGAGGCAACGGTTGAGAACTTCTGGACGCAGCCATATGTGGCGGACATTGACATTTCCCACGTTCCAAGCGAACTTCTTGTCCCTTCTGTGGTAGAATCTGAATATTTTACTCCAATCTATGATCTGTGGGAACAAAGTTATTTCTATTAGGTTATCCTATAGTGAACAAAACTACTAGTTGTTCAAAGAACCATAGTTTTAAGAGTATTAAACATAGTTACGAATAATGATATAAGATAAGTTTTGATACTTATTTGAGGTGTGTATTAGTCAGGTTAATCAAGACTATATATAAATAAAGTATTTGAAGTTGTTTTAGGGTATTTTTCAAATAAGACTATATATAAATAAATTATTTTGAAGTTGTTTTAGTATATTTTTCAAATAACTGTGTGGTATAGAAAATCAAAACATATGCATTTACGCGTGCTCACACTTACACACACTTCATCCACACACCCTTTATTGTTGAGATTTTTCATCCATAACATCAAATGCTCTAGTGTAATAGAGTTGATAAACAAGAACACACAAACACACTAGGCTAGGGTTTAAAAAAAAGCATTAGTACAAGTAATTAAGTGCAGATTTCATTCTCTATTTAATCTCTAATGCATGGAAATCGAAAGCAAGTACCTTCAATGACCAAAGAGACTTTTGTAAGGACCTATAAATTTATTTGGAATAAAAGTGATATATTTTAAATGATTTCTGAGTATGTTATTATTTAAAATAAAAAGGACATAAAAATAGAAAATCTCATAGTGGTCAGACCTCGGACGTCGCCCAAGGTCTGGGATCAGCTGGTGGAGGGCGGTCGGTTGACCATTGTACTAATCAAGTAGTCAGGTGCGATGACTTTATCGTGAGGTAATCACGTGGGCGTGCTTGAAGGGAGGGGGCACGTGAATCAAGAAGGGTAAGAGAAAGGAAGGTGTAGCTTAGAAGTCGATGAGATTGCCGTTTGTTGAAAAAGGCGGCGGCCTCCGACTTCCCCCGTATGAAATCAGCAATCGCCTATGGTGTACATGATCGCCAATCGCCTATGGTGTATATGATCGCCGAAAAGAGCACGTCGCCGAGTATTCGAGAAGACTTGGTAAGCACTTAGTATGTGGTCTAAATACAGAAGATGAGTGAATTAGAAGATAGGTGGCATATCTGCCACCATGAGTAGTGTGAGTCGTGATACCCCAAACTTAGAGGAATGGGAGGATGAACCTTCAGCAAGGTGTGACGATGTGACATCGGTGACCAGCGTGAGGCGATGTGTCCTCGTCACACACAAGGGCGATAAGAGATCGCCAACAGGATGAGAGGCACATTAGTCATTGCCGGGATGAGAGGCACATAGTCATCGCCGGGATGAGAGGCACATCAGTAATCGCCGGGATGAGGGGCACATAGTCATCCCCGGGATGAGAGGCACATCAGTCATCGCCGGAATGAGAGACACATCGTTCATCGGCGGATAATCATCGCGCGGTTAGTCATCGGTGGATGGTCATCGCGCGAGGTAGTGTTTCACACAGATAAGGTGGGATCCAGGCTCCCAGCATGAACGTTCTGCATGCGCGACACGTAGACATTAGGAGTGCTTCAGAACAGTTGACGCCAGAGAGTTGGTAAGGCAGGTAACCCAAAGTTGGTACGCGCAGAGACATCACGTGACAGTTCTGTCAGAGGAAACGTGCACGCAAGCTTCCCACAGAGTGGGTAATGGCAGCTGCATGGTGGGTCTACGTTTCTTAGTCTCAGAACACACCTCCTCTTAGTTGGAGTTCGAACGCTGTTGGAGTAGCGAGAGATAGAGTGAGTTTAGTCTTCATCCTTTCTCCTTCCTCTCCTTCACTCTGCAATTCAGGCCTTCTCACGTCCCAGCTTGGCTACCGGCGACTGCCATAGAGCACCTGGGAAGGTTCTCTGCAAGTTTCCAATCAAGCCTTAAAACAGAGTTCGGGTATCCTTAAGTTCGGTGGGTTAGAGCTCGTAGTGAGATTTTACGCAAGTCCAGGTAAGGGAAGCTAGTTCTATTTTCAATAAAACCTTAAGCTAGAAGATTCTGAAAATTGTGGTGACGTGATCGCCGGTTTTAATGTTTGTTTCGAACTCCCCTGTTTTAGTGTCGCTTTGAACTTGTTTGAGATTGAAATGCATATGATATTCGAAAATCTAAACTTTGGTATGATTGTTTCTGTGATTGGGATTGTTTAAGAAAAGATTCAAAATATTATATGATGGAATTGTGCTTTTACGTGTGGTATGATGTACTGGATGAATGTGAAATGGTGATCAAGACATAGTATTTTCAGGAAAGGAAATACCGTGTTGAGATTGGTTATGAGGTGTATTGATCTGTGAATATCCTGTGAATGAGACGATCCTGACTCTACTGATATAATGGAATCACATAGATGAAGTTATTCAGGTGGTGAGAGTCGAAGGAGGTTCATATGTATGGGTAAGTTGTTTGAAAGATAACTAACTTGACCTGTTATATGAATTAACCCTGTCATACCGGGAGAGTGATGATATTGAGATTATGTATGCGCATGGCTGTGTGGATTTCACAGCGACCCTGTGTGGATTTCACAGCGACCCTGTGTGGATTTCACAGTGGTGTGGTATGACAGGTGCAGGTCTCTGGATGCTAAGTTCAACGCACGAGTCTTCCGGAAGTAGAGTCAAGTGTCTATGTGTTGTGAGTCAGTGGAAATTCTGACGTGAGAAAGATGAATATTGAAAATTGTCGATAAACACTTGATGGTTGTGTGATATGAATGAGAAAGTGCTGGATTTTATGTGGGTGTTGAAAAGCTGATTTATGTGATTTTAAAGTTTCGTATTTCAAGTTTAGTTTTTTTTTTTTTTGAATAGCTAGCTTACCCCTGTGTTTTGTTTTGTGGTTGTTTTCTTAAACCTGTGATGATCGTGTGTAATTTACACGGGAGCAGATGATGTTGCAGGTAGTAGAGCTCCTCAGTGAGTGGTTGGACAAGGAGATCGCCTGTTCTTATGCTGTATTTTGTTTTATTTTGAAACACTTGTTGGTTATGTATTAAAATTCCCTAGAGAAGGGATATTATTTTGAAATACAATGTATGGGATGGATGTATTTTATTATATATATACATATGCTAATTTTGATATTATTGTGTTATGTTTATTTCATGATATAAATATGAATAAGATTTTAGGGGCGTTACAACTTTAACCACTACACCAAACAAACTCTTTTTGTATTTTTATGATTTTTATTATATTAATATTATTAATAATATTAAGTATTATTAATATTAATATAAATATTAATAATAATAATAAGTATAATAAAAATCGTAATATGACAGAAGAACTTGCCTGACTTAGTGGTTAATGCTTCTTTGGTTACTGAAGGGACTTGGGTTCGAGTCCTGCTTACTGCAGTTTGCTTCCAATATTAATATGGGACTTGGATTCAACACGAAGAAAATAAAAAGTGTGCTAAACTACAAGCACACACTTCTAATCTTCAACAAGGCCTTGAATCTTGGTCATCCTCTCAGATATGGCTTCAACACAGACGTCTTGGTCATCCTCTCTTTAGTACCCTAAAGTCCTTATTTCCTGTTTTATTTACAAAAGTGTCTGCTGAGTCTTGAAAGGAAAAATCGTCATCTCCTTGAGGTTACTAGAGCTTTACTTTTCCAAACGTCTGTTCCTAGATCTTATTGGGGGGAAGCAGTCCTAACTGCCACCTATTTGATTAATAGACTACCCTCTCGAGTTCTAGAGGGTGTTACTCCTATTGAGCTTATGACCACATTCTATTCTTCTATTCCCATGTTGACTAGTCTTCAGGATCGTGTCTTTGGTTGTCCTACTTTTGTCCATGTTCATAGTCCTTATCGGGGTAAGTTAGATCCTCACGCCATTAAATGTGTCTTCATCGGTTATGTCCCCAACAAAAAGGGGCACAAATGTTATCACCCTCAAAGTCATAAAGTCTATGTTTCCAAGGATGTCACCTTTCATGAAATAGAGTCTTTCTTTCCTAGTCCTCAACTTCAGGGGGAGAGTATTCAAGAAGCTGAGGTTCTTAAGTTGCCAACTTTTCCTTTGTTGTAGGATTTTATTATTAGGGAGGATGACAAAGACCCTGCACCAACATCATTACTAGAGAAGAATAATAAGGACAAATATTTTGGAAAACAATATCAGCAAAGACAGCAAGAACCCATCCTGGTCGAACAACAACTTCAATTGTCCTAACCAAAGGTAAGAACTCATACTCGTGAAACTCTTGAGGACACCTTAAATCCTATTTTTGAATCTAACCTAGATGATTTACCTATTGCCTTGAGAAAAGAAAAACAATCTTGTGCCAAATATCCTATATCCCAATTTGTGTCTACAAAAAAATTTCTATGCAGCATCGGAGTTTTCTTTCGGCTATTGGTTCTAGCATAATCCCTACATTAGTACAAGAAGCCTTAAAAGATGAGAACTGGATTTGAGCCATGAATGAAGAAATGAGTGTATTAGAAAGGAATGAGACTTGGGAGATTGTAGAGAGACCAAAAGATAAGAAGGTAGTGGGTTGTAGGTGGGATATACATAGTTAAGTATAAGTTTGATGGCACACTGGATCGATATAAAGCAAGGTTGGTTGCAAAAGGGTATACTCAAACCTATGGGATTGATTATGAGGAGACTTTTGATCCAGTGGCAAAAATGAATACAATCAAGATTATTCTCTCCCTGAAGCGCACTTTGGTTGGGAGATGCATCAATTTGATGTTAAAAATGCAGTCTTGCATGGAAGCTAGGAGAAAGAAGTATACATGGAGATTCCACCTGGTTATGGTGCTATTAATGAAGGGAATAAGGTGTGCATACTTAAGAAGGCCCTATATGATCTTAAACAATCACCTCGTGCATGGTTTAGAAGGTTTACTCAAGCTATGGTATCTTTAGGGTACCGACAAAGCCAAGGTGACCATACTCTGTTTATAAAACATTCTCATAATGGTAAACTCGCTCTATACTTTTGGTCTATGTAGATGATATGATTATTACACGTGATGATGAGATTGAAAAACAAACTTTGAAGGAGAGAATGGCTGCTCAATTTGAGATGAAGGACCTTAGGAAGCTGAAGTACTTCCTTAGGATAGAGGTTGCTTACTCTAGACAAGGCATGTTTATTTCTCAAAGGAAATACATCCTTGATCTCCTCAAAGAGACTAGTAAGTTGGGTTGTAAGACCATTGAAGTGCCAATAGAGTAAAATCATAGGATTGGGAATGATGAGGAAAATCCAAAGGTGGATAAGACACAATATCAAAGACTTGTGGGGAAACTCATTTATCTATCACACACTAGGCCAGACATAGCTTATGCAGTTAGTGTGCTTAGCCAATTCATGCATGATCCAAGAGAAAGAAACTTGCAAGCAGTAAATAGAATTATTCAGTACGTAAAAGCCTCTCTAGGGAAAGGATTGCTATTCAAAAAAGGGAAAAAATTATCCATGAAAATATATATTGATGCAGACTGTGCAGGATCAATTATTGATAGGAGATCCACCACAGGCTATTGCATGTTCCTGGGTGGAATCTGGTGACCTGGAGGAGCAAGAAACAAAATGTAGTTGCAAAATCAAGTGCAAAAGTAGAATTTAGAGCCATGGCTCAAAGGGTTTGTGAAATATTATGGATGAAGATCATACTCGATGACCTCAAAATAAAATATGAAGCTCCTATGGGGTTGGTGTGTGATAATAAGTCCGCCATCAGTATTGCGCACAATCCAGTTCAACATGACCAAACAAAGCATGTAGAGATAGACTGACATTTCATTAAGAAGAAGTTGGATGGATGATGATCGTATAGCCACCGTGTACGTCCCTTCGAAACTCCAATTGGCAGATATGTTTACTAAGGGACTTCCCACAAAACACTTCAAAGATCTTACTTGCAAGTTGGGAATGATAGATATACATTCACCAACTTGAAGGGGAGTGTTGAATAATTAGGAGATAATTATTCTGTAATTAAGTGAAGATTTCATTCTCTATTTATTAGGATAAATTTGATATCTTTTAGTGATTTGATTTGATTTGTATAGCTTTAATTACCTATTATTTCTTGCTTTCATTACCTATTATTTCTTTCCTTGATTAGGTTGTAAACAATTTATAAATTGACTGTAATCACATTTGTAAAGACGTCTTAGAAATACATTTCATCTATTTCTTTCAACTACTAATATACATAGTCTACATCTAATGTCAGAACACTACTAACATATATCACAAAACACTTACTCTACTTTTAGAAGACACATGCATTAATTTTGACTAAAAGATCTTGTCATAATATCTCTATTATATGTTGTCTCTCCAACACAACTACATTAATAGGAACTAAGTCATCTCATATGACAGGATAAATCCATATGACTTGTCAAGCCAGTTCTTTTTCACACCACATACTAAGTCATAGAAACCTCCCTCGACTCTCACTATCTGATAATCTTCTTCTATGCGATTCCAATATATCAATAGAGTCAGGATATCTCATTAGTATAAATCTCAAATTCCATATGTATCCTTTCCTAAATTTAATTATGTCTACATCATACTCCATATCATATACAAACATTTCTATCATAAACTCCCATTCATACATATACATCCAACTTAAATCCAATGCTAATGAACTGAAAATTTATATCCATTACATTATAAAAATTTTCAAAAACAATATATTGGTAAAATATAATAATATAATGAAAGATAAACATAT
The DNA here is from genome assembly GCA_013389735.1 of Phaseolus lunatus. NCBI lineage: Eukaryota > Viridiplantae > Streptophyta > Magnoliopsida > Fabales > Fabaceae > Phaseolus > Phaseolus lunatus. The sequence goes on from CM023867.1 coordinate 12,039,924, forward strand.
TTTAGCATTTAAAAACATGTTTATTCAAAGTTTAGAAAACATCCTTTCACTTAGTCATCATTTGGCTCGTCCAACAAATTAAGCACATATGGCAATTCACCTATACACATGCTTGCCTAGCCAAAAGCATAAACACACCTAATAACTTTTAGTCACCCCACGAATAAAATACTCACCCAATGACTACACCAATGGATGTTTTTCATAAAAAGCCTCTTGCGTAGTCAAAATTAACTTACCCAACGACCAAAACTCTCGGTTTTTCAATTAAATAAATTTCCCCAATGAGAGTTTGGCTCGTCCAGCAACCAATCAACTAGAAGATTTTATTAGCTCATCCAACAAATATGGATCACCCAGCAAATATGGCTCACGGAACAACCAATGCTCTTAAGTTTTTAATAAAATGAATTTCACCTAGCGAGCACTTGGCTCGCCCAACAAATCTAGATTAAAATTAAGGTTTTTTTTTTTTGTAGAACCTATTCATTGTGATTGAAACTAGTTTTTCAATTCCTTTTCTATGTATGTTTGAAAAAAGTTGATTCTAACCAATCCCAACTTGAATCACTTGTCCTTGTTTAATATTCTAACACAAAGCTGATACATGAACATAACATTTCAAAGCATTCAAAACAAAATAGGGTTTTCATTTCAATCAAAACAATATACCAATTTCAAGGTGAACTCACTTATATCACAAATCAGCCAATGCCTCAATTCAAGATAAACTCAATAAAAACACAAATAAACCAATACATCAACTCAAGATAAATTTCATTGAAATTACAAATAAACCAATACACATATTCCTGCAACAATTTCAAAACAATGTGACTATATCACCTTCACATTTAGATAGTCTAATCTAAGGTCCTACTGAAAATAAAATAACTTCCCTTATCCGTTAAGTTGTTACACGCAGAACCAAAGCCTTGAACTCCACTAAACTCACAAGAAAACTAAACTTCTACAAAAAGAAATCTTGACCAATGATCTAAACATACTATTATGATCCTAGACTAACAGAGACTCATCCTAGCTTTAACAACCTCACATGCAAAACTTCTCAAAATCGACTTAGGGGAAAAAGTGGCAAAGAAGAACTTCCTCTAAAGAAGATTATGATTGGGTAGTCCTTCTCCATTCTCCACCAGGACTCTATGACAGGTCTTGATCTTCAAAAGGATGAACAAATTGGTCAAAATCTTAGAGAGAAGTTAGAGGAAGAAAATGGAAAAGATTTTAGAGAGATTGTGATTCTTTTGAAATGAAGTTTGAGTAATTAACTTCTACTAATTATAAGCTTTACACCTTAATAATAAAAATTCATAGTTCATCTCAGTAATACCATTTATACTCTTAAACAATTTTCTAAATCCTTACATTAAATAAAGATTATGTGTACCTTTCTCCATAAGAAATTACCCTTTGATGATATAGAGATTTGATGTGATGGATGACTCTAATTCTTTCTTTCTACGAAAGATAGTTGCTCAGTGCTCAGAGATCCAATTAGACAAATGATGATCCAATGTTTCACTCCTTTTTGTTGGAATTAGAGGCCTAAACAAGAGGGGGGTGAGTTGTTTTTGAAAGATTTTCGCAAAGATTGAAGGTAGAGTGGAAAGTTATGAAAAATCAACCAATTGATTCTATTCAACTCAATAAAATTTCAGTTTTAAGTTTATTTCCAGAAAATCAACCAGTTGTTTTCATGAAACAACAAGTTGTTTATATCAGCAGAATTTTAAAACAGTGTTAAAATAGTTTATGAGTGTAGGGATAAAGAGAATCACACAAAATGTTTATATTGGTTCACTCTTAATCAAGAGCTACATCCAATCCTCAGCTAACCACTGAGAATTCACTATGTAATCAACCCTAGATTACAAAACACACACCAAGAGTGATGATCTTGAACCCCCCAAGAACACACACCATTCTTTGGCAAAACAACAGTTTTCAGAAACACCTTTCTAAAACTGCCCTAAACAAGAACACACAAAAGTACAATGTTCAATGAGAAGAAAATAGAATACACCTAGGTATACAAAGCTTTAAGTTTAGAAGAATATAAAATCCAATCTATTCCACACACTTGAGATAATCCAAAGCTTTTGAAATCTTGAAAAACGTTTTTAAGCTATCTTTCTTTCTTAGTCAGTTCAAAAGAATGTTAAACAACCTTTTATAACCACAATCAAGTGGTTAAAGTTGTTAGATCAAAAACCAAAAGCAGTTGGAAGCATTTAAAATAGTTTAAAAACACATAACAAAATTCTGTTATGAAAACAACCAGTTGTTTTCCTAAACAATCGATTGAAATAAATTTCCTGTTATGGTTTTCATAAAAACAACCAGTTGATTTATCAAAACAACCGGTTGATTCTGTTTGACAACAAACACAAAACAAAGCAAAGCTTTTCCAACCCATTTAATATAATACTAAGTGTCAAACAACAGGTTGATTCGACCTTTCAACAGGTTGGAATTTCACAGCATTTTAGAAAACCAATCTTTTCAAAAAGATAAAGATTCAAATGAACTTGGATCATCTTAAGGAGTGAATTAACAAGTCAAAAACTACTAGCCAACATGCACATCTAGCAACAAGGTCTTCAAGTTTTCCTCATGGATTTGGAGACATCAAAGCATCTTGTTCAACAATATCCCCTATTTGATGAAGACAAATCCCTAGTTTGCTTCTGTTGTAGTTTTTGAACTTAAGAAGTCCTGCAAAACAGAACTTTTACATATACAAAGCAAGTATAGTAGCAGGATAACAAGGCACACAAAACCAGTTTTCTGCATAAGCTATAAGAAGAAAAAACCAGTCAAACCAGTGGCAAAAAAAACTTAGTGTTGTGTGCAGCAGAATTATGGTGTTTAGCAGAGCTATAACAACAACAAAATTAAACCATTTAAAGCACCATAGAGTATTAGGGATTACAACATGTAAACCATAAAATTTCTCCCCCTATTTGTCTTTACAAATAGGCTAAGAGAATGAATGGATATATTAAGAAAGATTTTGAGAATCAAGAATACCCAACTCATTTCTCAAGAGAAAAAACCTTTCACGAGGCAGTGGTTTAGTGAAGATATTTTCAAGTTGCTTTTCAGTTTCAATAAACTAAATTTCACAATCCCCATTGCTCACATGATCCCTTATAAAGTGGTGGCGAATCTCAATGAGCTTTGTCCTTGAATGCTAAATCTTATTTTTAGTGAGGTTGATTGCACTAGTGTTATCACAAAGCAAAGGCACATTGTTGACCTTCAAGCCAAACTCTTCTAGTTGCTGTTTGATCCAAAGAATTTGTACTCAACAACTATATACTCAACTTCTGCATTTAAGAAAGCCACACAAGCTTGCCTCTTGCTATGCCAAGATATGAGACTTGCTCCAAGAAGATGACATGTGCCACTTGTGCTTTTTCTATCTAGCTTGCACCCTATAAAATCAAAATTAGAATATCCAACCAGATTTATAGGAGAGTGAGAGAGATACCATAAACCAACACTGGTTGTGCCTTTGAGGTATTTCAAAATTCGTTTGGCAACCTTGAGGTGGGATTCTTTTGGATTTGACTGAATTTAGCACATAGGCAAACTGCAAACATGATGTCGGGCCTACTAGCAGTGAGATATAGCAAAGAACCAATCAATCCTCTGAATTTGGTTTGATCTTGATACAACCCGATTAGCCAAGCATATGACTAAGGACACAAGAGACACTTCACACTTGGATCAGTCATCTCAGCATACGAGACAAAGCCCCACCAAATATCAAAAGGAGCTCAGCAGAAGAAGAACTGGGCATAGACCATAGCATCAAATGTTCTTTCTTTTGGTCTTCTTACAAGACAAATGTTTGTAAATAAATTGGGCTCACTTTGGGGTTCCAAATAGAAAAATAAGCTAGGGTATGGTTCACTTAGCCTAAATGGGGCATAAATTAGGCTTGTGCCAAGCCCTCCTTTCATGACAAGTGCTTCTAGGTTTAGGATTTCTTTGACCTACTTTCTAGAAGGTTTCTCACAAATGATATCCCTACCCCTCTATCTTGTTCTCCAAGACACTTTCTTCTATAAATAGAGTGTCTTGCCTCATGTATTTGACACATAGAATTTTGAATAGAAAAGAAACTGAGCAGGAGTGTTTAATGAGTCTGAGTACTCTAGAAATTTGGGTCTTACCTTGGGTGTTTGGGCACTTCAAGTGGCGACTCTTCACCACTTATGATGTGAATTCAAGAACATAAGATGAAAGGTTCTTGACATTCTTAGGAAACATCTTGAGTTGGTCATTAGAGAGGCACTTTTTATTAGAATTGGATCAATGTTCTAAGTCAAGAACTCACCAAAAACTAATGCCAAAACACAAACTCATATGGAAGTTCCAATTATTGTCAAATTGAACCGATTAAAGTGATAGAAAACTGAATATAAGTGCTGGAAATTAAAGGCACCGAACCAAAACACAAGAACACAAGCTAAGACATGAAAACTAAAAGAGAAGGAAGGAAGGAGAAGAGAATGCTCATGAAGATGGAGGTATGGTTGGATGATCACGCCACTAAGAGGATGAAGGCTCCTAGATGAGTGTGCAAGCCGCCACTTGAGGTAACCATTGAACCTTCAAGATAAGACTAGTGAAGAAGATGCAAAGCTCTCCAATGCTCACTCAAAAATTGAGTAAAGTTTCTCTAATTCAAAATTCAAAAATTCAAATCTGCATTTTACAAGAGCCCACACCTTTATTTATAGTGTGAGGGTGCTGAAAAATAGGTGGGAAAATTCAAAAGAAACTCTTTTGAAATTCCCACCAAAACAAGTCACATGGGAGGTGTGACCTTTTTCTACTATTACACCTCCTAAAAACTACACTTAGACCTACTCTCCTAAGTCACATGTACAATGTGACTTTATTTTACATATTCACACTCCTATATTTAATATCCACACCTCCTACAACTTATACAAAAGAAATACAAATGATGCTCTTTTATTTAATGCTTGGCCTTGCTTCTCATGGATTGGACTTGGGCTTCTTGGGCTTGCCTTTTTGGGCTTGGCCTTTTTGGGCTTGGGCTTGGCCTTTTTGGGCTTGGGCTTGGCCTTTTTGGACTTGGGCTTTGGGCTTGGGCCTCCTCTTTTGAAAAGACTAATAAGAAAAACTTTAAATGTTTTGGTGGATGGCCTCTTCCTCCATTAGTGAAATCCTCTCTTCCTTGATATCCATCAACTTATCTCGGAGTCTCTGTCCCCTCGGCGTGATTCCTTATTCCATAAGCATCTCTTAATCTCTTCATCCATTTGTTTTTCTTTCCTTTTCCTACGCCAGTCTTCCATACTTTTATACATTATTGTTTGGTTTTCTTCTTCATCTTATGTTTCTTTTCATGTCCTTTATTTTCACACCTTCACATCATCATCACCATATTTATGTTTTCTCTTTATTTTTTAGAAGTAAACCTTCATACTTACTTAACCACTTGGTTATGTTCGTGTCCAGTGGGATTCTTCATTGGGTTTCTCACCATAATTGCTAATCTAAAAAATCATAAACAAAAGAGTAACCCATAAAATGTGCAATCTTAAAATCAACTCACATCATGTGCTATTCAGGGCATGGTTATCTTATGCTTAATTGCTTTTGAGTTGATTTTCTACTTTGAAATTCCAACACATTTTAATTATGTCTTTATCTTCCCGCAATTTAAATTCCGCTTTACAATTCAACACCTTTCGATTCAGTCTTTAAATTCTTGTCATTTACAATTCTGCCTTTTTATTCATTAAGCAATTTAAATTATGCTTTTTGAATTATTTGTGTCAATTTTTTTCCCTTACCTATTTTGCTTGAGTCTTATGTTCATAGTGTTCTAGGGGTCTTTAAATCCATTCTACTTATTTAACTTTAAATTGTGAAGAGCTAAACACAATTAGAATTTTTTTAAGTGGTAGTTAATTAGTTCCAAACAAAGAATTCAAGTGATCGTATGAATTGAATTCCAATCTATTTGTGAAAATTGAAAGTGAATTAAAATATGCATGCCAAGATTATGGACATTTTGAATCCATAAAACAAAAGCAAAGACAAAAAAAAAAGTTAGTGCAATTCACTTTTCAAGTTCAAAATTACTAAAAAGAGAATTCTTTTTATGTGACAAATTGTTTTCATACTAGTCCTGTATTTTGCACAACACGGGTATTTCATAAAAGAAAGAAAAGAATTATAATACCGAAATATTATAATAAGAAAAAATTATAATATTAACAAATAAAATAGATTACGCAATGTAACATCATAATGCAACATTATTCCTATAAGTACTGTTCTTACCGGTTGACTCGCCTGTCGGTTGACTCCACGACACTCACACGCTTCCTTCCTCACGTTGGTATGTGCTTGGTTCTTTCGAAGCAATCTGCACCTTTAAAAGAGAAAGGGGGCGCCCTAGAGGCCGTTTGCACTCCGACGCTCAAGTCAGGATTGGGCAAGCAACACCAAGTGTTTGAGTAACTGTGTTTAGGGTTTCAAATTCGGTACCTTTGTGAAGTATTTTACTGCCCCTTATATAGTATAGGGTTTACTGCGCTGCTAGCCCTAATTAGGGTTAACTGCGCTGCTAGCCATATTCAGGGTTTACTGGAATGCCCTTGCGCCGCTATCACCCATATGACGGGCAAATAGTGCCCAGATAGGTCTTCTAAGCAATTGTATCTCATAGCTGAACTTCTTGTAACTAACCTCCATTATAATGTAATTAATTCGTTTACTTGCCTTCATACTTGTTTGCCTTTATATTTCACTTTGCTTGCCTTCGCATCTCTGCTGTTGTTAGATTCAGACCACAAATAGCGCGCTTGACTCATAGGTAGCACGCTTAATTTTGTTGAGCTGCTGTTGGCAAAACCTCATAAAAAACTTCTTTCTCAAAACATGCTTCACCACCTCGTCTTCACCCGCACCTCTTAGCCTTGCGAGAACTTCGGCTTCTATCTGTGTGCACTTGACAAGTTAACGAATTTCATATGGTCACTCATCCCCCTTAGGTGGAGGTGGGCCCGACTGGTGAACCTTTCTTCCAAATTGGGAGTTCTCACTCGTAGAGGAGGTGTTCATTACGAACCTACCTTCCCACTTACGAGACCCCTAACCCCAAATGACAGGTTCGAACTGACCTCACATCACCCATAGGCGAGGGAGGATTTCACTGGTGAACCTTTCTTTCAAATTGGGAGTTCTCACTCGAAGAGGAGGTGTTCCATACGAACTTACCTTCCCACTTACGAGACCTCTAACCCCAGGTGACAGGTTCGAACTGACCTCACATCACTCATAGGCGAGGGAGGGTTTCACTGGTGAACCTTTCTTTCAAATTGGGAGTTCTCACTCGAAGAGGAGGTGTTCCTTACGAACTTACCTTCCCACTTATGAGACCTCTAACCCCAAATGACAAGTTCGAATTGACCTCACATCACCCATAGGTGAGGGAGGATTTCACTGGTGAACCTTTCTTTCAAATTGGGAGTTCTCACTCGAAGAGGAGGTGTTCCTTACGAACTTACCTTCCCACTTACGAGACCTCTAACCCCAAATGACAGGTTCGAACTGCATTGTATAAACACATTCAGATATACATTTTAACTGAAAATTTTATTGGGTGACCTCATTAAAAACCCTTAAAAGGGAAAAAAGAGTGTCCCCTAAACTGTGTACAATATTACATGGCTTTAACTAAAATAGAACTTCAGGTGAGTCGCATTCCATGTACGAGGAATCGAACCACCTTCTAAAGTCTCCAGCCTATATGCTCCGTTCCCCAGGGCCTCTGTCACTCTAAAGGGACCAGTCCACTTAGGGGATAGCTTGTTCTCTATCTGGTATGGAGATGCCTTCCGCATAACTAGGTCGGCCACCTGGAACTGCCGAGCTCTCAATTTGAAATTGTGCTTGAGCTCGACTCTCCTCTTCAACGCCTCGGCCTTGATTCCTGCCTCTTCCCTAACTACATCCAAGAGATCGAGATTCACCTTCCTTTCTTCGTTGGACTCCTCCGCCACAAAGTTCTGGAAACGTGGTGAGCTCTCCTGGATTTCCACAGGGATCATGGCATCTGAACCATAAACCAAGCTGAAGGGGGTCTCCTTGGTGGTGGACTAGGGAGTAGTATGGTAAGCCCATACAATTCTGGGAACCTCCTCAGCCCACCTTCCCTTCGCTTTCTCCAACCTTCTCTTCAGCCCCCTGAGTAGAACTCGATTGGCCGACTCGACCTGTCCGTTGGTTTGTGGGTGCTCGACCGATGCAAACACCTGCTTGATCCCCAGTTTTGTGCATAGCTTTCCCAACTGTTGACTTGCGAATTGGGTGCCATTATCAGACACCAAACACTTGGTTACTCCAAAGCGGCACACTATATTCTTCCACACAAAATGCTGGATCTTCTGGGCTGTGATCTGGGCTACTGGCTCAGCCTCGATCCACTTCGTGAAATATTCAATGGCGACCACGAGGTACTTCATTTGCCGCACCGCTAAAGGAAAAGGCCCCAGGATGTCGATTCCCCTGGTATGGAATGGCCAAGGGCTGTATATGGACCTGAGCTCTTCTGGTGGCGCCTTGTACCAATCAGCATGCAATTGGCACTGCTTGCACTGCTGCGCGTACTTAGTGCAATCCTCCCTCATAGTTAGCCAATAGTACCCTGCTCGAATGGCCTTGGATGCCAAAGCACGACCTCCGATGCGGCTCCCACATATGCCCTCATGGAGCTTCGCCATTATTCTCGCAAAATGCTCCCCATGTACGCACACCAGGATGGGGTGGGTAAACCCGTGCCTGTATAGCTCGCCATCAATAAGTGTGTACTTGGTTGAGTTCTTCTTTATTTTCCTTGCTTCCATTGGCTCCATTGGAAGCATCCCATCGACTATGTAGCGCTTATAGGGCGTCATCCATGTCTCTCCACTTTGCAACAGGCAGACTTGCGATGGCCCCTCCCCCATTGGCATGCAGGCGTTGACCCGTGGCTTCTTCAGAGTTTCTTGGGTCAACGACCGATGACTCCTCTTCTCGTTGTGTGATTGGCTGATCTGGTGGACTCCCACCAAATTATCAGCTGTATAGGTACGAGGCACCCTCAGGGTCTCCTGGATGACCGTCCTCTGCCTGCCCCCCTTGCCTGAGCTGGCGAGTTTGGCTAACAAGTCAGCTCTGGCATTCTGCTCCCTGGGTACATGCACTAGCTCGAAGGTTTCAAAAGAACTCTTCAACTGCTGAACATAATCCAAGTAGGAAGCCATCTGGGGATCTTTGGCCTGGTACTCTCCCGCTACTTGACCTGTGACCAATAGTGAGTCACTCTTCGCCATAAGACTCTGGGCTCCCATCTCTTTTGCCAACAGCATTCCAGCAATTAAGGCTTTATATTCTGCTTGGCTTTGAAGGCGAACCGCAGGGCCTACTCTATCAATAATCCCTTGGGTCCTTCAAGGATCACCCTCGCTCCACTACCTTGCTGATTTGAGGACCCATCTACTGACAACACCCACTTGAAGCTAGGCTCTTCCTGCTGGGACTCAGTCGAGGACATCTCGGCCACAAAGTCAGCGTAGACCTGTCCCTTGATCGGATCTCTAGGCTCATATTGTATGTCGAATTCCGACAACTCGACTGCCCATCGTACCATCCTCCCCACCACGTCTGGCTTCTGCAAGACCTTACGTATCGGCAGATCTGTCATCACCACCACTATAAAGCTCTGAAAGTAGTGACGAAGTCTCCGGGCTGAGAACACAACTGCCAAGGCCGCCTTCTCTATGGCCTGGTATCTCGCCTCTGGCCCCTGTAGCACTTTGCTGACAAAGTAAATGGGCTTTTGGCTTTGCTCTTGTTCCTGTATCAAGACAGAACTCACCGCCTTTTCTGTGACTGCGAAGTACAATCTTAGCGGGGTGCCGAGTTGGGGCTTGCACAACACTAGCAGACTCGCCAGGTATTCCTTGGGTTTAAGGAATGCCTGTTCACACTCCGAGGTCCACAAAAATCTACTATTTCTCCTCAAACATTGGAAATAGGGGTGGCCCTTGTCTCCTCCCGCTGACACAAACCTGGAGAGGGCAGCCATCCGACCTGTCAATTGTTGCACTTCCTTGACCAATGTCGGGCACTTCATAGCTATGATCGTTGCGCAATTGTCTGGGTTGGCCTCGATTCCCCGCTCCGTAAGTAGGAAGCCAAGGAACTTGCCTGCCTCTACCCCAAAGACGCATTTCTCTGGGTTCAACTTCAACCTGTACTTTGCTATTGTATGAAATAGCTCCTCCAAATCAGCAACATGTTGATCTCGCGCCTGGGAGGTCACCACTATGTCATCTACATAGGCTTGTACGTTGCGCCCCAGCATAGGGGCAAGGACTTTGTCCATCAGTCTTTGGTATGTAGCGCCTGCGTTCTTCAAGCCAAATGGCATGACGGTGTACCAGTAGCAGGACAACTTAGTCATGAATGTTGTCTTGCTTTCATCTCTCAGGTGCATCTTTATCTGATTGTACCCAGAGAAGGCATCCAAGAAACTGAGCAACTTGCACTCCGAGGCGCTATCTACCAATGCGTCAATGATAGGTAAGGGGTAAGAGTCTTTCGGGCATGCCTTGTTGAGGTCAAGGAAATCTACGCACATCCTCCATTTCCCATTGGCCTTTTTTACCAACACGACATTGGCCAACCACTCAGGATACTGGATTTCCCATATGTGGCCTACGTCAAGTAGCTTCTGCGTCTCCTGTCTGACCACCTGCCTCCTTTCGTCGTTGAACTTACGCCTCCGTTGTCGCACCGGCCTAGCCTGGGGGTCCAACACAAGGCGATGACATAGGAAGTCTGGGTCTATACCTGGCATGTCTGAAGCGGACCAAGCGAAGGCGTCCATGTGTCGCTCTATCACTCCTACTACTGGGTCCTGAGTCTCCTGAGGCAGGGACTTGCCAAGTTTAAAAATCCTGCCCCCGATCTCCTTCTCTACCACCTCCTCAACCGATTCAGGCCGCCTCGCCCGGGCGACCTCCGCTCGTGTGACTCCGATGTCTCCTTGGGGCATGTCAGTGTTATCACACCTCCCACTTGGAGGTTGGGTGGTCACCATGCAGACTCCCCTTCTCGTCTTGAGGCTGTTCTCATAACACTTCTTAGCCTCCTTTTGATTTGATTTGATGGTGATCACCATCCCCTCCATCGAAGGCAACTTCATTTTCATATGCCTCGTGGACGCCACCGCCCCCAACCTATTCAGGGCTGGTCTACCCAACAGCATGTTATAGGCAGATGGGGCGTTCACCACCAGATACTTGATGCTCTCTGTGCGGGAGGCCACTCCATCAGTGAAAGTGGTCCTTAGCTCTATGTACCCCCGCACTTCTACTTTGTCTCCTACAAATCCATACAGACAGCCGACGTAGGGCCACAGCTGGTCAGGGAACAACTGCAATTTGTTAAAGGTCGACCAGAACATCACATCGGTCGAACTTCCTTGATCCACCAGAACTCGATGCACCCTGTGTCCCGCAGTGACTACTGATATCACCACCAGATCGGTATCATAGGGGACAACATCCTGACGATCAGCCTTTGTGAAGACAAGGTCGATGTCTGGGAAGTGGTCTTCCTCACATGTCTCCACTGTCATCACTGAACGCGCATACCTTTTGCGCTGCGATGAGGTGCACCCTCCACCTGAGAATCCACCTGCTTTAGTGTGGATCTCACCATGTATGGGCACTTCGTGCCCCTGATCAGCCCTCGTGGCTACCACCGCCTCGCTCTCTTGTGTCTCCTTCAAGTAGTCACTCAGGAACCCACTTTTGACCAACTCATCCAACTGGTGGCCCAAGGCCAGATAGTTGCGAATGGGGTGGCCAAAGGCCTGATGAAACTCGCACCAGGCGTTCTTGTTTGGCCCCAGCCTCTTATCCGTCTTTGGGGGCATCTTCAACCTTTCTGCCACATTAGGAATGGCAATCAGCTCCTTCAGCTCCACCAGGAAATCATGTTTGGGGGGCACATCATCCTTGGCGTGTGCCCTAGTCTGGGGCTTTCGGGCCTTATAGGGCTTTTGCTTTCCTTGAGCCTTTTTTTCTGTTGTCGCCTCGTGCACCCGCAGGGGTTGAGGTCGACTAGGCACTCGGGGCCTTGATGAGACTGCGCTTTCTCGCTTCTCATTGAGCTCTCCCTCAGCGACAATGTGAGCAACATCACGTCGTTTAATGTCGCCGAAGGTCTTGGGGCGATTGCGGATCAAGGACTCGCTAAAAGGCCCTGGCAATACTCCTTTCTTGAAGGCATGCACCACCATATCTTCATCTTTGGTGTGCAACCTCACGACCATTGCCCCAAACCTGTTGAGGTAATCTGTAAGGGACTCCCTCTGATGGTGCCTTACGTCGAAAAGATCATAAGACACCGGTGGAGGGAGAGCTCAATTTCACCTTCAAGAAATTTCAATTTCGCCTTTAAATTCTTGTCATTTACAATTTTGCAATTTTATTCATTAAGCACTTTAAATTATGCTTTTGAATTTTTTTGTGTCAATTTTTTTTCCTTACCTCATTTGCTTGAATCTTATGTTCATAGTGTTCTAGGAGTCTTTAAATCCTTTCTACTTATTTTGCTTTTAATTGTGAAAAACTAAAAGTAACTAGAAATTTGTTTAAGTAGAAGTTGATTTAGTTCCAAACAAAGAATCCAATCAGTGTTTGCATAGATTCCATTCAAGTTTTGCATACACTGATTCTAATTTGATAGGAATTGTTTTGAGCAATTGATTTGAAAGTTTATTTAAGGAGTTAATTTGATAGAAATTTCAAAATATGTTTATTTTTTATAAGGCATTCACCAAATACATTTATGTCATATCCAAAATTAAAATGTATTTACAACTATCATATAACAACTGCAAATATAAGGAGTTAATTTGATAGAAATTTCAAAATATGTTTATTTTTTATAAGGCATTCACCAAATACATTTATGTCATATCCAAAATTAAAATGTATTTACAACTATCATATAACAACTGCAAATATACAACAGTAATCAATATAGTTTGTCTTTTGTTGATTCCTTATTTTACTATCCAAATATTGCTTTTTTGTTCCTCTCCTTATAACTTCATTTCTAATTATGAGCTAGACAAAATTATCCTCCTTATGCAACCACACTAGTATTCTATTTCACCTTCTTAGCTTAAACACTCATTTTATTATGCATTGTTTGACATAGTTATTACTATATAGGTTCTTATAACCAATTCATGCTACATTTCCACTTCTCTCTTACTTACCTAATCTGAGCCAACTGTAATTACTACACTATTTCAACTTTTTTGCCTAAACTATTTATTTATGTTCTATGTACTTTTCACCTCTTCCGTATCACAGTTTAGATTTTTCAATCCTATGCTATGTTGATATTTGATCCATGTGAATTGCAACCACACTAAACTTAGACATATACAAATGAGTCACAATATAAAACCCAGAGATCATAGTATGAATAATTATTTGTCTATACAATTGCATTCATGCTTGGACTATGCCTCACCAGATACCCCATTCAAAGTATTTGGTCTTCCAACCCATTCCTTGATATCCTTAATTACATGGTCTCTATTTCATGTCCGATAGATATTGAATAAGTGTAGTGCACCTCCATAGATATTAGAGTACTTCACAATTGTGCTATTTCACCATGTGCATTTTTTTGGATAAAAATACCAATATAAGGAAGGAGTGAGGAGCTGACCAACTGAGGAGTGGATAAATCGTTCTCTTGATTCCAACCCCATTCAAGAACATAAATGATTTGAACTTTCTTCCTCTTTTCCTGTAAGTACATCATACACATAAATTATGAATTTCATGATAAGATTTAATAACATATATAATAAAATGTTCACAAACCTGCCAAGAGGGATCCATTCAAATCTGAACAAATTTAGACCATGTCTCTTCATCTATAGAATATTTCCCACAAGAAGTCGTGTCCTTGTATTTCAAAGATGTAATGGTCTGTCAAATTTTCCTTAAATTGCCTCCATTTTGAAACTATTGAAGACATTATCTTGCTCCAAACCAAATTTGAAGTCTCAAACTCAAAATTTGTCCACAAATAATAAATAAATCATTAAAATGTAACTTCAATACACAAATTATTTAATAACCTTTAAATAAATAACTTACACAAATATCTCCCAAATGAGATTCTTCTCTACTTCTGTTAAGTGGTCCTAGTCAAGTACCAAGATAGACACCTCAGATCGAGCTAGGACTCCCACATAACTTACAAATTGAGCATGGTTAGGGCTTGATGCCCTGCCAGTCTGCGGGTCTACTTGAATTGGAACTCTATTATTACCTATACACCTAATGACAAGATTTCTCAATCATGTAGGCTCCCTAGTCTTCTTTAATGAGTCAGCCATGTGATCAACCTACAAAAAATAAAAACATGTTTGAGATATATATTTAAATTAAATAAAAAAAATTAAATAGAAAAGCTAATAAAAACAATACTTGATTTCTATTGTGAAAGTGTTAAAATGTTCTCCCATATTCCTTCATTGTGATCATGGTGTGTAGCATGTACTTCATCTACATCATTTTCGTCATTCAAAGGAGGTATTTGTCTTGAGAATGAATACTTGTGTACATATTAGACCCTTGAGTCATCTTGTGGATGAACATCATGTTCAATTCTCCCTTGTACGACAACTGAGCACCTTTCATTAGAAGGATCTTTCACATAAAAAACTTGTTTTTCTTGGTAAGCCATGATGAAAGGATCTTCCTTCCACGCTTTCTTTGAAAGATCAACCAAAGTAAAACCTAAGTCATCAACATGCACTCCTGTTTTACAATCAACCTATTTACACTTAAATACAGGAACTCTAAATTTGACGTAATCAACCTCCCAGATTTCTTCAATTACTCCAAAGTAACTTAGAGTAGTCATAATAGGATTATTATCTTTTGAACTAACAAAGTTTATGGAGGACCATCCAAAGCCACCATACACAAGAATAAAAGACACATGAACTTTTTGTATCAATAATAGAAATAACTTGTATAGGATTTGTATTCTACTTTTCTCTAGAGTATTTTATAGATGAAATAAGGATACTCTAGAAACCTAACTTGTCACACAAGTAAGGTCTTATAGGTCACCTTAGAAGAGTTCATACAGTTTCCTTAAGCCACCATACTCACCATAGTTAAGTCTACTTAACTAGAGTTTTGGTAGCTTAAGGAGCAAAGTATCTTCATCTATAAATACCCTAAATTTCACTCATGTATTTAGATTTTCCATTTCATTCTCTCCCAAATCTCTCTTTGCTAGTGAGCCTCTTTTGGCCTAGTGAACCTTGGAGGGTTGGCCAAACCTCCTTCCCCTTTATTGCACCTACAACCATTGAACCCTAGCACCTTCATTACCATTCAATGCTCTTCCCTTCAAATCGTTCCGCTACCTTGCTCCATTCAACTCCACAATCAAGAACTTGGATTGCATCAAAAGTGAATAGACTTTGCCTCAAGGGTAACACAGTTATTCTACATAGTAACTTTTCCATCTCTAGTCTTGTATAAAAAGACATCATATTAATATCATACTCAGCCCATTTTATGACATCAAAGTTAGGTCCTCATGCTAACCATTTCAATTCCTCGATATCACAATCATCTTGACCAATTTTAGCTTTAAACCATTTCAAGAAGGTCTTGTTATGCTCAGTCAACAACGATTTCTCATTTGCATGAGGGTTCATTGACTTCAACAACATCTTGTGTGCATCTATATAAGGAAGAACATCATTAGTGTTGTTCAAAATATACAAATGTGCTTGGAGAACTTTATGTTGGTCTTCTAGAACCACCCTCACACCTCATGTCCTTTACCTTAAAACATTGCTTCCTGCCTCGACTTTGGAACTCCTATGGCTTCTGCTTCAAACATATATATTGTGCAAAACTCAATTGCTTCCTCGACAATGTATCTCTCAACAATAGATGCTTCTGGACGGTACAAATTCTTCATATACCCTTTCAATATCTTCATGCATCGCTTAATTGGGTACATCCACCGTAAAAAAATAGGACAACATATTCTAATTTCCCTCACTAAATGAACAATTAGATGAACCATGATGTTAAAAAATGAAGGAGGAACATACATCTCTAGTTGACACAAGATAATGATAGCTTCATTTTCTCATTCATGCAAGCTATTAGGATCAATGAATTTTCTACAAATAGCTTTGAAGAATATGTCTAGGCGAGTGATAACTTGTCTAACATTTTTTGGTAAAATTCCACGAATAGCAAATGGGAGAAGGTCTTGCAGGAGAACATGACAATCATGAGATTTTAAGTCCATAAGTTTCAAATCTTGCATTGACACAAAACTTTTAATATTTGAAGAGTATCCTTATGGTACTTTAACTCCCTGCAGACACCCGCAAAAACTTAACTTATCAAACTTTAGCAAAGTATGACATGCTGGAGGCAAATATGTTTGTTTACCATGAGGTTGTGGTTGCAACTCCAAGTGAACACCCATCTCAACTAGATCTTTACGAGCACTTATACCATCCTTTGTTTTTCCTTTAATATTCAATAACGTTCTAATTATATTGTCACAAACATTTTTTCCGCATGCATTACATCTATGCAATGTCTAACATCTAACTTTGACCAATATGGAAGTTCAAAGAATATGGATTTCTTCTTCCAGATATTTTTCACAATATTTTTCTTATGTGTTTTTCCAAAAGTCACATTGACATTACAAACTCAGTTGTACACTTCCTCGCCAATTAAGGGTGGAGGTGCAATTTTGTCCTCATAAGATCCATTAAAAGCTTTCTTTAACCTACAATAAGGGTGACTACGTTTTTCAGGAACCTTAGATGCTCAATGTAAGAAGTTTTCCTCCCATGCTTCAATTGATGGTAACTTGTGTTCTCTTCAAATATGGGCAAGCATTATGTCCTTTAACACAGTAACCGCTTAAATTCTCATATGCTGGAAAATCATTAATGGTGCAAAATAACAATGCACGCAAATTAAAATTGACCTTCCCATATGCATCAAATACTTCAAGTCCTTGATCCCATTAAAACCTCATGTCTTCGACCAATGGACTTAAGTAAACATCTATGTCATTTCCAGGTTGTCTTGGTCCTGATATCATCATAGACAACATCATATATTTTCTCTTCATACACAACCAATACAACAAATTATAAATAATGATAAAAACAGACCACGAACTATGTTTGCTACTTAAATTACCGTAAGGATTCATACCACCTGTTGCAAGACCAAGTCTAAGATTTCTTGGGTCTCACCCAAACTCAAGATATAAATAATCAATTTTCTTCCATTGTGGTGACTCGACAACATGTTGTAACAATCCATCAAATTTCTTTCCATTTTCATGTGAGGTTTTTTGCATCATTAACATTAGCACACAAACATTTAAATCGGGAAATCATTGGACGATACCATAATTCTTTTGCAGGAGGACCTTTCTCACATAATCTTCCTCATTGCCATCATCCTTCACTTTGTATCGTGATACCCGCATCTTGGACACTTGTGTAATGATTCAAACTCTTTTCTATACAATATACAATCATTGGGACATGCATGTATTTTTTGGTGCACCATACCCATCTCTTCGCCTCATAATGACGGGTCAGCAATGTATTACCTTTTGTAAGCATTTCATGCAACAACTCAAGTAATTCAGTAAAGCTTTTATCAGTCCACGCATTTCTTGCCTTAATATTAATTAATTTTAATACTGCTGACAAACATGTGCAACTTTCATAGCCGGGATAAAGAGGTGTTTTTGAATCATTTTTCTAGGAATCACACATGTGTGCTTGCTGGAAACTATCTTGTCCAATATCACGAATCATGTCCTCCATGCGATCTTCAAAGTGTATATTAGAATATTCATAGTTAGATAGAGGTGTTACATTTACAAATTCACCATGCCATATCCACTTTATCTAACTCTACAAGAAACCATCACAAAGAACATGTTCTCATATCAACTTAATTTCTAATCATCTCCCATTCAAACAATTAACTCATAGACAAAAATATCTTCCATTTACAGCTTATACATTCTATTGGATAAATTGTAGAAATTCTTTGACGCCATTTTCATACACATCACTGATACGACTCATTTATCCAACTTCGATCCATGACTATGTAATAGAAAAACTTATCTATTGATGTCTCATAATTTTTAGCCGATGTATTATAAAACACAATACTCGTTGCCAAGGGTCGATCACCCTTGGACCCAATACCAAAGCATTCAACATATAAAAATTAAAACAACAATTCAAAAATTAACATATAGTATATTATATTTCAAACATAATACAATATAAAACACAATACACATTGTCAAGGGTCGATCACCCGCGGACCCAATACCAAGATGTTCAACATATAACAATTACCTAATTTGAAACATAATACATTATATTCCAAATACAATATAATAAAACTAATTATCTATATAAATAATTGTAAACGAAATAATAATTAAAATTAGAATTAAAACCTAGAGCGTGAACGGAGTTGTTATGGCAATGGAGACAATGTGGCGGTGACAGTTTCTGCAAGAGCGAGGACAAGAGCGCGACAACAATGGCGGAAGACACAACGACGATGGTAGTGGCAACGAAGAGGAAGAAAACACCAGAGAAGCGGTGTGATGCACTCACGATGCAGAGGACAAAATTAGAAGCGGTGGGGGTAGCAACAACAGTGGTGGTAGCGGTGTTCAGCAGAGTTGGCAGCAGTAATGGAGGCAAAGAGAAGCAAGAAAATGTAGGGTAGTGTAAACAAAGAGTGAGGGGTAATATATTTCTTTTAATATAAGGTAAAAATATATATTACACCGGTTATGAGTAATAATCGGTGTAATTTATCTTTTTATTAACTTAAACTTTTTTTTACTCTGAAATGACATATAGCATCGATTGGATAGCGGAACCAGTGTTATATGTATTTTTTAAAACTTTAAAAACATTTTTTTTAATCTGGAAATTACATATAACATTGATTCCTCTATCCAACTAGTGTTACATACATATAACACCGGTTTCTCCATCCAACCGTTGTTATATGTATTCCTAGAGATAATTTTTTTTTTTGGCTCTTAGTAGGACATATTACACCGATTCCTCTATCCAAACAGTGTAATATGTTCCAAATATGTACAAAAATGCCACCGCGTTTTTATTTACATTGGTTCTCATTTAACCAACCTAATAGGTCTTTGTACAAAACGTTATTTGTACTAGTGTAAGTTTGTGTAAAAACTAAATGAAAACAAAATAAAAGAGTAAAATAATTCAATTAAGAAAATTGGGATATGGGTAACCTTTCTCACTCATCCGTTAACATTCCATCTTGATTGACATTGATGCACATATACAAATTTTTCCTATTGATTCCTTGCATACAAAATTATTAAGAGAGTCTCCTAAATATCGATTCCTCGCATATTTATAAAAACTTCATATCATTAAGAACAAATGTTATAAAGCAATTAACATTTCAAATCTATTTCTAACATTCAAATATGTTAAGCATTATCATTTAAGTCAAATGCTTAAAAGTACTTTCCAGTCAAATCTAAGGATCAAAATCATGAGTAGTTTCAAGCTTTGAGAATAAAATGATAATACACATCATGAATCAAGAACTGAATATTATAGATAAATATTACCTCAATACATAAGAGTTTGAACAGATCACTCCCAATCCCAAAGAAAGGAATTAGCTACTGATGGTGGTTATTACAAGCATGGACAACAAGAAAAGAAGATATAGAGCATTTCTCCTTGACGACTGCTTCCTTTAGGGTTTCCTTCCTTTGGTTCCTCTCAAATGTCTAGGGTTATGTCTCACACCTTCTATTCAACCTAATTGGGCTTGGGCTATGTGACATCTTGCTTAAGTGAGATATTACTTGCTTAAGCGAGTTTTATGAGAAAAAATCCAACTTTACTATAGTGAACTCTCTTAAGCGAGTCTTGGGCGGGTTTTTAATGCTCTAACTTTGTCTTTTCTCCTTGTCGTTAACTTGTCCATTCTTCTTTATCCCTTTTATCTTCATTTTCTCCTAGATTCCATAAATTAACACAAATTTGGGAATAAATCGTTCATATTCATCTTATAATAAAAAAATATGTAAAAAGGTTCAAATTCCTAAATTAGGGATCGAATTATAACTATTTTATCAGTTAAAGTCCATAAGTGCCTATCTTTTTTGGATGGAATATTACAGAATTTTGACACTTATCAGTTGCATTCTATTTGACCATGTCAGATTTGACGATCATGTGATCAATGTAGACTTCCATGGTTTCCCCTGTGTTTTTTAAGCCAAAAAGCATAACTTCGTTATGAAAGCTTTTTGTCTTTGTTAGAAATTTAATTTTCTCCTTGTCCCAAAGTATATCGAGATCTATTATAGCCGAAGTAAGCATAAAGAAAACTCAACAATTTATAGCCAGCAACCTCGTCAACAAGCTGATTGATACTCCAAAACGAGTAAGCATCTTTTGGGCATGCTTTGTTGAGATCATTGGAGTTTGTACACATCTGTCACTATCCACTACTCTATTTAACAAGTACTATGTTTTCCAGTGAAGTGTTGTTTTGGACTTGATGGACAAAGCTTGCTTGCAACAACTTGCTCAACAACTATCCTTTTCTCCTTCCCCAGCCTTCATTTCTTTTACATTATTGGCTTCGCCTGTTTACATATGGAAAGCTGGTGAGCGATGACATGGGGATCTATTCCTAGTATATCCACAACCATCCATGCGAATAGATATTGGTTATTCATTAAGACTTTCATAATAAGTTCTTTGTCCACTTGTGACGAGTTGGACCCACGACGTGTGTTTTGCCCTCCGCTCCTACCTTTTAAAGGGGTTATCTCCTCCTTTGGTTCCATTATTGCATCTTCATTAAGTCTGGGATCTATTGGCCATGGTAGCCATTCAACTATTCCTGGTTGACCTTTCGTCTTGACATGCCATTTTGGGCATCATTTTCAAACTTGATATATAGCACTCTTGGGCCACCTTCTAATCGACATGCATAATCATGATGTCTTTAGTTTCATATGGGAATTTGATGACGAGGTAAGAGGTCGACACTATGGATCCAAGCTTCTAGAGTGAAAGTTGGCGAATGAGGACCTTGTATGAAGTGTTAGCATCAATAATGACGTACATAATCTTTTCTATCTTGTACATTCCACTCCTCTCATTGAATTTGTTGTATAAGGCAATGTATCCTCAAGTATCCACATGTTCTTATGAGAAGCCAACGATTTGCTCGTCATAAGGTATCATGACATCTTGTGATAGTCCACCGAGTTCCCATGACCTACTAATGTCTTCATTACCATGAATTTGGCGAGTTCAATCATAATGACCATGGGATCATCATGGTTGGGGTTGATGGCCTAAAAGTTATTGTTGGTGGACGTTATAGGTGGCATGCTTCTCCTGGTCCTTTCTACTATGGCGTTGACAAATTGAACTACTCCCATATGTCTCTTATGGGAAGAATTTGTTGTCCCACTTCCTCCAAATCCACCCTAGATTGATTTGATGACACCTCTTAAGGGCGTGCCTTGATCGTGGTCACGGTTATGGTCACCTTCCCTATGCGTAGGGCACCTCCTCTAGTTTTCTTGATAGTCAGTTACCCTTGATCAAGAATGGGGCTCTCTTTCATACTTTGGGATGGCAATGCGGGTTGGCTCACTCCATATTGACTTGTCGCGCATTGACCCGCAAAATGCGGGTTTAGTTGGCTCACCCCATTTAAGTAATGCAAACTCAATTTATTGATCCGTCTCACACAAAGGATGGCTGCATGTCTGTGGGTCAACCCGCATAAAACATTAAACTTTTATTAAAATAAAAAAAATGTCAATTTACTTGTAATATATATATATATATATATATATATATATATATAAAACAAAAATTGGAAGAGACAATTTTGTATTTTTTATTAGGGTGTTTCTTCCTGCACCCTATGAAATTTCTCATCCACCTCATCAATTTCGAAATTTAATTTCCATAACATAAAAGTCAATTTTGGAAAGGAAAATTTAAAAAAATATATATATATATATTCTAAAAATAACCTTTCTGGAACAACTAATTTACTTTTTGAAATCTAGAACAACTATTTTAACTTTTGAAATTTGATTTTTAGAATTAATGAGGTGCAAGAAGAAATTTGAAGGGGTGCAGAAAGAAACACCCTTTCTTATTAAGCGGGGCAGATTTAAGCGGGTCAGCGGGTCAAAATAGTGAGTTCGTCCCACATATTTCATAGCGAGGTGTGGACCAACCCACATGGCCTGCCCCGCATTAACCCCCTTATTACTCTTGACAAATTGACAAAGATATTTAATAAGATTTTAACTACTAAATTTAGAATGTAGGATAATTAGTAGTTAAAATCTTGATAATTAATTATATATAAGTTTAGAAATTATTTATAATTATTTATTAATAATATAAGGTACTTCAAAAATATCAATAATTTATAAAATATTATTTAATTTAATCAATATAGAATTGATTATATTTTATCTCTAAAATTTTATTTTTATTTAATAATTTTTTTATATCTTCTTCTTAGTACATTATAATATTAATTAACGATTTTTTAATTGATCTTTATCTTAGTCAATCCTTCTAATACGGACGAACAACATTCATTGAATTTGCAACGAACAAAAACTTCAATAATGTGATGTTTATTTGACGCAACATGCTTACGCATGGCGCCTTCACCGTTATCTTCGTTTTCTTTATTTCTTTTGGTGTATGTCACTCTATGTTGCCGTGACTCGGTACATAAATTAATAATTGATTATGTACTTAAGTGTGCTAATTCAATTATTGAATACTACAGTTATAGGAACGTGCGTGAACTTAAATTAATCAAGAATGAAAATTCCGTCAATAGTACGGTTATCTAAACGCGTGGACAAAATCACGCAAGCATATTATAAGATTTTCATTTAATTAAATGGCACTTACAAGATGTAAAGTATTTTCTATAATATTAGAGAAAGAACTTGGTGCAACCAAAGAATTTTATTTTCTTTTTTAACGTGAGAGAAGTAAAGAAAACACATCAATTTTCCTTTTAGTTTTTAATTTTAGGAAAAGGGGAAGAGATATTTTTTTCCATTTTTTGAAAATGTCCTTTTACCTATACATATAGTTTTTTTTAAAGGGGTATAAACTAGCTATTATTTAAAAAAAAAATCATTTTCTTTCTCTTACTTTTCATGAGTTCATACCTGGAACAGACTATTCTTTTCCCCTTTTATGATCAATTAAATTTACGTTTGACTTCAATGAAAATTTTAAAATTTAGTAAAATGTGATAAATCTTGGTGTATTATGCTTTACTTGCTGTTTACATGACAGAAATACCCAATTACTAATAATTTATTAATATTTGTTAGTATAGTTTTTTATAACAAAAATTAAATTATCCACATTGTAAATTTATAATACCGAGATTGTGACATTTATACTAAAAAATTATTAGAGAATGAATAGTATAAGATTTTGTAAGACACCAAATGAAATATATTTTAGTGTAAAATTATATGAATAAGATGTTTCCTAATATAATATATTCAATCATTTATTTATACAATAAAATTATTTTGAGTGATAGATTTTAATAATGAGCCAAAGCATAAAAAAGGTGAATTAAAGTGGTGTGACATGTAGCACGAGCAGATTGACTCTGACTTTGAAATTCCAAGTCTTTCCATCTTTGTCCTTCTCCTTCTCGGAAGGAGCAATTCTTTCAAAATACTCAGATGTCAGAACAGAACAATAATTTAAGTACTACAAATTAATAATGTTTCTGTTTTTGAACACGAGTCTAAAAATTTGGCGCATGAAACACGTTTTCGTCCAATGAAAGTTTTCAAGTCAGCAGCTGGTCGTAGTATGAAAAAAAAACATTAGTATTCGCGTCTGCCAAACCAAATACCCTACGTCAGAAATTTTTAACCTTTTCTAACCTAGAATTCTTCACAAATTTTAATTAATCAATTTGGAACACGTGAAAGAAGAATCAATTACTTTTAAAATACATGACTTTTTTTTGCTTTGTGCTGATGTGAAATTTAAAAAATTACTCATAAGTTATTTGTATAATTTTTCAAAATGTCTATAAATTACTTATGTTATACTATATGTCCAAATAATTGTTGAAACAATTGGTTCCATAAGATAGGGATTAAATGGAGTATGAATTCAAATTGATAATTTAAAGATAATAAAAAATAGCATCTAACAAGTAAGGAAAAGAAGAAAGTATGTATAAATTTATAATGCTACACCCTCTCACTTTAATTATTTCTAATTCTCTTAAGTAACACACACGCACACGCACACGCACACGCACACACACACAAACCCTAACCCTAAACCCTAAGTATTTAAAATAGGTTATCTTTTAATTCAGAAGATGTATTTCATTCAAATATAATCATGAAGGCGAATATACCAAGTATTCGAAAAGCCTCTCTTTTATATTTGAATTTTGAAGCCTTTTCAAAACCATTCAATTAACACATTGAGAGTGATTCAAATGAGTTAATAATATCAAAATGAGTTTTGAAAATATTTAAGAATCATTACAAATCAATTTAAGAACATAGAGATTAAGATTAGAAACTTTCCTATAACACGTTAAATTGTCTATCACAAAAAGATCTAATATGAAGATGTTTAGAGATCGTCTAACAAGTTATCCTGCACTGAGACTATCTAATGAATCTAACATAAAGAGACTATCTAACATGTTTAACATAGTGAGACCGTTTAACGTGTTTTGCACAATTAGACCGTCTAACAAGTTAAACATTGTAAAACTGTCTAACATGTTAAAACTGTACACTGCATAACAATCAAGTTTTGATACTTGCAATTTAACTTTGTTATACCTTTAACACATCTTATCGTGTTTGTTATAATCAAAATTCATAGACTCTCTTATGATGAGACCATGTAGCGAGTATTAGATCATCTACCAATATTTAGATTGTTGTCTATTATCTTAACAATAATATGTGTTTGTTTATTAAATTGATAAATGTTTTAAAGAACTTTGATTTTAGCACAAATAATACACTGCGTGATTAGTTAATTCTCCTATCAGCACCAAAAATTGTTGGATTAATTATTTGATGTTTTAGGATCACAAATCATTAACAACTTGTTGAATGATGTTATAGTAAGTTGACGAAAATAAAAGGGTCACTTACAAGCCCAATTGCATAGTCATATATTATTATAAGAAAATCATTAAATAGAAATCAATTTTAGAGACAAAAAATAATTAGTTGGTATATTGACTAAATTAGAGATTATTTTAGAGACTAAAACAATTTTTTGGTTTCTAAATTAGTTTATATTATTGTTAAATACTTTGTAAATTGGTATCTAATTAGCTACGTAGGTTTTAATTACCAATTATTTAGATTTTAAATTTGGTAGCAAAAACCTTGGTAACTAATTAAATATCAATTTAGAAACTATTTAACAATAATAGAAAACCATTTTTTTTTTTAGTTTTTAAAATGGTCTCTAACTTAGTCAATATAACAACTACTAATTTTTTGTCTCTAAAATTGATTTCTATTTAATGATTTTCTTGTAGTATATATATATATATATATATATATATATATATATATATATATATATATATATTAATGTAAAGTAGTTTGGTTGATATGGAGCAAGTATAATCAATGTATTGGAATAAAATTAGTTGCGTAAAATTTGTGTTGGTCAAGAGTGAATGCGAATTGTGTCGGTCAAACTCATGCAAAACCAATGCATAAAAGATATTGTGTGGGTGAGTCGATGTATGGAGAACGCAAAGAGAAAGTCAAAATAATAATAATAATAATAATAATTTCGCGTCGGTTAAACTGATGCATGAGACAAAATTAATTTGGAGTATACGTCGACCAAAACTGACGATACGTGTTAAAAAAAAATGATGCGTCGACTTTTAATTTTTTCTATTATATTTATAAATTTACTTATTTTAAATTTATTGAATTTATAATATTGTAATAAAGTGTTTAATATTATAAATATTTAAAGAAATTATTATTTGAAAAATTTAAAAAATAATTAAAAAAAGTAGAAAAATAATAATTGAGTAAAGAAAAAAAATACTTATTTAATTTTTGCAAATGTTATATAAAATATAAAATATGTATAAATTTAGGGATATAAATTTGACATGAAGTAATTAATGTAAAATTTAATGGATGTATTTAAAAATAAAGAAGCAATTATTGTGATAAAATTTAAAAGTAAACTTAAGAAAAGAAAAAGTCGGGGTAAAACCTTTGATTGGTACTAACTTTAAGAAAATATGAATCTCATAATATATGTAATGTATAAAGGAACAATTTATTTTGAAATCGAGATTTCCCTTTGATGTTCATTGTGGTTCAAAAGAGTTGACTTCCTAGAAATGAAGCATAAGGTTATTTTAAAGATTTATCTACAAAGTATATAATACAAACATTAAGACTGAGGGTGAGTGAGTAATTTATTCTTAATTGTTAGATTACTACAATATCCAAAGTTTTCCCAAACTTTACCACATGTTCTATAAATGCAAATTGAATATATAACAAAATTATTCTTTAACTATTGGACCTCCTTTCCATTTTTTTTATGGAGGAACATGTGACTAATCCAGGATACAAGTGTGTTTTACAAGCAACCATTTAGGACATAGCATGCAATCATTGAATTTTTTAATGTAAATATAGTAATAGTAATAAAAGAAATAACTGCATTAATACAGTTTCCCAATGCATTGAATAACAGATTCATACAATTTAGCTTCTTTTAATGTATGTCATTGATACAAACCATCTCGACAAACAAATGACTAAGGACTCAATAGACACTTCACAATTAAGTCAGTCATCTCAGCATCCAAGACAAGGTCCCACCAAACTTCAGAAGCACCTCAACAGAAGAAGAATTGGACATAGGTTAGAGCATCAAATGTTCTTTCTTCTGGTCTTTTTAAAAGATAAATTTATGTAAGTAAATTGGGCTCACTTTGGGGGTCCAAATAGAAGAATAAGCTAGAGTAGGGTGTGCTCAGTAATTTGAGTAGGGTGTACTTAATAATTTGGGCTTGTGCTAAGCCCACCTTTCATGATATGTGCACCTAGGTTTAGGGTTTCTTTGACCTACCTTCTAGAAGGTTTTTCACAAATGACACCCCTACCCCTCTCACTCTTGCTCCCCAAGTCACTCTCTCCTATATAAAGGGTGCCTCGCCTCATGTATTATTACACTTGAATTTGAATAGAAAAGAAACTCTGTTAGAGTGTTAAGTGGGTCTTGAGTGTTCTCTTTTTGTGGGTCTTATCTTAGGTGTTTTTGCACTTCATGTGGTAGCTCTTCACCACTCATCTTGGATTTTTCCACCACTCCAAGTGGCGTGACCACCGTCATCATCCATAAGCTTCCTCTATTTGTTCATCTCTTCCTTCCTTGCGCCATTTCCATTCCTCTTATATTCTTGTGTTCTTCTTTTTCTTTTTTGGTTTTTTCATCTTATTGATTTCCATTATATGCTTTAATTTCACACCCTTTCATCATCATCACCATATAATTGTGTTTTTTGTTTGCCATCTAGAAGTGAACCTTCACACTTACTTAACCACTTGGTTAAGTTCGTGTCCAGTGTGAATCTTCTTTGGGTTTCTCACCATATTCTTCTAATCTTAAAATGCATAAACAAAAGAGTAACCCATAAAATGTGCAATCCTAAAATCAACTCACATCATGTGTATCACTTGGCTATTTAGTAAAGGATGGAAAAAAATTTAATTCACTCAAGGAATATTTGAACTCCAAAAGGTCTACACTTGGTAACAACACTTCAAGTGAAAGTGGTCAAAACTCTTATCACTTGCTTACCAAAGAACCCTAACAAAACTAAAGAAAGATTTGAAGACAAGCGCTTGCTCTAAGACAACGGCTACCACTAATAGTCGCCTTTGTTTACCAAGCGCTTTGGTCTAAAATGGTGCTTTAACTCGTATCCGCCGTTTTAGACTTGCTTTAATTTTGAAAATGCTATCGCGTTTTGATGGACAACGTTTGACAGTAGAAGCGCTATCAATGTATTGTTGTAAATGGATCTTTTTGCACTAGTGACATTATCTTCAAGAGAAATTGGAAAAGAGGGTTTTTAGTATAAGATGGAAATAATGGAGGGAAATAAAGTGGTAAATGAAGATATTAAGCCTTAATATAAGAGGACTATGTGATCATGTTAAATAAAGGTATTTAAAATAAATAATCAGTAAGGAATGAGTTGAAATGATATGTATTTAAGAAACAAGAACACAAATGGTTAGTAAAGAAAAATTATTATAGAGTTCAACACAGAACAAGTGGGATTCTAAGCATATGGATAAAGGATAAGTTTAAATGCAAAAAATAAATTAGTTCTTAGGGCTTTTTAGTTGGTGCATGCATGTGGGGGGAGGACAATATTCAGGTAATAGTAGTAAACATATATTCATCTCGTGTTTACACATAAAGAGAATAATGTGGGAAGAAATAACTGTAACGCCCCTCAATATCTTATTCTTATTTATAGAATAAAATAAAGGTAAAACAATAATATTAAAATTAATATATGCATATATAATAAAATACATCCATCAGTACATTGTATTTCAAAATAATATCCCTTCTCTAGGGAATTTTAATACATAATCATCCAGTTTTCAAAATAAAATAAACTACAGCACAAGAACAGGCGATCTCCTTGTCCATCCACTCACTAAGGGGCTCCACTGCCTGCAACATCATCTGCTCCCGTGTAATTTACACACGATCATCACAGTTTTAAAGAAAACAAACACAAAGCAAAACGCAGGGGTAAGCTAGATATTTTTAAAACTTTAAAACATGAAACTTGATATTAACGTAAACCATCCAATATTCACACATTTCACAATTCTCTCAAGTGTCATTCATTTCACATAATCCATCAAGTGTGTATCAATAATTTCAATATTTTTCTTTCTCACGTCAGACTTCCACTGACTCATCACACACAGACACTTGACACTACTTCCGGAAGACTCGTGCATTGACTAGACTCAGAGATCTGCACCTGTCATACTACATTGCTGTAAAGTTCCCACAGCTATGCGCATAAACATAATCTCAATCTCAATCTCATCACTCTCCTAGTATGACAGGGTTAATCCATACAACAGGTCAAGTAGTTATCTTTCAAACCACTTACCCATACATATGAACCTCCATCGACTCTCAACGCCTGAATAACTTCATCTATATGATTCCATTATATCAGGAGAGTCAGGATATCTCATTATAGAAATCACCAATCAATGCACATTCTACAACAATCTTACACGGTATTTTCTTTCCTGAAAATACTATGCCTTGATTCCACATTCACAACATTCAACACATCATACAACACTTAAATGAACGATTCCAATCACAGCAACAATCATTCCAAGGTTCAGATTTTCGAATATCACATGCATTTCACATTTCAATCTCAAACAGTTTCAAACGACACTAAAACAGAGGAGTTCGAAATCAACATTAAAACCGGCGATCACGTCGCCCCACACATAAAAACAGAGCATCGTGAAAAAGAATATGAAACCGGCGACCACGTCGCCCTCACTTCAGAACCTACTCGCCTAAAGTTTTTATAAACGAAAGTGCTAGCTTCCCTTACCTGAACTTGCGCAAAATCACCAAGAGCTCCAAAACCCACCAAAGCTTAAAGATGCCTTAACTCTATTCTAGCGTCCGGTTTGGAGAACTTGCAGAGAACCTCCCAGGTGCTCTATGGTAGTCGCCGGTAGCCAACTGGTGCGCTAGGACGTCTGAACGTATGGAGAAGGAGAGGGAAGAAACAGGGAACCAAAGCTAACTCACTCAATCACTCTCGAACCACAGCAACGTCCACTGCCTCCCAGGAGTGAGTTTTGAATCCAAGCCAACTTGCCCAGAAATGCCGCTGCCACCCGCCCACTCTGCAGGAAAGCTTGCGTGCACACTTCCTTGAACAGTATGACCACGTGGGTTTCTGCGCATACCAACTCTCTGATGCTAACTATTCTGAAACACCCTTTTTGTCTACGTGTCGCGCGTGCAGGACGTCTCATGCTGGGAGCCTGGGTCCCACCTTATCTGTGTGAAACATGACATCGCGCGATAACCTTCCACCGATGACTCATCCTGGCGGACGACCGATGTCTCTCCCTGGAAGACGACCGATCTCTCTCTCTGGAAGACGACCGATGTCTATCCCTGGCGATGACCGCATGTCTCTCGCCCTGGCGATGCCCGCATGTCTCTCGCCCTGGCGATGCCTGCATGTCTCTCGCCCTGGAAAAGGGTGATTCCCGGGTGATCAGGTCACACCCAGGGGGTTCTTTCAGTGGGAAGGCCAAGGTGCAGCACCCACAAAGCAAGCCCTATGCGAGACCTCCACCACATCGGGCAGGAGCAGCGTCATCCCAGTTGCAGCAGCAACAATCTTGGAAACCCAAATGTTTCCATTGTGGCGGACCACACACATCCAATGCGTGCTTCAAGAGGAGTTCAGAGAGAAGGTGTTACACCTGCCAAAAGATGGGGCATGTTGCTAGAGAGTGCCCTAACAGGAATGGGGCGACTCAACCCACTGGTTCTCAGCAGTTGAGAAACGAAGGCAGCAGACCTCAGGCAACAGGGAGAGTGTTTGCCATGTCGGGAGCAGAAGCGTCTCAGTCAGGTAACCTCGTGCAAGGTGTTTGTTTTATAGCTGGTAGAGGTGTGAAAGCCTTGTTTGATTCTGGAGCGACACACTCCTTTGTGTCAAGCCTGTGTGTAGCCGAGTTGGGCCTTCTAGTGAAGGAGTTACCTTTCGAACTGTTGGTCTCTACACCTGCGTCAGGACAGGTGTTGACCTCGACGGTTTGCCCCGAATGTCCAGTGATAGTAGAGGGACGCAGATTCAAAGTGAACTTGATCTGCCTACCTCTTCAGGACCTGGATGTTATCCTGGGAATGGATTGGCTATCTGCCAATCATGTTCTCATAGACTGCGGTAGTCAGAAGATAACGTTTCCAGACCTCCAAGAGTCAGATGTGATATCTGTTCAGCATGGGTGGTCAGAGTTGGAAAAAGGGGCGAGGTGCTTCGTGATTCTAGCTCGGTTGGAAGTGAAGAATGAAGGGGACGTAAGCAGGATACATGTGGTGAAAGATTTCACGGATGTATTTCTAGAAGAAGTACCTGGATTACCTCCTAAGAGAGAAGTGGAATTCTCTATTGATTTGGTACCTGGAGCTGGACCAGTGTCAATGGCACCTTACAGGATGGCTCCAGCCGAGTTGGCAGAATTAAAGAAGCAAGTGGAAGAGTTGTTGGAGAAACAATTCATCAGACCCAGTGTATCTCCATGGGGGGCTCCAGTGCTCCTAGTTAAGAAGAAGGATGGAGGGTCTCGGTTGTGTATAGATTACAGGCAGTTGAACAAGTTGACCATTAAGAACAAGTACCCCCTACCTAGAATTGACGATTTGATGGATCAAATACATGGGGCTTCGGTGTTCTCAAAGATTGATCTGAGATCGGGGTACCACCAAATTTTGGTAAAAGCTGAAGATGTTCAAAAGACAGCTTTTAGGTCTCGTTATGGGCACTATGAGTATGTGGTGATGCCGTTTGGAGTAACAAATGCTCCAGCTCTGTTCATGGACTACATGAATAGGATTTTTCGCCCTTTCTTGGATAAGTTTGTGGTAGTCTTCATAGACGACATACTCATTTACTCAAGGACCGAGGAAGAACATGAAGAACATCTGAGGATAGTATTGGAGATTCTGAGGGAGAAGCAACTCTATGCCAAGTTCTCTAAGTGTGAGTTCTGGCTGAAGGAAGTCAACTTCTTAGGACACGTGATATCTGCCCAGGGGATCTCGGTGGATCCAGCCAAAGTGGAGGCAGTGCTTCAGTGGGAACGTCCTAAGACAGTTACCGAGATAAGGAGTTTTGTGGGCCTAGCTGGCTACTATCGGCGGTTTATTGAGGACTTTTCCAAGGTAGTGGCTCCTTTAACACAGTTGACCCGCAAGGATCAACCTTTTGCTTGGACCGACCGATGTGAGCAGAGCTTCAGTGCTGGTAATCCCAGAGGTAGGAAGACCTTTTGATGTCTACTGTGACGCTTCACATCGGGGTTTGGGATGTGTTTTGATGCAAGAGAAAAGAGTGGTTGCATATGCTTCAAGGCAACTCAAGGTTCATGAGAGGAACTATCCTACTCATGATTTGGAGTTGGCGGCTGTGGTGTTTGCCTTGAAGATTTGGAGGCACTATTTATATGGAGCTCGGTTCCAGGTGTTCAGTGACCATAAGAGCCTGAAATACCTATTCGATCAGAAGGAACTAAACATGAGACAAAGAAGGTGGATGGAGTTTCTAAAGGACTACGATTTTCAACTCATGTATCATCCAGGGAAGGCCAATGTAGTGGCAGATGCTTTGAGTAGAAAATCAATACAAGTAGCCACCATGATGATGGAAGAGCAGAAACTGATCGAGCAGTTCAGAGACTTAAACCTTGGGGTAGAATTTCACGTAAATCACATTAGTTGTAGTAAGCTGGCTATAACTAATGACTTCCTTGAAATGATAAGGGATAAGCAGTTGGAGGACCCTAGTCTGAAGCGTACTGTGGAGTCACTAGGGACCGACCAGGCTAAAGACTTTGTGATGGGCGATGATGGGATCTTGAGATTTAATGGCAGAATTTGCATACCTGCAAATGAAGAGTTGAAGAAGATGATCCTAGAGGAAGGTCACAAGGGTCGCCTTAGCCTACATCCAGGCATGAACAAGATGTACCATGACTTGAAGGAGTCATTTTGGTGGTCGGGCATGAAGAGAGACATCGCCCAGTATGTTACTACCTGCTTGACGTGTCAGAAGGCAAAGGTAGAACATCAAAGACCTGGCGGGTTGTTACAGCAACTGGATATCCCTGAGTGGAAATGGGACAGCATTGCCATGGATTTTGTTACCCATTTACCCAGATCGGTGAAGGGTCATGATGCAATCTGGGTCATAGTAGATCGGCTGACGAAGAGTGCCCACTTTCTTCCAGTAAATTTGAAAATGCCCTTGGCCAAGTTGGCACAGTTGTACATCAAAGAAATAGTGAGGTTGCATGGAGTGCCTTCCAGCATTGTTTCGGATAGAGATCCCAGGTTCACTTCACGGTTTTGGCAGACCTTACAAGATTGCTTGGGAACCAAGTTGAGAATGAGCTCGGCATATCATCCTCAAACAGATGGACAGTCAGAGAGAACGATCCAGTCCTTGGAAGATCTGCTGAGGACGTGTGTCTTGGACCAATTGGGAAGTTGGGATGAGGTGTTGCCGCTGGTGGAGTTTACTTATAATAACAGTTACCACGCCAGTATTGGGATGGCACCATATGAAGCCTTGTATGGGAGGAAATGCAGAACTCCCTTATGTTGGTACCAGGAGGGCGAAGCAGTCTTGGTTGGGCCATAGTTGATTCAGCAGACAACCGAGAAGGTGAAACAGATACAAGACAGAATGAGAGCATCTCAAAGTAGGCAGAAATCCTATGCAGATCAGAGGAGAAAACCTTTGGAGTTTGCTGCTGGAGACCATGTGTTCATGAGAGTGACACCAACCAAGGGTGTAGGACGGGCGATCAGATCAAAGAAGTTGTCCCCTAAGTTCGTGGGACCATATCAGATCTTAAGGAGGATTGGTCTAGTGGCTTAT
The DNA here is from genome assembly GCA_013389735.1 of Phaseolus lunatus. Taxonomy (NCBI): domain Eukaryota; kingdom Viridiplantae; phylum Streptophyta; class Magnoliopsida; order Fabales; family Fabaceae; genus Phaseolus; species Phaseolus lunatus. The sequence goes on from CM023867.1 coordinate 12,073,943, forward strand.
GAGATCGCCCTACCTCCCCATTTAGCGAATCTGCATAATGTCTTTTACGTATCACAGCTGAGGAAGTACATGGCAGACCCTAGTCATGTGCTGGAAGTGGACGATGTGCAGATCAGGGATGACTTGTCCTTTGAAGCGAAACCAGTCAGGATTGACGATCGGCAAAGTAAACAGCTCAGAGGCAAGACCATCAACAGGGTGAAAGTGGTGTGGGATGAGAGGTCGGGTGATTCAACTTGGGAGTTAGAAGAACCCATGAGAGAAGCCTATCCATACCTCTTTTCCTTGTAATTCAATTTTCGAGGACGAAAATTTTTCTTGTTGGGGAGAATGTAAGGACCTGTAAAATTAAATTGGAATAAAAGGGTATATTTTAAATGAATTCTAAGTATGTTTTTATTTAAAATAAAAAAAGGAATGGAAAGTGTAGCTTAGAAGACTATAAGATCGCCTGGTTAGTACATAATCGCCTGTCGCCTACTACACATGATCGCCAGGGCGCGAGGCATGCGGACATCGCCAGGGCGCGAGGCATGTGGACGTCGCCAGGGCGCGAGAGACATGCGGACATCGACAGGGAGCGAGGCATGTGGACATCGCCAGGGCGCGAGGCATGTGGACGTCGCCAGGGCGCGAGAGACATGCGGGCGTCGCCAGGGATAGACATCGGTCGTCTCCCAGAAAGAGACATCGGTCGTCTTCCAGGGCGAGAGAGATCGGTCGTCCGCCAGGATGAGTCATCGGCGGAAGGTTATCGCGCGATGTCGTGTTTCACACAGATAAGGTGGGACCCAGGCTCCCAGCATGAGACGTCCTGCACGCGCGACACGTAGACAAAAAGGGTGGTTCAGAATAGTGACATCAGAGAGTTGGCATGCGCAGAGACACACGTGAAGCGTGCACGCAAGCCTTCCTGCAGAGTGGGTGGTGGCAGCGGAAATTGTGGACAAGTTGGTTTAGATTCAAAAACCCACTTCTGAGAGGTAAAGAACGTTGCAGTGGTTCAAGAGTGAAAGAGTGAGTCTACCTTCATCCTTCTCTTTGCTCTCCTTCGCGCTGCGTTTCAGACAACCTCAAGCACCAGTACAACGAGCGACGACTGCCCTTGGAGCACCTAGGAGGTTCTCTGCAAGTTCTACAAACCAGACGCTAAAACAGAGCTAAGACACCTTTAAGCTTCGGTGGGTTTTGGAGCTCTTGGTGTTTTGCGCAAATCCAGGTAAGGGAAGCTAGCACTTTACATTTATAAAAACGTTAAGCGAGTAAGTTCTGAAGCGAGGGCGACGTGGTCGCCGGTTTTCATATTTCTTTTCACAATGCTCTGTTTTTATGTGTGGGGTGACGTGGTCACCGGTTTTAACTTTGTTTTCGAAATCCCCTGCTTTTGAATGAGATCGCCGGTTTTGGCGTTGTTTTTCGAACTCCCCTGTTTTAGTGCTGTTTGAAACTGTTTGAGATTTAAATGTGAAATGCATGTGATATTCGAAAATCTGAACCGTGGTATGAATGTTGCTGTGACTGAATCGTTCATCCAGTGTTGTATGATGTGTTGAATGTTGTGAATGTGGGATCAAGGCATAGTATTTTCAGGAAAGAAAATACCGTGTAAGATCGTGTGTAATGTGCATTGACTAGGGGCTTGTCTAGAAGGAGATATCCTGACTCTGCTGATATAATGGAATCACATAGATGAAGTTATTCAGTTGTGGAGAGTCGAAGGAGGTTCATATGTATGGGTAAGTTGTTTGAAAGAGAACGAGCTTGACCTGTTATATGGATTAACCCTGTCATACCGGGAGAGTGATGATATTGAGACTATGTATGCGCATGGCTGTGTGGATTTCACAGCGACCCTGTGTGGATTTCACAGTAGTGTGGTATGACAGGTGCAGATCTCTGAGCCTGAGTCAACGCACGAGTCTTCCGGAAGTAGAGTCATGTGTCTATATGTTATGAGTCAGTGGAAAGTCTGACATGTGAACCATGAGTATTGAATGTATTGGATAGGCACTTGACGAGTTTGTGGTATAAGGGGACGTTGATGGTTGAAAATTGATATAGGGTATGAATGGTGTGAAGATTTATATTTTCTACTGATATAAAGTTTCATGTTTAAAATTTTGAAAAATATCTAGCTTACCCTTTTATCTGATATTGTGATTGCTTTCTTAAACCTGTGATGATCGTGTATTTTGCATGGGAGCAGACGAGGTTGCAGGTAGTAGAGCTCCTCAGTGAGTGGACGCCGGTAGGAGATCGCCCGTTTCTGTTTCTGTTAGGCGATCACCCTTTTTCTGTTGTCTGATAGGAGATCGCCCTTTTCTTCTGATAGGAGATCGCCTGTTTGTCTTTTTGCTGTATTTTGTTTAAGTTTTGGAAATTGACCGATTATGTATTAAACTCCCTGTGAGGAGAAACTTCATTACATATATATAATTATGTTCACTTCAATATATTTGTTTACCTTTATTTTATTATATAAATATGAAAGGATTTTGGCGGGATGTTACAGATGCACCTCGTCGCAGCGCAAGAAGTATGCGCGTTCAGTGATGACAGTGGAAGCATGTGAGGAAGACCACTTCCCAGACATCGACCTCATGTTCACAAAGGCAGATCGCCTGGATGTCGTCCCTCACGACAACGATCCAGTGGTGATATCAATGGTTACAGTGGGGAGAAGGGTGCACCGGGTCCTCGTCGATCAAGGAAGTTTAGCTGATGTTATGTTCTGGTCAACCTTTAACAAGTTACAGTTGTTTCCATATTAGCTAAGGCCTTATACTGGCTGCTTGTATGGGTTCGCAGGTGACCAGGTTGAGGTGCGAGGATATATAGAGTTGAGGACCACTTTTACTGATGGGGTGGCCTCTCGCACCGAGAACATCAAGTATCTGGTCATCAACACCCCATCAGCCTACAACATGTTGTTGGGCAGGTCAGCCTTGAATAGACTGGGAGTCGTAGCGTCGACAAGGCACATGAAGATGAAGTTGCCCTCAATGGAAGGAGTGGTGATCACCATAAGGTCAGATCAGAAGGAGGCTAAGAAGTGCTACGAGAATAGCCTCAAGACGAGAAGGGGAGTGTGCACGGTGACCACCCAATCACCGGGTGGAGAATACGATGATACTGACCTGTCCCGAGGAGACATCGGGGTCACACAACCAGAGGTCACCTGAGAGAGATGACCGGAGCCAGCGGAGGAGGTGGTAGAAAGGGAGATTGGAGGCAAGATGTTCAAACTTGGCAAATCCCTACGCCAGGAGACACAAGACCAAATAGCGGGAGTCATAGAACGGCATATGGACGCTTTTGCTTGGTCTGCCTCAGATATGCCAGGTATTGATCTAGACTTCTTATGTCATCGCCTTGCATTGAATCCCCAAGCTAGACCTGTCCGACAGAGGAGGCAAAAGTTCAATGAAGAAAGGAGGCAGGTGATCAGGGAAGAGACACAAAAGCTGCTTAAGGCTGGTCACATACGGAAGATCCAATACCCTGAGTGGCTAGCGAATGGGTGTTGGTGAAGAAGGCCAATGGGAAGTGGTGGATGTGTGTGGACTTCACTGACCTCAATAAGGCCTGCCCAAAGGATTCTTATCCTCTACCGAGTATTGATGCGCTGGTAGATAACGCCTCAGGGTGCAAGCTACTTAGCCTTTTGGACGCCTTTTCTGGGTATAACCATATCAAGATGCACCCAATGGACGAAAACAAGACAGCGTTTATGACCGAGCTGTCCTGCTACTGCTACACAGTCATGCCATTTGGGCTGAAGAATGCGGGTGCCACCTACCAAAGGCTGATGGACAAGGTCCTTGCACCCATGATAGGGCGCAACGTGCAGGCCTACATGGATGATATGGTGGTGACACCCCAGGTGAAAGATCAGCACGTCGTTGATTTGGAGGAGCTATTCACTACAAAAAATGTGTCTTTGGGGTAGAGGCAGGCAAATTCCTCGGTTTCTTGCTCACCGAACGAGGGATTGAGGCCAACCCAGACAAATGCACGGCGATCTTAGCCATGAGGAGCCCGACGTCAGTCAAGGAAGTGCAACAATTGACAGGTCGAATGGCTGCCCTTTCCAGGTTTGTGTCAGCCGGGGGTGATAAGGGTCACCCTTATTTCCAATGCTTGAGGAGGAACAATAGGTTCTTGTGGACCCAGGAGTGTGAAGAAGCATTCCTCAAGCTGAAGCAATATCTGTCCAGCCCACTAGTGCTGTGCAGACCACAGATCGGCACCCCATTGCGCTTATACTTTACGGTCACCGAAAGGGCGGTGAGTTCAGTGTTGGTGCAGGAACAGGACCAAACTCAAAAGTCTATCTACTTTGTTAGCAAGGTGCTGCAAGGGCTCGAGGTGAGGTACCAGGCCATTGAAAAGGCAGCCTTGGCCGTTGTGTTCTCAGCGTGTAGGCTACGTCATTACTTCCAGAGCTTTACAGTGGTGATGATGACATACCTGCCCATCAGGAAGGTCTTGCAGAAACCAGATGTAGCAGGGAGGATGGTACGTTGGGCAGTGGAGTTATCTGAGTTCGACATACAGTATGAGCCCAAAGGCCCAATCAAGGGCCAAGTTTATGCAGACTTCGTAGCCGAGATGTCCTCGACAGAAACCCAGGAGGAAAGACCTGACTTCAGATGGGTGCTCTCGGTAGATGGGTCTTCCAATCAGCAAGATAGTGGGGCAGGGGTGATCTTGGAAGGACCGAAAGGGCTGTTGATCGAGCAAGCTCTACGGTTTGCCTTCAAGGCCAGCAACAACCAAGCTGAGTATGAGGCTTTAATCGCTGGAATGCTGTTGGCTAAGGAGATGGGAGAACAGAGTCTTCCGGCAAAGAGTGACTCCCTATTGGTCATAGGCCAGGTGGCGGGAGAGTACCAGGCCAAAGATCCTCAGATGGCCTCCTACCTAGAGTATGTCCAGGTGTTAAAGAGTTCCTTTGCAGATTTTGAATCGGTACATGTGCTCAGAGATCAGAATGCCCGAGCTGACTTGTTGGCAAACCTCGTAAGCTCGAGCAAGGGTGGCAGGCAGAGGACAGTTATCCAGGAGACCCTAAGGGCACATCGCACCTATACAGTTGACAACCTGGTAGGACTCCATCAGATCAGCCAGACAGACGGTGGGAGGAGGAGTCATCGGTCGTTGACCCAGGAAACTTTGAAGAAGCCAAGGGTCAACGCGTATGTGGCACTGGAGGAGACACCACCACAGGTATGCTTGTTGCAGAGTGGGGAAACGTGGATGACACCCTACAAGCGCTACTTGGCTTATGGGATGTTGCCCATAGAGCCAACAGAGGCGAGGAAGGTGAAAAAGAACTCGACTAAGTACACACTCATTGATGGAGAGTTATACAGGCATGGGTTTACGCATCCCATCCTGGTGTGTGTGCATGGTGAGTAGTGTGTGCGTATAATGGCAGAGCTCCATGAAGGAATATGTGGGAGCCACATAGGAGGTCGTGCTTTGGCATCTAAGGCCATTCGAGCAGGATATTACTGGCTAACCATGAGGGAGGATTGCACAAAGTATGCACAAAAGTGCAAACAATGTCAGTTACATGCAGATTGGCACAAGGCGCCTCTAGAGGAGCTCAGATCTATATACAGCCCTTGGCCATTCCACACCTGGGGAATTGACATCCTGGGGCCCTTTCCTTTGGCTGTGCGGCAGATGAAGTACCTTGTAGTTGCCATAGAATATTTCACAAAATGGATCGAGGCTGAGCTAGTAGCACAAATCACAGCCCACAAGATCCAGCACTTCGTGTGGAAGAATATAGTGTGTCGTTTTGGTGTACCCAAGCGTTTGGTGTCTGATAATGGCACCCAGTTTGCAAGCCAACAGTTGGGGAAGCTGTGTACAGAGTTGGGGATCAAGCAGGTGTTTGCATCAGTCGAGCATCCCCAAACTAATGGGCAGGTCGAGTCGACCAACCGAGTCCTACTCAGAGGGCTGAAGAGAAGGCTGGAGAAGGCGAAGGGGATTTGGGCTGAGGAGGTTCCCAGAATTGTATGGGCCTATCATACCACTCCTCAGTCCACCACCAAGGAGACCCCTTTCAGTTTGGTGTACGGTTCAGATGCCATGATTCCTGTAGAGATCCAGGAGAGCTCACCACGTTTCTAGAACTTCGTAGCTGAGGAATCCAACGAGGAAAGGAAGGTGAATTTAGATCTCTTGGATGAAGTTAGGGAAGAGGCAGGAATCAAAGCCGAAGCGTTGAAGAGGAGAGTTGAGCTCAAGCATAGTTCCAAGTTGAGAGCTCGGCAGTTCCAGGTGGCTGACCTAGTCATGCGGAAGGCATCTCCCTACCAGATAGAGAACAAGCTATCCCCTAAATGGACTGGTCCCTTTAGAGTGACAGAGGCCCTGGGAATGGATCATATAGGCTTGAGACTCTAGAAGGTGGTCCGATTCCTCGTACATGGAATGCGACTCACCTGAAGTTTTATTTTAGTTAAAATTATGTAACATTTTACACAGTAAGGGGACACTTTTTTTTCCCTTTTAAGGGTTTTTAATGAGGTCACCCAATAAAATTTTCAGTTAAAGATATATCTTTGAATGTATTTGTACAATGCAGTTCGAACCTGTCATTTGGGGTTAGAGGTCTCGCAAGTGGGAAGGTAGGTTCGTAGAGAACACCTCCCCTTCGAGTGAGAACTCCCAACTTGAACAGAAAGGTTCACCAGCTAAATCCTCCTTCGCCTATGAGCGATGTGAGGTCAGTTCGAACCTGTCATTTGGGGTTAGAGGTCTCGTAAGTGGGAAGGTAGGTTCGTAGAGAACACCTCCCCTTCGAGTGAGAACTCCTAACTTGAACAGAAAGGTTCACCAGTTAAATCCTCCTTTGCCTATGAGCGACATGAGGTCAGTTCGAACCTGTCAGTTGGGGTTAGAGGTCTCGTGAGTAGGAAGGTAGGTCCATAAGGAACACCTCCTCTTCGAGTGAGAACTCCCAACTTGGACAGAAAGGTTTATTCAGCGAAATCCTCCTTTGCCTTTGGGCGATGTGAGGTCAGTAAGGACTCGTCAGATTGGGTTAGTAGCCTTGGAAGTGGGAAAGGAAGGTTCATAGAGAACGCCTCCCCTTCCGAGTGAGAACACTAAGGACGTACCAGTGAAATCCTCCTTCGCCTATGAGCGATCAGAGGTCAGCTCGAACCTTTCGTGTGGGGTTAGAGGTCTCGACAGTTGGAAAGTAGGTTCGTATAGAACACCTCCTTTTCGAGTGAGAACTCCCAATTCGAACAGAGGGCTCACTAGTGAAGTCCACCCTCGCCTAAGGGCGATGGGTGGTCAATTGAAATTCGTTAGCTTCCTCATCTGCCTTGAGCAAGGAAGGGTCAGGTGTATACAAATTGGAGTTGGAGTCTTCACGGGGTAAAGATATGGGCGATGATGAGATAGGTGAGGTACTTTTCATCAGAGAAGTTCTTATGAAGTCTTCTCCATGGTATGATCACCTGTCCTAGCGAAAAGTAGAGCTCATAACGACTTAGCAGAGTTAAGCATGCTACCTATGGGTTGATTCTATGAGTCAAGCGTGCTACCTATGGGTCGATTCTATGCTGAGGAGGGAACTCAACCAAGTATGACAAAACAGCCAGACAACAATAGAGATACCAATACAAGTAAATTGATGCGTAAATTCAAACAAGTATATAAATGTGTTAAATATATTAGAAGTTAGTTACAAGATGTTTAGCGATGAGATACAACTGCTAAGAAGACCTATCTAGGCACTATTTACTCGTCGACTACCTGTTTTGATATAGAGTATGGCGAGAGGTCCATCTCAGGATGCATGCAGGCAAACTGAGCAAGGGCATCGCCAAACCCCTCCTCATAGGCGTCGGTGGCATCTTCAGTGAGCTCAGCCTCGGTCTTCTTAAGCGGCTCGGTTTGTTGGGCAAGTTCCTCCTCAACTCTGCCCAGCTAAACCTCTTGGCTTGTAGCCCTTTCCTCCAGCTTGGTCATCTTAGTTTGAGCCCCCTTCAGCTGCTCTTCCAGTTCGATGATCTTGTTGCGAAGGGGGAGGATTTTGGCCTCAAGTTGGAGGGACTCCTGCCCCTTGGAGAAGAGGAGCTTATTGGTCTCCTTCTCTGATTGGCGGAGACTGCCCAGCTCCTGGTTTAGGGCAGTCTCGCGCTTGGCAGCTTGCTGAAGTTGGAGCTCCAAGTCTTTCTTTTGCTCCAGCTCTCTCTCCAGATTTGCAACCTTTTCTAGCAGCTCTGCCTCAGCATTTCCCTTGACCAGGAGGAAGTTGGAGGTGGCAAGGAACTCCCCAAGACCATGACTGATTAGGTCCCCTAGAGAGTTCCTGTCCATGGCCTCCATCGCAGCTTGCCCAAGCATTTGAGCGAGAGTCCGCTGGAAGAGAGGAGGCAGTTCAGGAGTAGGAAGTGCTTGGCTAGTTGAAGGGGCACTCTCCCCTCCACCCTCGAGCGCCAAGAGTGGCTCGGGGGGAGATGAAACACTGGGAGGGTGCTCCCTAAAGGAAGGAGGTTGCCCCTCTGTTGCAGAAGAGGTCTCTGCACCAACTTCCACCCTCTTTCTCTTGAAAACGAGATCAGAACAGGTGTCTTCGTCTTCAGAGATCACCACTGCGGCTGCCCTTTTTGATTTATCAGAAGTTGGACCTGGGGCAACCATAGCAGGTGAAGAAGGGCCAGCAGGGCCTGAGCCATCTGCTGTGCGGCGACTTAGCAGGTCATCCAGCCTCTTCTTCTTCTCAGAGTCCAATATCATATCTGCAATGAACAACAAGCAAAGGGTGAGAAGAGTCATGCATACAACACAAGTGTTGTCAGATGAGAGATAAAGGCAATGTACTGATATAGACGCTGAGGGTTTCAGCATCATATTCGTGCCTAATCAGCTGGGTGGTGTCAAACACCACACCCCAGCTGGAGAGGAGTTGGCACACATCGCGGTCAAAGGGCGTCGGCTCCTTGAGTCCGCGGGGCTTCTTGAGCTTTAACTTCTCCACCCAATACAATGGGAACCCATCAAGCATGGTGGAGTCGTACGACTTGCAGCAAACTCGGAAGAACTTCCCCTTGAAGCCCTTGTACGATTGAGAGAAGAGGGTAAGCAGAACCCTCCCTACCACTCCATTAAGGCTTACCCAAAGCCTTTTCCCAGGGCTCTTCGCCTCGAAGAAGTAGAGGAATACATCTACCGAGGGAGTGAACCGTAGGTTGTTGCAGAGAATGGAGAAGGCCCAGTTGTTGGGGTGCAGTTGGGCGGGCGCCACGTTCAGCTCTATGAGCAAAGCCCTCTCGAACCCGGTGAAGGGAAGACAGGCTTTGACTTGCTTGAAGACGGTGGCGTAGAAGAAGAAGAAGAAGGGTTCCCCGTCATTGCAGCGATCATCAACACACACGGGTTCACCCTTTGTGCAGGGTCGCACCGAGATATACGCGTCAGTCTCCCTGCCAAAGATGCGCCCCTTAATCTCGTTCTCATTGTCCCTGTGTTTTCTCAGGTCTTCACATGTCGTGAGTTTAGAGGTCTCAGCAAGGAGCTCCTCAGAAGCCCAGGAGTACGGGGCCTTGTAATCAACGACTATGGTTGGAGGAGGGTTGGAGGTGGTTTTGGTTCTGGCCATCTCGAATCTAAAACAAATGAGAGGTAGGAAGAAGAAAAGAGGGCTTAGAAGAAGCGATGGCGAAAACAATGGCGGACAAAGACTCAAAAGAAGAACGAACACAGAAAAGAAGAACAGAAACCCTAAATGCAGAAATTGTAAACAGACCCAGCGCAGTTAAGGTATGTGAAGAGAAGCAGAATCATAAAGTGAAGGCAGAAAGGGAGAGTAAAGATCATACCTTTGTGTAAGCAAAGTTGAAGGGTCGCAAGCATAGAGGTTGGAGTAGGACAGAAGCGTGCAAGAGAAGTTAGAAAATATGAAGGCTCGAGTGAAAAGTGATGAAATAGTGTAGAGGCACGGGGTTTTGAAAGGGTTTAACGTAGGCAAGGAAGCGCAAACGTTAAAAACACCCTAACCGTTGATCTAGACACGTGTCCGCAGATTAAGAGGGGGTTGGTGAGATGTCCCTTCAGCGCACTGTTCATGTCCTTTCGCTTAATGCCACGTAGGTTGCCCGAGCCGATGACTTAGTCTCTTCGTTGAACAAGTTAATAGCTTGAGACTGGGGGGCTTGTGTACCGACCAGTCCTCGGATACCGAGAACAGCTAGTAATGGTGGGCCACGTCAGTTGGGTCCCACAGTGTAGCCCAAAGCCACGTGGGATGGACCCCGCAGGTAGTATGAACTAGCAGGATGATTAGTCATCAGCGTGTCGATCACCAGAGTGGACTGATGTGTCCTCGTCACTCCGCAGGAGTCCTCGGCGACAGAGTGTGACGAGGTGACATCGGTCTTGGGTGTTTTGAACAACAGAGCTAGAACATCTAGTGTGGGTCCTGAAAGAAGACCAGTTATCAGTAACATGCCCAGAGATAAGGAGAGGCCTGAATCACGAAGAGCTTATACGTGTGGTAGGGAAAACACGGTTAGGTGCAAAGTTCTGAGGGGTCGAGTACTCATCAGAACTAGGGTTTCCCAGTGAAGCTACATGCATGGCACGTGAACAGTGAAGGCACTCCCAGAACAGGTGGCCCCAGAGACTAGGTGCACGAGGAGGCACCCAGGTGGTCATCCTATTAGAGTTTGCACTCCAGTTAAGGAAACCTTACGTGTTAGATTACCCTAAGTCTGGGTGATAACGACGTAAGGGTATTCCTGTAAACCCTAAATATGGGTAGCGACACAGAGGAAACCCTAGACTATATAAAGGGTAGTAAAACACTTCACAAAGGTATGCGGTTTCTAAACCTAAACACAAATACTCAATACACTTGGTGTGCTTGCCCAGTTTTGACTTGAGCGTCGGAGTGCAAACGACCTCTAGGGCGCCCCTTTCTATCTTGCAGGTGTAGGTTGTTTTGAGACACAAAGCATAATTCAAGGTGAGGGAAGGAGGTGTGTGACTGGCGTAGAGTCAACCGACAGGAGAGTCAACCGGCAAGAACAAGATTAAAATATTAAAATGACTTTTATAAAGAATTAAAAGAACAAAAATTTTATTGATCAAAACCTCATAACTCAATGAGGAATTACAAATGAATCAACCAAAAAGGTTTAACCTTCCATTCGGAGGCAAAACAAGAATCACTATGCCAAAAAGTAGAATTAGCTACAAAAAAAAAATGAGGGTGATACTGGGGACACTAAATAGTGTCAACTAAACCTTCACTATTAAAAAAAATCAAATAAAGTATAGGAAAGCGTGGGTTATACTCACGTAAACTTTAAAAAATACAAAATAAAAAAAGGGTTGTGTTGGTTAAACGGTCACTATGAAAATATAAATAATAATAAAAATTTAAAGTTTTTAAAGTTAAGTCCACACTATGCATTTTGAAATTAAATTTAAATAAATAATAAAATTATGAAGGTTCAGTCCATGCAAATAATTAATCTTTTATTTATTTGAAAACAGCTCAGCCTGGGTGCATGGAGAAAAGACTGAAAACTTTTCGAGCTTGAGCACAGTTATTGAGTAGTGCGAGCGTGTGACCTGAGAACGCGACTTGAGAATGCAACTGTGAGTCTCCATCTCCATTTTCGCATTTCTTTCCTTTTTCAATCTTTACGAGTTGAAGGTTGAGTCTCCATCTCCATTCCAATGATGAATTTCTTTCTTTTTTCAGTCTCTGTGTGTTGAAGACTCAACCCTAAGTTTTGCCCCATCTCGATTTTTTTCTTTTTGTGTTATATTGGTTTAGGCATATGTTGTATGATTTTATTTTTGAAGGTCTAGACCTAAAGATTCCAGAATGATTCTCAACATTGTGTTCTTGATTTCAGTGGTTTGAGGGAGCTTGAGAAGTTCTATTGTGAGAGCTTGAGGTTAAGACAATTTTGTGGAGTTCCATCGCTTGAGGTAAATCAAAGAAATATTTACCTTTTTATCAGCAGATCAAAGGAATATTCCTCAATCCCTTCCCATGCAAGAAGAAGTTCAAACGGATTGGAGTAAGACAAGTGGCTCAAGCAGCTCAAGCAGTGATTCAGGCTCTTCATCAAGTGTTACTTTGATTAATTATTTAGTCAAGAGATATCTTAACCATTATGATTCTTGCTACTGCATGTTCACTTCTGCTTATCATTTTAGTCAAGTGTTTTGTTTGATTTTTATTTATTTTATTTTTGCAGATTCTGATAATGGTAGTTCTTCAGCCTCTAGGTCTGATGTTGAGTAATAGAGAATCGAAATTCATTCTGTCATGTGGAATGAAAACCTCCAAAATTTTATTTCGCTATATGCTCTGCTTTGTACTCCTATATTTTCATTATGTAGAGTGAGATATATCTTTCAAGATAATTTTTCTCGTAACTATCATGATTGTTTAACTCGTGAGTCTCTCACTTGTTTACCATAAATATTTGTTCGATTGCATTAATCCTGATGCTCCATGTTTGTTATTGGTTTTTACTGATTACTTCTCTATTCAATACTGATTACTTCTCTATTCAAGCTTAATATTTCTTTAATTTGAAAATTTAAGACGATTTTGTTACAGGTATAACAAGTGGGTTTCAATTTAAAATTGAAAGCAATATCTAGTGGTTATTTTCTTGAATGTGTGGCCTTGTGAGTATTTGATGCCATTTCCATAAACTTTTAGATTTTTTCACATGCTCTTTATATTTTCTTAGTTCGTAGTGTTAAAATATTTACTCTTTAGTCTACTTGTTTGCACATGTTCCCTGTCCTATTCTATTTACTTTTTCCTGGGCATTTTTTATTGGTATTATTAGAATATATGTCCTTAAACAAGAGGGGATGAATTGTTTATAAATGATTTTTGCCAACTTTGAAGGTATAATGAAATCTAATGAAGAATCTCAGACAAAGAAATCAAGGAAACCAAAAAGAAAAACTGATTAAGTTGATTTTCAGAAAATCAACAGATTATTTTTGCAATTCAATCGGTTATTTTTATCAGCAGTATTAAAAATATAACTTAAAACAGATATAAAAGAGTTCAAGGAGAGCAAAAAGCACACAAACAGATTATACTGGTTCACTCTTATCCCAAGAGCTACATCTAGTTCCCTGAAACTACTGGGTATCCACTATGCAATCAATCACAGATTACAACCAAACCACACACACCAAAGAAACACCTCAAGAACACACACTTCTCTTGGCAAACACACCACAAAATTTAGAACAACCTCTGATTCTACACACACCACAAGTATTCCAGAAATACAAGAGAGAAAGAGGAAGGATTACACCTGATCAATATCAAATCAAAAGATTACACAACAATCCTATTCCATTTCTTGAGAAAATCCAAAAGCTTGAAGTAAATTTTCGAAAACTAAAAACACTTTGCTCAATCTGAATTCTCCAATCTGTAGTATATTCCTTAAGAGCGTAAAACAACCCTTTTATACTCCAAACATTTGTTAAAAACATTTAAAGCAGGAGCCAATTCAGTTTTAAAACATTTAAAGCATATTTACCAAACTTAATAGAATTATGTTATGGATTTTCAAAAAACAATCGATTGAATTTTCGAAACAACCGATTGAATTGGTTTGATAGCAAAGTCAACCAAATTCAAACAACTTCAAACCTTTTCAAAAACCATTAAGTGTCAAACAACCCATTGAAACGATAAAACAACTAGTTGTTTTTCCACTTCTTTAGAAAACACTCTTTTTCAAAAAAAGGTTTTGATTAAAATCAGTTTTGGATTTAAACAAAGAGTGGATTACAAATTCAAACTACCCAGAACACACCCACACAAGCAGCAACTAAGTCTTCAACCAAACTTCATGGATTTGGAGACATCAAAGCCCTTGATAAACAATCTCCCCCTATTTTATGAAGACAAATCCCTGGTTGCTTGTGCTGTCATGTTCGAATTTGATCCAGCACGTGAAAAACATATTTTATACAAACACAGAGCATACATAGTAGTAGGTTATGAATGCACACTAACCACTTTTTTGCATAACCCTTTGAGCAGAAAAACCAGTTAAAAACCAGAAAAAAAAGTGTAGCAACATGTATAAGAGCATACATTAGCATATTTTAAACCATACAAGATTTAGAGTTTTGCAGTAGATTATACACCACATAAACCACAACTTCTCCCCCTATTTGTCTTCACAAATAGAGTGAAAAAAAGAGTAAAAACATAATCAAGAAATAGTCCAGAATTTAAAGCAAGAAAAGCATAAAAGATCATCAATCTTCCTTTCCATATTGCAGCTCAAAAAGTTGATTATGAACAACTTCAATTTGTTCATCCAGATTCTGAAAATGTGCATCCATAATGTTGAAACTTGTTGCACATAGATCATGCAGACTTCTCTGTTCATCAGCAAAACTATCCATCCTATTCACCATCAATATTTCAAATGGTGACATTGATGTGATGCGTTCTCCCATGTTTCCTGCACTTGGTCCAACATTAAAGGTACCAGCAATTTCATCATCATGAGCATCAGCACCATCATCTTCACCACCACCAACAACTTGCTCTTCATCCTCATTTTCAGCTTGAACATCACTTGAAGAGCCAGCTTGATCTCCATCCTTGCTTATCCATCTTCCACCAATTTTGGTGAAACCCATCTTACTAAGTGAACCATTGTTCACTTCATGTGATGACTTCACCACTTCAGTTTGTTCTTCATCAAGATCCACTTCAAAATAATTCAAAAATTTAGAGATCAAGATAGCATAGGGATAGTGATAATCACTTAACCTCATGGATTTTTGCATATGTTCCTTGATAATGTGAATCAAATTGATTTTGACCTTGTTCATGATGCAATAGATGTAGACAAGATCCTCATCGGTAAGCACAGAATGATTACTCCTCTTTGGTGTTAGCATCCAAGTCACTATGAAGGCAATGAGTCTTTCGTTTAGCTTGAATCCTCCTACAGAAAAGTTTCTAACTTTTTCTTGAGGATTCTTTAAGCAATTCCTATAGTACTGAATTTTATTGAACTCTTCCACCACTCAAATATTCCCTTTGTTAATCCTTAAACCTGTATACTTCAACCTAGTAATTATAGACCAAAATTCATGAGTAATTTCCATTTCAACTCCGTTTACATGTGATACATGATTGTTACCAACAAATTGAAGGTTGGTGTAGAACACTCTCACAAGATCAGGACATATGTTTCCTGACATCTCTAAGAACCTCTTCAGCAGTTGTTCTTTGAGAAGAGTCCTCACTTCAGCTAGCTTTTGCTCCTTCAACCAATTGAATGAGATAAGCTTTGGATTATTTATAGCTTTTCTAATTGTCTCATGAAGATATTTCTCAATTCTATCACCTTCTCTCGAGAACCATCCTTCTAGGCGCCCTCCTCTTTTTATCCCACGAATTTTCATCCTTTTGAAGAAAGGTTGTGTGGAATCCATGGAGGAAGAAGGAATTAGCAGAAGAAGAATGGAGAGTGTAGCAGATTTGAGGAAAGGCAAGAGATATGGCTATGGGTTAATTTTGTGAGGAGAGACAATTGCATAAAGTGTTTATATATGCACTGAAAGCAGTTTCATACTTTGGGTTTTAGTGGGTTTCAATCTTCAAGAAAGGGAATTTGTTTAGAGGCTCCCAGTGGCACATCATTCAACACTAGAATTCACAGAGAAAAAGCACATGCAGACTTTGACTAGTCATAAAGGCTCTTAACTTTCCAAGAAGATATGTAATATATTCCATTTATGACCAATGTAACTCCCTTTCTAAGCGAAATCAGACCCATGATAAATGGAATTTGACTCATAACTACTTGGAGAAAGAATCTGCAATAGAAACAATGCATAGAGAAATTAATTCAATTTAATGCAGTGTTGTTAGAGGGGAAACAATCGGTTGTTTCGTGAAAACAATCGGTTGTTTTTCTGTGACAACAATTAAGACATTTCAAAGACCAAGGATTATAGGCAAAGAAGAATCAAAATGGAAATGATTCACGTAAACTTTTGCATAGATGAAAGATAAAGACATCAATTAAGATATTTCATAATTCAAGTGTAAAGAAAACTTAAGAAAAGAAAATTAAAACAAATAAAGTCTTATCCTTTTGACAATGTTGTTCTCTCAATGAGCCTTAATGAATGATTAAAGTAATCCACTTGACTTCCAAAACAACTGAATGCAGTATGGATCTGTAACAGAATTTCCTGATAGAATCTTTTTCCTTATGAAGCTTGATCCTTTAACTCAAGAGTTCTTTGATGTTTTAGAATTCCTGCAAAAAGATGAAATCAAGCAACAAGATTTGATGCCCTTACAAATTTGGGTCCTTTGGCATTATTTTGATCATTAGGAACCTCATAATTCTTAGGAACCTGCTTCATAACACCTTTAGGAATAGAAAATTTCCTGATTTTGCAGAACCTAACAGAATGGTCCATTTCCATACAATAGAAGCATGTAAACTGGTTGTTTCGATTTTTCAATCGATTGTTTTTCTGGCACAATTGAAAAAGGCTTTGAAATCCCATTCTTCTTACTCTGTGGATTAAATCCAAAACCATATTTTCCAAAAACACAATTTTGAGATGCTAGGATAGTCTCAAAGTTGGATTTTCCTTTTGAAAGCTTGTCCACAGTTTTCACAAGATAATGAGCCTTCTTTTCAATAGATTCACAATTTTCACAAACAATTGAGTCACATTTGCAAGATGAGTTCTTGTAAATCAAATCCAAATTTTCAAAATCAATTTTACACTTTTCCAACTCTTCTTCCAGTGTTTTGCCTCTATTTTCAAGACAATTATTCAAACCTTTCAACCTTCAAGAGAGCCAATCTATTAGCTTCTTCATGTGTTTCTTTGAGAGCCTCAAGAAGTTGGCTATAATTTTCAGCATTTAAGGAAGTGTAGGAACTTACACTACTTGCATCATTCTCTTCCTTGGCCATTAGACATACATTGGCTTCTTCATCTTCACTTGATGAGGAGCTTGATGAAGATACATCATTATCATCCCAAACAATGTAGGCCCTTTTTAATTTTCCTTTCTTTTCAAACTTCTTGCTTGGTCACTTTTCTTTATTTGGACATTCAGCCTTTATATGCCCCTGTTCACAACAACCATAGCATGTATATTTGTTAGCATTGAAATCACTAGGTTTCTTACTACCATACCTATCATGTATGTGATCTTTGTTGCGGTTCTTCTTCAAGAACTTGCTGAACTTTTTGGACAACAAGCTAAAAGTGTCTTCCTCACTTTCATAACTTGAATCTCGGCTTATCTTGTGCTTGGTAGCTTTCAAAGCAATATTCCTCACTTTCTTGAACATTGAGCCTATTCATCTCTAACTCATGCTCTCTAAGCTTCCCAAACAATGAAGTTGTAGTCAAAGATGTTAAATCTTTGGATTCTGAGAAGACTGTGACTTTCGGCTGCCACGTTCTATCAAGACACTTGAGGATCTTGATGTTTAATTCTTCTTTGTCAAAGATCTTTCCAAGACTCATAAGGTGATTAAAAATATAAGTGAATCGCTTTTGCACATCTGCAATTGATTCTCCTTTCTGCATCCAGAACATTTCATACTCTTGGATGAGAGTATGTTTCCTTGCCCTCTTTACATCATTTGTGCCTTCATGAGTTACTTCTAGAGTATCCCACATCTCCTTAGCAGATGCACATTGTGACACCCTAAAAAACTCATCAGAATTTAAGGCAGAGGTGATAATATTTTTAGCAATACAATCAAACTTGGCCCTTTTATTTTCAGCATCAGTCCATTGGACCAAGGTTTTTCAATAAAAACATCATTTTTTTCAAACTTAGGAATAAAAGGATCATTTTCAATTGCATCCCAAATTCCTCTATTTAGAGATTCAACAAAGATTTTCATTCGTACCTTCCAAAACTGGTAATTCAAACCACAGAACAAAGGTGATCTATTTATTGAGGCACCCTCCCCAAAAGGTAACTTTTTAGCAATAAAAAAAAATTAGGATCAAAACTTGAATATCTTTCAATAACCTCGCTCTTGATGCCAATTGTTAGAATATATGCCCTTAAACAAGAGGGAGGGGGGGTGATTGTTTATAAACGATTTTTGCAAACTTTGAAGGTATAACGAAATCTAGTGAAGAATCTCAGACAAAGAAATCAAGGAAACCAAAAAGCAAAACTGATTATGTTGATTTTCATAAAATCAACCGATTATTTTTGCGATTCAATCGGTTATTTTTATCAGCAGTATTAAAAAATAACTTAAAACAGATATAAAAGAGTTCAAGGAGAGAAAAAAGCACACAAACAGATTATACTGGTTCACTCTTATCCCAAGAGCTACATCTAGTTCCCAGAAACCACTGGGTATCCACTATGCAATCAATCACAGATTACAACCAAACAAAACACACCAAAGAAGTGATCTTGAACACCTCAAGAGAACACACTTCTCTTGGCAAACACACCACAAAATTCAGAACAACCTCTGATTCTGCACACACCACAAGTTTCCAAAAATACAAGAGAGAAAGAGGAAGGATTACACCTGATCAATATCAAATCAAGAGATTACACAACAATCCTATCCCACTTCTTGAGAAAATCCAAAAGCTTGAAATAAATCTTTGAAAACTAAAAACACTTTGCTTAATTTGAATTCTCCAACCTGTAGTATATTCCTTATGAGCATAAAACAACCTTTTTATACTCAAAAGGTTTGTTAAAAACATTTAAAGCAGGAGCCAATTCAGTTTTAAAACAATTAAAGCAGATTTACCGAACATAACAGAATTTTGTTATGGATTTTCCAAAAACAATCAGTTAAATTTTCGAAACTACCGATTGAATTGGTTTGATAGCAAAGTCAACCAAATTCAAACAACTTCAAACCTTTTCAAAAACCACTAAGTGTCAAACAACCGATTGAGACAATAAAACAACTCGTTGTTTTTCCACTTCTTTAGAAAACACTCTTTTTTCAAAAAAGGTTTTGATTAAAATCAGATTTGGATTCAAACAAAGAGTGGATTACAAATTCAAACTATCCAGAACACACCCGCACAAGCAGCAACTAAGTCTTCAACCAAACTTCATGGATTTGGAGACATCAAAGCCCTTGATCAACAATCTCCCCCTATTTGATGAAGACAAATCCCTGGTTGCTTGTGCTGTTCTGTTTGAATTTGATCCAACACGTGCAAAACATATTTTATACAAACACAGAGCATACACAGCAGCAGGTTATGAATGCACACTAACCAGTTTTTTGCATAACCCTTTGAGCAGAAAAACCAGTTAAAACCCAGAAAAAAAAGTGTAGCAACATGTATAAGAGCATACATTAGCATATTTTAAACCATACAAGATTTAGAGTTTTGCAGCAGATTATACACCACATAAACCACAACTTCTCCCCCTATTTGTCTTCACAAATAGAGTGAAAAAAAGAGTAAAAAAATAATTAAGAAAATAGTCCAGAATTTAAAGCAAGAAAAGCATAAAAGATCATCAATCTTCCTTTCCATATTGCAGCTCAAAAAGTTGATTATGAACAACTTCAATTTGTTCATCAAGATTTTGAAAACGTGCATCCATAATGTTGAAACTTGTTGCACATAGATCATGCAGACTTCTCTGTTCATCTGCAAAACTATCCATCCTATTCACTTCTTTAGAAAACATTTAAAGCAGATTTACCAAACTTAACATAATTTTGTTATGGATTTTCAAAAAACAATCAATTGAATTTACGAAACTACCGATTGAATTGGTTTGACAGCAAAGTCAACCAAATTCAAACAACTTCAAACCTTTTCAAAAACCACTAAGTGTTTAACAACCAATTGAAACAATAAAACAACTCGTTGTTTTTCCACTTCTTTAGAAAACACTCTTTTTTCAAAAAAGGTTTTGATGTAAATCCGATTTGGATTCAAACAAAGAGTGGATTACAAATTCAAACTATCCAGAACACACCCGCACAAGCAGCAACTAAGCCTTCAACCAAACTTCATGGATTTGGAGATATCAAAGCCCTTGATCAACAGGCATAACCTATATAACCTATGTCTTGTAATTCCAAATGTCTTGAAGATTAGTTTCTCTTTATGGGTAGTTGTCTTAGGAATGGTTATTCTTACCAAAAAGCTTTGTATTTTCTCTCGAGTCTCTTGCGGTTGAACTTTTTAAACTGTTTACATGAATTTAAAAATATTCATTGTGGCATACTGATTGGGTTGGAACACTATTGTCTGATGTAAATGTATTTTAGTGTGTAGATTATAAAGATTAATGAAAGATGGACACCTCTAGAGTTTAAACATAATATTTGCCTGAAAATATTTAAAGCATGGTCTATTGAAAGTAAATATTAGTGGTGTGAGAAATCGCATTTACTTTCTTTCCTCATATTTCTCCAAGTTATTTCGTTTCTGGAACTGTTTTGAATACGGTATCAAAGGTGTCCTGAGTAGTACTGTAGTGTTTTCATAAATTGATTTTATTTTGTTGTATTTTTTGTTATGCAGAAATAGTAGTACCTTTATTAGCATTATAGCCTCACATCCTGTTATATTAGATGTGATACTGTACAATTAGGGTTTGAAATACTGGTTATTGTATACATTTCCATCTATCTACTTAATGATGAATTGATGATTTGCTTTGCTTACTATATTACATCTCTAATCAACATTCTTGATGTGATCCTTTACAAACAAGAGGAACTGAAATGCATTGTTGTGGAATGGCATCTTTATCTTGTACTTAGATCTTTATCCCCCAAAAGAAATAATAATTCTTATGAACATGGCATGCATTGTGCCATCTATCATTGCTTAAAACATTTGCCAAGTGTCATTTCCTTTCAATGTTCAATCACAAACTTCTTGTTCATTTTGTTGTAGTTAGATTCTCTTCTCCAAATTTAACTCTCCATAAACACAATATATATATATATATATATATATATATATATATATATATATATATATATATATATATTTTTTTTTCATTGACACGTCACTTCATCTTCATTTTGCTGTAATTAGATTAACTGTGGGAATCAACCTAAAAATTGATCTGTTTTGTTGTTGCAGTTTTACAATTATTTAAGAAAAAAATGAAAACTGGTAATAAATTCTATGAGGAGGATAGCACATTTGGATTATGCATTACTCATTATGTCAAGTATATGTTTTTAGTTTCTGTAAAGTCAAAGAAATCTTTTACTAATTTAAATCAATGTACTTCTCTGTTTTCCGTTGCATGTTGTTAAAGTTGCAATAATAATCTAGACAATAAAGTCAATAAACAAAGTAATGTTCGGAAGCACGTTTACTTGGGTTTGTCTTGCGTTTAAAGAATTACTAAGTAGCCTAAATTTTCGGCTTCATGGGTCCATGACAAATTCTTGCAATATTCTATGTGAGACTCATGTAGCACAAATTGATGGTTTGGTCCATATTCTTGTGATATCTTGCAGCACACATCTTTGTTGGTTAGTTATAAGCAATGCACTATACAAATTTTTTAAAAAATAAATACCTAAAATACTCTTGTAATTTTGATTTGAAACATAGCAGGAGTGTGAAGTTTAGTTGTTGGCAGTGGTTGATTTCTGTGTAAGTGGAGGCAGTAAGAATGAGTCTTTGAATAAATAAAATAATTATTTTTTAAAAATTAATTAATTTAGCAAAATAATAAATTCTGTTAATATAATAATTTATTTATTACTTTTATCTTTTAGTTTCTAACTTATTAATTCATTGATGTTTTTTTCTCTTTAATGTTATTGAAAAAAAAAAGTAAATTAAAAAAATATTAATATTTAATATTTAAAACCCAAAGTTTTATTTAAAAGTGGAGCCATCACCACATGGACAGAAGAAGAAATTTTTTGCAAGTGAGTCCAATGTCACTGCTGCCAAGCTACCAAAATTGAGTGGCACTTTAGTGTCGGCTATACAAACAACAAACACCCCCCTCCCTTCACGGCTAAGCCCACAGTTGTGTAATAAATAATATAAATTATAATTTTGTATGGGCAACTTGTAGGCTAGGTCGACGCAAAAAAACACCTATTGCAACGCTTATGTGATCGTCTAGCCAACAGTAATTGTGTCCCACACACCCGCCAATTTTTTATGTCAAGGATATTAGCTTCCAAAGTTCGGTAAATGCAAAGTCTACAATAATTACACTTTTGCATCTGCTATTTAACTAGTGTCTACTTTTGGCCCATCCTAATAAGCATATTTTTTGTAGTGAATAATACAAAAAAAAAAAAAAGGTCTAGAATCTGTTTGCTCTTATGAAACACGATCCAAAAGCCCTCCTCTTCCTTCTTTTGAAGTCTCTTTTATAATCTTTTTTTTTCTTACACAAAATCAAATTAAAAATATACCTTATGATATTGTTTTACAATTATCAAATGCTTCCTTTCCTGTTTCAAATTATTAAACATATATCTTCATTCCCAAATAGTCTCAAGTTTTATTCTTGCTTCTCTTCCAAATATATATTGTTTCCAATTTTCTTCAGATTTGTGCATTAATTGTAATCGATTCCAGCATTGCTGTGAGAGATATTGCAGGAGATTTTCTTGAATAATATCTTCAAAGTATATTTGCTCTATTTTTGAAGGATTTTGCAAAAGAATTTTAATTGCAGGATTTTGATCCCTGCAAAAATTTGGATTCAATTCCTTTTTTGAGATATTTGCAGATTTAATTATCTAATTCTTTATTTCAAATTTTGTTTCCTGTTTTGATTCAAAAGAAACAACTTGGGTTAAAAATATAAAATGAACATAAATAATAATTAAGACCCAAATAAACCCAATTATATGAATCTTAATGAAAACAATGGATTTATTTATTATTACATTCCAATAATTTATGATTAAAGTTAATAAGTATGAATAAAATTATGTTCATCAAATACGCCTACACTTATCCTTTTGCACTCCTGGGCAAAACACTCTAAGGACTAAAAAAGAAAATAAAAAATAAAAAAAAGTGCAAATAACCAATAGCAAATTCTAAGAACGCATAATGACAAACATGATATAATTTCAAGAAATCAAGGAATCAAGAAAAATGTGAACGAAAATTCATATATTTTAATATACAAGCAGGTAATTCAAATCAAAGGTTGAATAAAAATTTATATAACTTTCACTAGACGCTCTCCAACTCTCAAGTGTTTAGGGTTTGTATTTACACTCAACACTCATGTAGACAAACACTATCATATGCTTAACAAGACTATAATATTCCAAAAAATAAAAAAATATGCAATCAAAGATCAAAAGGACTTTATAAGGGATGTAATGGGGTAAAGGTAAAGGTGGGTGAAAGTGGGGAAATAGGCTTAAAAATCATAGAAAAACAAAGGAGCAATGGAGGATAGGTCTAAACACAAGTGTAAGTATCATGATAATTCAAATCCTTTTTTTATTTCAAGATATCAGTTTTTTCATACAGTAGACAATCTACCCAATGTATTAGACGACCCACTCTTACTTTCTTTATTTTCTTTTCTTTTTGTTGGGTTATTCCTTTTTTTTCTTTTCTATCTTTTTTTTTTTTGTAACTACAGAGGTACATTATGAAAATGAGATACACCCCCACACTTATTCAAGAACATATTCCTAAATAATTTTAAAGTTTCTTTATCTTCTAAGGTAGGGATAAACATGATTTTTCTATTTTGGGACTTATAATTGAGGGTTAAAAATAAGAAAAAGGCTATAGGCTCAAGGGGCCAACAAATGGATTATCATAAAGGTAGGCTAATATGATAGTGGGTTAATTTAAACAAAGAATGCCTCAACCATATCCGTTTATGCACGTAGATCACAATTGTAAAACAAATAATCAAGGAGGAGACCTTGCTTAAGAACTTTAGAGACTGCTAGTATGTCTGATATTGATGGGCTTCTCTGTCAAGAAAAGATCGCTAAGGAAGAGCTTGATCATGCTCTTCACTATCAGTATTTGTTTTGGAAAGAACGAGCTAAGATGCTTTTGTTTAAAGATGGGGATAGAAATACTATTTTTTCCATGTTGCGGTTAAGAGGAGGAATAATTCTAGTGGGATTCATCGTCTACAGATTGATAGTGTGGTTATTGAGGATCCAAAAATCATCAAGAAACATATTTTGGATTTTTATAAAAGTCTTTATGTTGAGTCTATTTCTCAGGTTCAGGATACAGGTAATATGGAAGATTTTACTGGTACTTATATTCCTAATCTGGTTTCCTCTTAGGAGAATATGATGTTGATTAAATGTCCTGATTTTTTGGAAATAAAGAATATTGTTTTTAACCTTAATGGTAATAGTGCTCTGGGTTCTGATGGTTTTGGTGGTGTTTTCTATCATTCTTGTTGGGAAATTATTGGGACAGATGTTTGCAATGTTGTCCAATAGTTTTTTAAACAAAACTGGGTACTCCTTGGAATGAATAGTAATGTGGTATCTCTTATTCCTAAGATTCAGGGTGTGAATCCATTAAAGATTATAGACCAATAGCTATTGCTAATTTTAAGTTTAAGATTATTTCCAAAATTTTGGCAGATCGGCTTGCACTTGTGGCTGCTAGAATAATTTCTCCAAATCAGTATGGGTTTGTGCAGGGGAGACATATTCATGATTATATTGGTATTGCTTCAGAAGCTATTAACAGACTTTCTAAAAAGGTTCGAGGAGGTAATGTGGCTTATAAAGTTGATATTCATAAAGCCATTGATACTCTGAGTTGGAAGTTTTTATTATTAGTGTTGACGTGCTTTGGTTTTCACCCCTCGTTTGTTAGTTGGATTAGTACTGTTCTTCGGTCTGCTATGCTTTCTATCAGAATATATGGCAGTTTGGTGGGTTTTTTTTCTTGTAGTAGAGGTGTCAAACAAGGTGATCCTTTGTCTCCTCTACTTTTCTGTCTTGTCGAGGAAGTTCTCAGTAGAGGTCTCTCCAAGCTTGTGAATGATAAGAATTTCTACATATGGCTGGTCTGCAAGGTTTTCTCACTCCCTCTCATATTTTATATGCTGATGAAATTTTTGTTTTCTGTAGGGTGGATAATAAGTCTCTTAGAAATTTGAGTACTTTTCTTAAGATATATAGTGATTTCGCAGGTCAATATGTTAATAATTCTAAGAATAGTTTTTTCACCATGGATAATTCTACAATATTTGTCACCAAAATTCAACGTATTCTTTCTTGTAGTCATGGTTGTTTGCCTTTCAATTATTTAGGAGTGCCTATCTTTGTTAGTGCTCCAAAGAGTCGATTTCTTCAACCTTTAGCTGATAAAGTCAAATTGAAGCTAGCATCTTGGAAAGGTAAATCTCTTAGCATGATGGGTCGGATGTAGTTGATCAATACGATGATTATGGGACTTCTAACCTATAGCTTTAATTTGTATAAATGGCCTCTTTCTATTCTTAAGCAAGTTAAGCAGTGGTGTCGAAACTTTATATGGACTAGCCATATTCTGAAGAAAGGCATAACTACTGTTAATTGGGCTACGATTTGTTCTTCCCTTAAGAATGGAGCTTTGAAGATTATTAACCTTCACCATGAAAATAATGCATATCTTCTTAAGCTTGCTTGGAATTTTGCTTATAGCAACAGGCCTTAGTCTTTGCTCTTGAAAGTCAGGGTTCTTAAATCAAAATATTAGTTTAAAATGGTTTATAGATCCTCATCTCGTTGTCTTGGAATTAAGCAGTTTTATTCTATTATACTCGATTATACTTCTTGGACTGTTGGTACATGTTCTTTTATTAATTTCTAGAATGATAAATGGGTTTCTACTACTTCTTTAACACATATTGCAGGGTTAGCTAATGGTATTAGCATTTCGGATATGGTCTCTCAGTTTTGGACAGGTTGTGATTGGAATATTCCATTGTCTTTACAGCAGATGCCTTATCTTTTTAGTCATATCATGGTTATGGCGGAACAGGATGTTCCTAATTGGATTCTTGATGAGTCTGGTCGGTTCACTCTTAAATCGACTCGGACTTTTTCTTGGAACTAGGAGTTCCCCTGTGTTTGGGGTAAATTTATTTGGTCTTCATATATCCCGCCTTCCAAAACTCTTTTCCTTTGAAAAGTTTTTCATGGGCGACTTCCTACAAATCAGCATATTCAAAATAAAGGTTTGCATATTTGTTCTATATGTATGCTTTGTGAAAAGAATGAGGAATCTATTCAACATTTATTTTTTGAATGCCCTAATGCTTTGTATATTTGGAGTTGGGTTTGGTAGATTTTTCCTACTTCTCATTTCTCTAATAAGGATGATCTTCTTTCTTTTATTAAGAGTGATGGTAGTCCTTTGGTTAAATTGATTAAGCTTTCTGTGATAACTTTTTCTATTTGGATGCTATGGCGTATGAGGAATTATGCTCGTTTTCAGGATAAGATTGAGGTTTCTAGGGCTATTTCGGTTATTAAATATTTAACTTGTATAGTGGGAAAGACGTCTAAAGCTTCAATGAAGAATGATATCATGGATTTCAGCATGATTAAGTTTTTTGGTATTAATACTTGTACTAGTCAAATTCTTCGTCCTCTTCCTGTTAGATGAGAGTTTCCTTCACTAGGCTGGGTTAAAATTAACACTAATGGGGCTGCTAGGGTTATCCAGGTCTTGCCACTTGTGGAGGTATTTTTCGTGGGAGTATGGGAGAATTTATTGGAGCTTTCTCTGCATTTCTTGATGTTCAGACTGCTTTGGTTGCTGAATTTTATGGAGTTATATATGCTTTGGAATAAGTTCAAAAGTTGGGACTTACTAATGTCTGGCTGGAATGTGACTCTATCTTTGTGCTGCGTTTACTGCTAGGACAAATGTTCCTTGGATGCTTCATAATCGATGGAATACTTGTTTTAATTACTGTGGAAAAATCAGGTTTAGGGTTACTCATATTTTTCATGAAGGGCATGCGTGTGCTAATAAGTTGACTAATTTAGAATTTATTCATAGAGAATCCTTTCATTGGTATAATAGGCTTCCATCTAGTCAGTTCTCAGAATTCTTTATTAATAGGTATTGTCTACCTATGTATCGTTTTTGTTAACATATGAGTTTTGGTATAGTCCCCCCATATTTTTGTATTTTCTTTCTTTTTTTTCTCTTTTTAATAATACTTTTTTTCATGTGATGGAAAATGATTGTTGTTGCTTGAGGTGTCAGCCTAATTGAAATGTCAAGTTGCATAATGATGCCTAACATGAAAGTTTTTTTATATAAAAAAGAAACAAAGAATCAAGCTAAATTCTAGAGTATAAGCAAACATGAGTGAAAACACACTAAAAAGAACATTAAACGATGTATCAATTAAGGCTCAAAAACTCACTGGGACACTCTATCAAAAGATCCAACCCAAAATTTCTCATAACCAACTTATTTTTCAATCACTACAAGAAAATCTGGAATTACATACGGATTTTTTTAATTAAAATAATTATTATAAATGTTAGAAGCAAACTACAATTTATGGGATTTGAAGCCAAATTCCTTTAGTGACCAGAGAAGAATCAACCACTACACCCACTTCACCAAACAAGTTCTTTTATCATATTATGATTTTTATTATACTTATTATTATTAATAATAATATAAATAAAAATAATAAAAAAATTGAAGAATATAATAGAAAATATTATTGTGTTAAATATAAATAAATTTATTAATTATACTAAATAATATTAATAATATTAATAATATTAACAATATTTAATAATACTAACAATATTAAAAATATTTAATAATATTAACAATATTTAATAATATTAACAATATTTAATAATATTAATAATATTAACAATATTTAATAATATTAAAAATATTTAATAATATTAAAAATATTTAATAATATTAAAAATATTTAATAATATTAAAAATATTTAATAATATTAAAAATATTTAATAATATTAAAAATATTTAATAATATTAAAAATATTTAATAAATATTTAATAATATTAAAAATATTTAATATAAATATTTAATAATATTAAAAATATTAAAAATATTTAATAATATTAAAAATATTTAATAATATTAATAATTTAAATAATATAAATGATATTAATAATATTAATACTATTTTATATTATTAAATTATTAATTTTATAAATATTATTAATATAATTTATATTATTAATATTATTCATAATATACCTCTTATTAATATTATTAATATCATTTACATTATTAATATTATTAATATCATATTATTATTAATATTATTAAATATTGTTAATATTATTAATATTATTTAGTATAGTGAATAAATTTATTTATATCTAACACGGTTTTTTGTATTAATTAATTCATGGCATCATAAAAGGTCAATCCAATTTAAATTTTCAAAATCTGAAATGGATAAGACTAAAGGTTTGTAGTTCTTTTCTTTCTCTTTTCATTGTTTATCAATATTAACTTTTTCTTTTTATTGAATTATAGTATAATAAAGAACCAGGAAGTTATGAGTGTGGCTATTACATTATGCAATGAATGGTTACCATTGTAAGACTATGCCTTAAAAGTGATTGGCATGAGGTAATATGATGGTAAATTATCTTTATAATTTTTTAACATATATGTATCTTAAAACTAATTTATGTCAATCATATTTTGTAATGCAATTCTTCACAGATGAACAACCAATGTCTTCGGAAGCCATAACATAAGTGAGACATTCTTAGTCCATATATTTTCTAAATTTTTATAACTCTAGGATAGCTGATGAATAATGTAGGAATTATATATATATATATATATATATATATATATATATATATATATATATATATATTATTAGTGTTTGTACTACATTTTTATTAATATATAAAATTTGATTCTCTGAATTTATGTATTTGTCTAGCTGGGTTATAATTGAATAGGTTAATTTATATGGGAATTAGCATTAAACATGTGTCCTCTTTTGCATTTATTTTAAAGCATTAATTATATTAAAAACTTATATGATTTTGGTGTCTTACAGGATTCCTTGAGCTCTCAAGGTAATTTTGTCCTTGAAGGTCATCACGATATCCTGGTCGAAGCAATTGGACGACTTGAGCACTATGGTCGTGTTCGTGCAGCAGGAAAATGGGTTGGAATTAAACTATATTCTGGAGTTGCACCACGACACTTATCCTCCTCCCCAGAGAGACCAAAGCAGAAATGACGAGTAAGATACGTCAAGAATTAATGGAGGAGATGAGAAAGGAGGTTGATCGAATGCGGCTAGAGTTGCAACATGAGTTACTATCACAACAACTTTGTGCTGAGCCCGCAATTCAAGCGCTTGTTAGTCCCGCTCCAAGAGCACAAAGGGGAGTTGTGCGGCTCCTACAACATCACGGGAGGATATCATAGGCCAGACGAGCCAATGTGAGCTACTGGTAGAGGGTGGCATGCTTCCTCAGGTGGTGGCCATTGGAAAAGTCTATGAAGAGGCCACCACCTTACATAACGTTCATCTCTCCCCTGATGTGGCGAAGGTAACAGTTGAAAGAGTACGAATACTTGATGCTCGTGTTCCACTACCTTCAGATGAGGTAACAACTGTGGCCGATGCATTTTAAGAGGGAGGAGTAATGTATATAAAATTGCGGCTATTTACCATAGCCGCATTTATATATGGCATTTACAAATGCGGCTAAATAGTCGCTTTCTTATCTCTTCGATTTAAGACTACGTGTATATCAAATGCGACTATATAATTGTCATGTTAAATATAAAATAGTCGTTATTGTTTTGCCTTTTTGCACTAGTGGTTATATGAGTGGGGCTAAAAGTTATTTCACAATGTTGTAATAAACTATTGTGTGGAACAATAGGTACAAGAGTGTGCGTTGGTGACTGTCTTATCCAGGTGGTAAGAAGAGATAAAAAAAATGCAAACATACTACTCAAGATAATGTTTGGGAAGCCAAGTTAGTAGGTGTGGAACCAATTTTGAAGATTGTATATGTTATTGCAAGGTTAATGTTGTATTCTCAAATATTTTAGGACCAAGTGAAGGTTGAAATCTCAAAAAAAATTTCTTTATATATATAAACAAACTTTATAAATAGGTTTAGGCATCCCATTACAAGAAAAAGTGGAAACAACTTGGGCCAAACACAAACGGAAATAGACAAAAGCAAACATTAAGTGAAAATTAAAATGGGTGTAACATTCCATAGGGAGTGGATGGAAAGTGGAAGCTAATTGCTTTGCATGGACCTCCAACTATTAATGTAGGTTTAACTCTCTCTAGATGAAAATGAATAATCTAGATGAAAATGAATAACAAAGACTAGACTCTCGCTAATAAAGTGGCTGAGTCCTCACTTAATAGAAGTTATGGAAGCTAATAACTAGAATCAAGCCCTAGATAACTCTATCATAGAGAGAGACAAATCCTAGTTAAAATTAAGTGAAAAAAATATATTTTTCCTCTGGACCACCACTTAACAATAAAAAAATACAAACAATTTAATAAACAAACAACTTCAAAATCAAAAAATCTGAAAAAAGATTTTACTAAACAACATTTTCAAATTATTACGCTGTATCCAAAAATTACCTTTGAGTCACTACGAAACAACTAACAATGATTCCCCAACCACACATTATAACAATAAAAAGCATCAGTAAGGAACATATTTTAGTCCACCTTGGGAAAAAAGACCACATATTCAACTTCTCATAAACAACTTCAACTTCAACTAAGATCTAAAAAACATTTAAAAAAATGAACCAACTTAAACACAAACAAAAACAAAAACATGAAAACGGAACCAAAACAAAAATGAAAAGTTGACCCACCTAAGTTAAGCTCCAAGCTTCACCTCACCCATCCAAGCTTCGTCTTCCAAGCTAGGTCCTCTAAACACAATAATGGAAGCTACATATCACAACAATGGAAGCTACGTACCACAACAATGGAGGCACCAAACAGTCATCAGCGAAGACAGAAAATGAGAGGGAGAGGGATAACGAAAATGAGAAGGAGAGGGGAAACCAAAAAGCCGCTGCTAATCTTGTTTTCATCGAAGTCCTATACTTGGATAATCTAATGCAGATGTTCCAAGGAAAACAATTTTAGTCCAAATCCTTCATTTAGATACATCCAATGCAAGCATTTCAAGATGCCGACTGTTCAGTCAAAAACCCAACTGGGAGTCTTTGTACACAGTAAAATGTTTATACATTCCCTTTTCTTGTGGTTTATTCATCCACTTTTGACTTTTCTTTCCATATCTTTCGTTCTTTTTTATTTAGTTCATTCCTTTTCAGTTTTGATTTCTAAACTTGGATCTCGGGTATCAATTACTTTGCATTAAAACGGTTTGTTGATATACTTTTTACATTATTTGATTAATTTATAGAACAAGTTAGATTAACATTGTGTGAAAGGTTGACATTTAATATTATTCAGGTTTCAATATTCAATGTGTTTAAACAGAGAGGATTCATCTGTTGAAAACAGGCTCAGGTTATAGTAGAGCAACTTAATTTGCATAACCAAGTCATCAATAAAAATCCATTAATATATATATATATATATATATATATATATATATATATATATAATCAACTCTTTCTTTCTCTCAGTCTATTTTTTATTTTAATTTAATCACAGTCAAGTGATATTGAATTAGTTTATGATCCATTCAATCTAATAAAAATAATAATTATTTATGCAAAGACTCTGAAATTCCCAAAAAACAATATCATCACTTGCATTCTGACATGAAGTGATATTATTTACACACAACACATGATTATCCAACATTAAAATCAATCCCTTGGCTGCATTCACATCTATTTTAACATTATAATTAATTTCTCAATGACATCAGGAAATAGACAAACAAGCTCGCTTTGGAGAGAAAAAAAAAAATGATGGTAAACAACTAGTAAATTAATGCGCGGACCTAGATTGGGTTTGGTCCATTTTTTTATTTATTTTAGGGTTGTTTAATTTCGGGAACTATTAGATGAAACGCGTTTTAGTCTATATATAATTCCCAAAGAAACTGAAGACTGTTATTTGAGTTGTGAGTGCTTAATTAGTTTTCTAGGATTTGAAAAAATTCTAAAGCCTAATCTTTAATTAAGAGATGGTAAGAACTCCTTTCTATGACAAAAATGGATTGAAGAAAGGTGCATGGAGTAGAGAAGAAGATGATAAGTTAAGAGCTTATGTTCAGATATATGGTCACTCTAATTGGCGTCAACTCCCCAAGTTTGCAGGTATTATTTTGTAAGATGATGATCAATGCTCAGTTTATACTGGTTATTTTCAGTTTCATTTTCATTATTGAAATCAATAAATAAAATATATGGGCTTAATTTTGATTATTCATTACTCTTGAACTGTGTAGTTATTCGGTGATTATAATGCTATAACATTCTGATGAGGTTTCAGCGTTGCTTTGTATACTTTTGTTGCAGGTTTAGCAAGGTGTGGGAAAAGTTGCAGACTTCGTTGGTTGAATTACTTACGACCACATCTAAAACACGGGAACTACACCTCAGAGGAAGAAGAAACAATCATCAAATTACACCAAGAATTTGGAAATAGGTATGTAGTAGCAGTTTTGAGAATTCATTCAAAGTTTCTATTCTGGGTTCAGAATCCATGCATATTCCCGATTTTGATAGAAATTCCACATTTCTTACAAAAAAAATCATTCTGAAGTTTTTTTTTCTTTCATTAGTTGATTATACCATCAGTGTTACACATGTATAGGGTGAGTTCTGTCTAATCGAATTGAAAAGTATCAAACAATTAGAACATGTCTCCATTTTTTTCACACTTGATTAAACTTGCTATGTTTGATTTTATCTTTTGTTCTTTCTTCTTACCTGTGATTCAACTTGAACTTTGGAAGCTAAGTAAGATAGAACTCATTGTAAACTTAATCTTTGGATGATATGCATCTTTATAGAATTTTAATATATAGTGTTGACTTTATAGATGGTCCTTGATTGCTGAAAAACTTCCTGGAAGAACCGACAATGAGGTAAAGAACTATTGGCATAGCCACCTAAAAAAGAGCTTGAAGAGCAATGAAATGACACCATCAGAGTTGAAGTCAAAGCCAGGTGATAACTATAGTTTTGAAGGAAATTTAGATGAGAGTGGTGGATATGAAAATTCTGAAAACCTAGGTGCCATTAGCGGTGATATCTTCCCTCATATTTTAGAAAGTTCATTGGCCAGAGACAACTATTCGCTTACCACCAATGCTGAAGAAGATGGTGTTCCTCCGTTAGTATCACACAAAGAATTCAGCGGCGATTTTTGGTCTGAGCCATTCCTCGTAGAAGATAGTCTTGATACTTTTAAAGATGAGATTTGGAGTGGTAAAGGAATGGCACTGTTTATTCCAAACTTCGATGGCGCATATTTGTTTTAGAAAATTGTTAGAGATTGCGTCCAATTTTCAAATTGTTATAGTATATGAGAAAGGACATTGCGACCACAAATAATTAAGTGGATTGACTTTGGTTTAATCTGAGCATAAGTGTGTTTTAATTATATGGTGATCCTTATATTTTTGTGACAGTAACCGTCACAAGAGTGTCACGACATTGTAATTAATATATATAAAATAGTATAAGTTAATTAGGATAAAGTATGATTGTACTTTATGAGTATTTACAAAAATATTTGTAATAAATAGAGTAAATACTTTTTATTTTATTTGGTAATGGATACCTCGATTTTATCATCAAGATAAGGGGGATGTGGGTATTATTATAATGCCCAATCTACTCCAGCTTTCATATTATCATTATTATTATCATTATTATCATTATTATTATTATTATTATATAACTTACTTTTAATCTTAAATTTTATTTTATTTTATATTATCAAAAATGAAGTTTACTTTAAATTTCTCTTATGGAAATTTTAATAATTTTTTGGAGAGTGTCTCAATATTAATATTAATTTTTTTCCTTATTTATTAATATATATTTAATAATTATTTCAATATGAGAAAAAAAGGAAAATCTACTTTATTAAGAGACTTATATTTTAAAAATTCATTTTTTTAAAAATCTTACTTTCTTTTAGAAAATGTATACATTTTGATTAGATTTAGTTATATTATAATTATTTAAAATTTTAATTATAATATTATTATTATAATACTTATACAAGTGATAATGTTAATGTTCTCTCTCTCAAGCTTTTTTTTTTCGGATAAAAAAAAATTCTCTCTCTCAAGCTTGAACATGGGCAAACCAAGAAGAAGGAGAACTTTTTTAATATCTCAATGTTGACAAAGGATTTTCAATTACTATTTTATTCTCAATCTCTATATATAGATTATATCTATGAAGAAAGAAGGTTAACAAAAGTCTTACAACAAGAATAAGCATAATATCTTAAGTTATTCTTAGCCTTTGTAGTTGTGAGAAAGAATATTATTTGTGTTTAGGAGAAACCTTAAAGTGTGAAGCAAATGTTGTATCATTCATAAGACATAGTCCCTCTTTTTGTAAACAATCTAGTGATCTTTTACATAACTTTCTTTGTAAACATTTTGGTCTTAGCTAAGAGTGTCTACGCTTCAAATAATACTTTATGTTTAGTCGATAGTGGTTATGTTCCAAATAATACCGAGTTTAGCTAGTAGTGACTGCATTTCAAAGAATTCTTAGCCTTAGTAAGGAGTGATTGTGTTCCAAATAATACTTTGTGTTTAGCCATGAGTGATTGGGTTCCAAACAATAATGTATTTAGCCAGGAGTGGTTATGTTCCAAATAATATTTTGTTTCTAGACAACACTGGTTGGGTTCTAATGAATGCTCATTCTTAGCTATGAGTGGTAATACTTAGTCTTAGCCAAGAGTGATTGCATTCCAAAGAAAACTCAATCTTAGCCAATTATGGTTACATTCCAAATAATATTATATGTTCAGTGAAGAGTAACTCTGTTCCAAATAATACTCTATGTTTAGCCATGAGTGGTCGCAAATCAAATAATACTCAATTTTAGCTAGGAGTAGTTGAGGTCCAAATAATAATATCTCGTATCTTCACAATGTTAGTTTACTTAGTGAAACTCAATCACTTGATTGAGAACTAGACATAGTCTACTGTTTATAGATAGATTAGTATAAAAACATCTAAACTAAGTCTTTTCTCTCTAACTTTTTTATATTACACGTTATTTAACTATAACTAATCTTAAAAGGAGAGGTTAGTGAAAACAAGTTCTAGAAAATATTTTTAGATAGTTCATTTATCAAACTTGAAGTAGCATCTAATGTTTCTCATTAGACGCAATCTCTTCGTAAAATTACTTGACAATGCTTTTGTCAAGTATATACTTCGCCAGTTCATGTTCATCAAACAAAGATTTGTGTAAAAATTTAAAAAAGTTTTAAAGTATAATTCAACCCTCCTTTCTTATGTTTGATCTGTTTTCACAGTTGGTATGAGTGGTTAGCCTAAAGGTTTGAGTGTCTCACTACGTCTAGAGGAAAAATCCATATAGCTCTAATGGAAGGGAAGTCATTTTGAGGGAGCATCTCTCACAAAGCCACCAACGTTTCTACGGGAGGACTTCCCCTATGATGATTATTTTACAGCAAGTGTACCAAGTCAAAAGTAATAATTTGTCCCTAAGGATAGATATCAAACTCACAAGGAATAGTTCTAAAATCTCAAGTATAATATTCACTAAATATGACACAAAAGGTAATAACTTATATCTCTAAAAAAGGTGTTCATATCTTTGACAAGAAATAAACAAAACTCATGGCATAAAGACAATTCAAGATGTTCAATAAATGTGATAAAACATGTTATTATCACATTTATGAACTCTCTAAACTTGTACTTTTGCATGTTCTCATGTAAAATGAGCCTAAGTACTCGAATAAAGATTCTAAAGTTAGATTATACCAAAAATAAATACAACAAAAAGAAATATGATTTGTAAGCACAATTTCCTCACAAAGTCTGAACGCATTTCAATTCATTTCCAAAGCTGAAGATAACATGTCATGGTACTTATGTGTGTATATGGTCTATTTTAACCATTGTTTTTTATAATATATATATATATATATATATATATATATATATATATATATATAATATAAATAGTAGTTTGTCTTTTTCTTTTCCTTCTTCCTCTTCTTTTCTATGCTTTCCTTCTTTTTATCAACTTTTACATGGCAAGTATCAAATTTATGATGGTATCATATCTTTTCTTTTAAAAAGTCTTATAGTGCACGTTGAATCTCTTTTTTTCATTTTTCCTTCTTTAGATCGTTAATAGAGAGTCACATTATGGGTCGACAAGAACAAGATGATGATCAATCTATTAATTCTTATAATATCTATTATCTTCAATCGGGAGATAATCCAACAACAATTTTGGTTGCTATAGTTTTTTATTCTTCGAACTACAATTTATGGAGTGGATTTATGCTTACCACGTTGAGTTCGAGGAATAAATCTAACTTTGTTGAGGATTTAATTCAAAGAACTACATCAAATAACATTTTTATGTTGTTTGGAAGAGGTGCAATAACATTCTGCTCTCATGGTTGGTTAATTTTGTTTCTCTCCTAATCACACAGAGAATTTTATGGGTGGATGATGCACGAGAACTCTGGAAAAGTTTTAAAACATTATATTCCTTAGGAGTTACGAGAACTTTGGATTTACAACAAAGAATGATTTCAATAAGACAAGGTGAAAAGTCCATCATTTTACTAGATTATGTGTAGTTAGGGATGAATTGAAAAGTTATAAACCTAATACTATGTGTGAGTGTAATCCAAAAGTACTCTTACAATGTCCCCATCATTATTTTAGAGAGGAAGAAACATGATTGTTTGATGCAATTTCTTAGGAGATTGAATGGTCCATTCAACATGGTTAAGTATAATATTCTCATGATGGAACCTTTATTAAGTATAGATGAACTAGAAAGACAAATAACTAGTAATGACTCTTAGGAATTACTATTTTAGCTAATGCAACAAATTCTACTTATTTAAGTTCCAAATTCCTTGTTCTTTTCATGGCAATGATGGACATATTACTAATAAATATTATAGTAAAAAAGGTTTTCTTCATAATTTTTCTTGTAGAGGAGGCAAAGCTAGCTTAATTATAGGGATTTGGTTGAGGAAATTGGACTAATATGGGTACCAAGGTTTGTACGTACTGCGGTTTGAATATTCACACTATTAATGAATGCTACTAAAACCATGGATATTACCTAGGCATAAATATCATAAGTCAAATATTTTTTTTTCTTTCAATAATGCTACAATTGTAAAGGGATAAAAACTTCATTATGAAGAAACTCCAAATCAAAAAGCTCAAGATGTAGATATATGACTGAGTTTTACACAATAATAAAGAATTAATTTCCTTATTGGAACAACAAGGAACCTCTACTGAGAAAAAATGCCATGTAATAATATGTAGCCATTATTGTCCCTAATGAATGCTTACTTGCAATGTCACTAGGGTGAACATCAATGCATTTTTGGATTTAGGTACTATAGATTATCTTACATCTTCTATAAATTTATATTATTCATATATGAAGATACATATTGTTATTGGCAAACTTCATACTTTTCACATTTTAGTGTTCCAGATGTCGACACTGTTATTTTTTTCAATTTCTTCTATTTGAGTATGTTTTTTAGATATCCAATTTTCATTTTAATATGATTTTCCTATCTGATACAACCCAATTAACCAAGCAAATGACCAAGGACACAAGAGGCACTTTACACATTGAATTTTGAATAGAAAAGAAACTTTTAAGGACATTAAACCTTCATAATTAAATTTTAAGTAAGTGTCTTTGAGTCTTTCTAAGTGCTTTTCTTGTTTCCCTTCTCTAGTTTTGTCATTATCTTACTTCCATTTTGGTTTAGCTTTCTTTCTTTCAACTTTTCTTGCTTGCCTTTAAAATTTTCTTAAAGTTTTGTTGGGTTTCTTTGGTGAGGAAGTGAAAAGAGCTTTGAAGTCTTTTAGTTGAAGTGTTGCTACCAAGTGTAGACCTTTTTAGAGTGCAAATCTTTCTTCAGTGACTTAAAATTTTTCCTTTCTTTACAAAATAGTCGAGTGATACAAGTGAGTGAATGGGTGGATTAAATTGTTATTTTCACTGATTGTTTGCCTTCTTTTGTGCAAAATTATGGGTCATTTGTCTTCAGGAGAGTCTTCAAAGCCACAATCTCCTCAAAAGGCACATCTTTTGGGAGAATTTGCGAACGCCAAGAGGAGTTAGGCCCACAAAGAAGAAGAAATGAGGTAACTAGTGGAAAGAATGCAAAGATTAGAAGATGCTCAAGATAGGCAAGCTAGAGAGAGGAGATGGGAGCCTAGAAGAGCTACTAGACATTATATGCACTATGGGAGTCAAGAAGAAGAACAAGATTGGAGAATGCATAACTTGGAAGAGAGGCGCCATGAACACCAACCACCAAATTCTTTTTTTCCTTTTGTTAAATTACCTAGTTTTAGTGGGGAAAGTGATCCCGGTTTGTATTTAGGATGGGAAGCTACGGTAGAACAAATCTTTAATGTATATAAGGTCGAAGAAGACCAAAAGGTTAAGTTAGCTTCCCTAGATTTTTAGATTATGCCATACAGTGGTGGCATCAAATTGTAATGAACATTGGTTTAAACAAGAGGCTAGTCATGGTCTCTTGGTATGATTTAAAAGTATGCATGCACACATGATTTGTTCCTTCTCATTATAGGAAGGAACTCTTGTTGAAGCTCCAACGGCTTCATCAAGGACCTAGGACGGTAGGTGAATATTTTAATGACTTAGAAACTACTTTGACTAAAATTAATATGCATGATAGTGAAGAGTCAAAGATAAATAGGTTTGGAAGTGGTTTAAGGAGAGAAATTCAAGATATTGTAGAGTTATATGAGTACTCTTCTTTAGAGAAGTTGGTTCACCTAGCCATCAAGGTGGAATCACAAATTTTGAAGAAAAACACTTTCAAAAATACTCATAATGATGGCTTCTACAAATCTTCATGGAAGGATAAAAACAAAGTTTCTACAAAAACTTTTCCTTCCAATTTTTCAAAAGAAACCACTTCTCATCATAGAGTTTCTAAAGACCAACCTTCCACCTTTGCCCCTAAGTAACCCACCAAAACCTCAAGTAGAAAATGTTTTAAATGTTTAGGTTTTGGGCACACAGATGCCAATTGTCCAACCAAAAGAACAATGATGGTAAAAGGAGAAGTTGTAGTGAGTGAATATAGTTCCCAATCCTCAAGATCTAGCTCCCCTACCTCTTCAAGAAGCCAAAGTGAGGAAGATTATGAGTTACCTTGTGAAGGTGATTTGTTAGTAGTAAGACACATGCTTGGACAAACTCAAAAACCTTTTGATGAAAGTCAAAGGAAAAATATTTTTCATACAAGATGCCTTATTAATGACAAATTATGTTCATTAATTGTAAATGGGTGTAGTTGCACAAATGTGGCAAGTACAAGAGTGGTGGATAAAGTTGGATTAACCACTATCTCTCATAAAAAGCCCTACAAATTACAATTGCTTAGTGAAGAAGGAGAAATCATTTTCAATTTCAATAAACAAGTCCTCATAGCTTTCTCCATTGGAAAATATAAAGATGAAGTTTTATGTGATGTTGTGCCAGTGGAAGCCACACATGTGCTTTTGGGAATGCCTTGGCAATATCATAGAAAGATTTTACATGATGGTCATACCAAAAAATTTCTTTCAACTTCCAAGGACACGAGATTATGTTAAAACCTCTCTCTCCAAAAGAGAACAATGAGGATAAAATAAAGATGAAAACAAAAAGAGAAAATGAAAAGGATAAAGAAAGAAAACATGAAACGGGTATTAGTGACTCGTACTACAATACAAACTACACCTCTAAGTAAGGGTGGGCAAAAAATCCAAATTTCAAAATCCAATCCATAATTATCCAAATTCATATTAGTTTTAATCCATTTAAATGGATTTATCTCAAATCCAAATCCATATTTTTTGGATTTTAAATCCAATCCATTTAATTGGATATGGATTAGATATAGATTGGATACATTTTGGGATTGCCCAAATTGCATTTTGGGTTGGATTTTGACTTGGCCCGATCCAGGTTGAGACAAGACAATCTAAGCCCAGGTTGAGCAAAGTTGGCCCGAGTCCATGTCGAGTGTAAGGACCTATAAATTATTTGGAATAGAAGTGATAGATTTTAAATAATTTCTGAGTATGTTATTATTTAAAATAAAAAGGACATAAAAATAGAAAATATCATAGTGGTCAGACCTCGGACGTCGCCCAAGGTCTGGGGTCAGCTGGTAGAGGGCGATCGGTTGACCATTGTACTAACCAAGTAGTCAGGTGCGATGACTTTATCGTGAGGTAATCACGTGGGCGTGCTTGAAGGGGGGGCACGTAAATCAAGAAGGGTAAGAGAAAGGAAGGTGTAGCTTAGAAGTCGATGAGATCGCCGTTTGTTGAAGAAGGCGGCGGCCTCCGACCTCCCCCGTATGAAATCAGAAATCGCTTATTTTGCGCATGATCGCCGTGTGCGAAGATTTCACATGATCGCCAATCGCCTATGGTCCACATGATCGCCAATCGCCTATGGTCTACATGATCGCCAATCGTCTATGGTGTACATGATCGCCGAAAAGAGGACATCGCCGAGTATTCGAGAAGACTTGGTAAGCTCTTGGTATGTGGTCTAAATACAGAAGATGAGTGATATAGAAGATAGGTGGCATATCTGCCACCATGAGTAGTGTGAGCCGTGATACCACAGACTTAGAGGAATGGGAGGACGAGCCCTCAGCTGGGTGTGACGATGTGACATCGGTGACCAGAGTGAGGCGATGTGTCCTCGTCTCACACAAGGGCGATAAGAGATCGCCAACATGATGAGAGGAACATCGGTCATCAACCAGGATGGGAGACACATCAGTTGTCTGTCAGGGTGAGGAATCAGTCGTCCGTCAGGAAGAGGAATCAGTCATCGTCAGGATGAGAGGCATATCAGTCATCGCCGGGATGAGAGGCATATCAGTCATCACCGGGATGAGAGGCACATCAGTCATCGCCGGGATGAGAGGCACATCAGTCATCGCCGGGATGAGAGGCACATCAGTCATCGCCGGGATGTCGTGTTTCACACAGATAAGGTAGGACTCAGGCTCCCAGCATGAGCCTCTTGCATGCGCGACACGTAGTCAGTGAGAGTGCTTCAGAACAGTGGCTCCAGAGAGTTGGTAGGGAAAGTGACCCAGAGTTGGTGTGCGCAGAGACCCACGTGGCCATCCTGTTAAAGGAAACCCACACGCAAGGTTGCTCAGAGAGTGGGTAATGGCAGTGAAGGCTAAAGAGCCGTTCGACCTTAAGAGCTGAGGGAATCAGCTCATTTAGTTCCCCTTTCTCCTTTCTCCTCCACTGGAAGACGCGACTATCCTCACGTACCAGTGCTATGATCGACGACTGCCATTGTCCTTCTGGGAAGTTCTCTGCAAGTTTTCCGATCAGAACGCTAAAACAGAGTTTGGGTATCCCTAAGTTCGGTGGATTAGAGCTTATAGTGAGATTTTACGCAAGTCCAGGTAAGGGAAGCTAGCTTTATTTCCAATAAAAATCTTAGGCTAGAAGATTTTGAAAATTGTGGTGACGTGATCGCCGGTTTTAATGTTTGTTTCGAACTCCCCTGTTTTAGTGTCGCTTTGAACTTGTTTGAGATTGAAATGCATATGATATTCGAAAATCTGAACTTTGGTATGATTGTTTCTGTGATTGGGATTGTTTAAGAAAAGATTCAAAATATTATATGATGGAATTGTGCTTTTACGTGTGGTATGATGTACTGGATGAATGTGAAATTGTGATCAAGACATAGTATTTTCAGGAAAGGAAATACCGTGTTGAGATTGGTTATGAGGTGTATTGA
Organism: Phaseolus lunatus; assembly: GCA_013389735.1. NCBI lineage: Eukaryota > Viridiplantae > Streptophyta > Magnoliopsida > Fabales > Fabaceae > Phaseolus > Phaseolus lunatus. The sequence goes on from CM023867.1 coordinate 12,115,975, forward strand.
TCTGTGAGTATCCTGTGAATGAGACGATCTTGACTCTACTGATATAATGGAATCACATAGATGAAGTTATTCAGGTGTTGAGAGTCGATGGAGGTTCATATGTATGGGTAAGTTGTTTGAAAGATAACTAACTCGACCTGTTATATGAATTAACCCTGTCATACCGGGAGAGTGATCATATTGAGATTATGTTTATGCGCATGGCTGTGTGGATTTCACAGTGGTGGGGTATGACAGGTGCAGGTCTCTGGATGCTAAGTTCAACGCACGAGTCTTCCGGAAGTAGTGTCAAGTGTCTATGTGTGATGGGTCAGTGGAAGTCTGACGTGAGAAAGAGAAATATTGAAATGTGATAGACACTTGATGGATTTTTGTGGAATGATTGATACTTGAGGGAATTGTGAAATGTGTGAATATTTGATGGTTTACGTTAATATCAAGTTTCATGTTTTAAAGTTTGATGGTTATGTGAAATGAATGAGAAAGTGATGGATATATGTGGGTGTTTAAAAGCTGGTTATGTTGATTTTAAAGTTTCATATTTAAAGTTTTTAAAATAGCTAGCTTACCCTGTGTTTTTTTTGGTATTGTGTTTGGTTTTTCTTAAACCTGTGATGATCGTGTTAATTTACACGGGAGCAGCTGATGTTGCAGGTGGTAGAGCTCCTCAGTGAGCAGATGGAGAAAAAGAATAGTTTTAATTTGACTCAAATGTTGTATTTTCCGTTTTGAAAACTTTTGATGTATAAATTAAACTCCCTGCGAGGAGAGATGTTTCTTTTGAGATACAATGTATGGAATGGATGAATTTTATATATATATCTATGTTAATTTTGATATTATTGTTTTACCTTTATTTTATTATATAAAAATGAATAAGATATTGAGGGGCGTTACATCGAGTCGAGACGTCCGGGCCCAAGTCGAATCGAGTCGATATGGGTCAAAATTGAGCCAAGTCGTTCCGGGCCAAAGTTGAGCTGAGTCAACCCTAGGCCAAGTCGAGCTGAGTGGGCCAAAGCCCAAGTCAAATTGGCACCCATACTAGGTTCAGTCGGCGCTGAGCCCATGTCAAGCCAAGTTGTCCTAGGCCCATGTCCAACATAGTCGGTCCGAGGCCATGTCAAGACGAGTCAGTCCAAACCCATCTCGAGTCGAGTCGACCCGAGCCATGTCCAACTGAGTCACCTCGAGCCTATGTCAAGTCGAGTGGATGCTGACTGATTTCGAGTTCAGTTGGTGTGGGTTGACATCGGCTCGAGCCGATGAGGAGTTGAGTCGGTCTAGGCCCATGTTGAGCCAAGACTGTTCAATCTGATATCGAGTCGAGCGTTCCCCAGCCAATGTCAAGCCAAGCGGGCCAAGGACGATATCATACCGAGAGGGCCCGAGCTAATATCGAATCGAGTCAGCCAAAGCCGATATTGAGCCGAGTATGCCCAGGCTAATGTTGAGCGAAGTTGGGTCGAGTCGATGTCAAGTTGATCCAGTCCAGGCCCATGTCGACCTGAGTCTTTCGGTTCTGATATTAAGTCCAGCAGGCCCGGGCCAATTTCAAAATGACCAGGTAAAGGCTAATGTCGAGCCGAGCAGGCCCAGGTCGATGTCGGGTCAAGTGGGCCTAGATCGTTGTCAGGTCGAGGCAAGCCTGGATCCATGTGGGGCCTAGGATGCCCGGATTGATGTCGGGCCGAGTAAACCCGGATTGATGTCGGGCCGAGCAGGCCCGGATCGATGTCGGTTGAGTGGACCCAGATCTCTTTTGGGTCGAGTGGGCTCGTATAGATGTCGGGTCGAGCGGGCCCAGATCGATGTCGAGTTGAGCAGGCCCGAGCCAATGTCGGGTTGAGCGGGTCCGGGCTAATTTCGGGTCGAGCGGGCCCGGGCCGATGTCTAGGCTATTATCGAGCAAAATCAGCATGAGCCCATGTCCAGCTGAATTTGTCCGGGCCCATGTTGAATCGAGTCGATTCGGGCCAATGTCGAGCTGAGTTGGTGTCGAATCGAGTCGGTCTGAGCCCATGTCAAGCCGAGTCATTCCAAACCAATGTCGAGATGGATCGGCCCGTGCCCATCATGCCAAATAAGTCTGGGTCGATGTCGAGCCGAGTCAGTTTGGGCCGATGTGGTGTCGAGTCGGCCTAGACCGATGTCAAGCAGAGTCGGCCCAAGCCCTTGTCGAGCAGAGTCGGTCCTGGTCAATGTCGAGCTGAGTCAGTCAGGGTCGATGTCGAGCGGAGTCAACCTGGGTTGATGATGAGCGAATTTGGTCCAGGCCCATGTTGAGCAAATTCGGTCCTAGACGATGTCGAACCAAGTCAGTTTGGGTCGATGGTGTATCGAGTTGGTCCGCGTCCAGGTTGAGTCGGCTTAGGCCTAGTTCAAACCTAGTGAGTCTGTGTACATATCAAAATGGATTTAATGTAATTGACAAAGTAGATTTAATCTAATTAACAAAGTAGATATAATCTAGATTTAATCCACTTTAAATGGATTTTAAAAAAATCCAAATAAATTTGATCTAGTTAAAATGGATATGGATTTTAAATCCAATCCATTTGTTTGGATTTGGATTGGATCTAGATTGGATTTTGAAAAATCCAATCCATGACCACCCCTACCTCCAAGGTGTTCTTCTTCCTTATCTTTTTCATTACCTAATGATTCGAAATACTTGATATCTTTGATAAAGAATTTTAGGGATGATATTCAAACACTTCCTAAAGGTTCCCACCTTCTAAGAGGATTCTCACCAAAAATTGATTTTATCCCCTTATATTGTTTCCAAACATGACCTGTATATAGAACTCACCCATATGAACTTCCAAAGCTTCATGAACATAATTTTACTTCACAACCCACATCTTGCAATGTCTTCACTATAAACTAACTATGTTATTTACAGGAGTTCTAAATTTGAGGTCGAATTCTTTCCAACTTGGGGGGCATGATACAACCCAATTAGCCAAGCAGATGACCAAGGACACAAGAGGCACTTCACACATTGAATTTTGAATAGAGAAGAAACTCAGCAGAAGTGTTTAATGAGTCTAAGTACTCTAGAATTTTTGGTCTTATCTTGGGTGTTTGTGCACTTCAAGTGGCGGCTATTCACCACTTATCTTGGAGTCTCCTCCCCTTCCAAGTGCGTGATTTATATTTTCATAAGCATCTCTTAATCTCTTAATCTTTTTTGTTTTTCTTTCCTTTTCCTTATGCTATTCTTCCATACTTTTATTAATTATTTTTTGGTTTTCTTCTTCATCTTATGTCTCTTTTCATGTCCTTTATTTCCGCACCTTCATCATCATCACCATATTTGTGTTTTATCTTTGTCCTCTAGAAGTGAACCTTCACACTTACTTAATCACTTGATTAAGTTCGTGTCTAGTGGGAATCTTCTGTGGGTTTATCACCATAATTGCTAATCTGAAAAATCATAAACAAAAGAGTAACCCATAAAATGTACAATCCTAAAATCAACTCACATCACTGTCTAAACTTCTAAATTCCTTACCATGTAAATTAAGTTTTATCACCAATAATTCCTTCATTAAGGATATGCAAATTGTGTTGAGGATTGGTATAACTAAATTGGTGAAAAGATTTTACAATCTTACCATGGATGTTGGCTAGCAATTCCAACAACTTTACACTGATTTTGTTTTTCATAATAATTCAATTTTTCATATAATAAAGTAACTATACATCTTTGACATTTTTGTTTAAGACATCCTTCTTTTGAAAGGTTACAATAGCTCAAGGAATCATGTCCTTTACTTTTCATTTATTAACAATTCATATGTGATACTTGTTATCAAGCTAAACAAAAAGAAATATTCCTTTTCGTAACACTAAATCTCAATTTATTTCTCCTTTTTATCTTTTTTATGTTGGTTGATATTTGGGGTCCTTGTCATCTTACTTCATTAATTAGTCATAAATATTTTCTTACCATTATAGATGATTATTCTTATTATCTTTGAATATTTCTTATGAAATCTAAAACTCACTTCAAGGCTTTTGTCATCTTTGTTGAAATAAAATTTTAACGCCAAAATAAAAATGATTAAGACCAACAATGGATCAAAACATGTCATGCAAGATTTGTAGGTGTGGCTGGCTCTAAAAGGAGGTTAAATGGAGCATGTACTTTTTTTGCAGAAGATAAAGATAAATTGTCTAATGAATCTTCTAATCATATCGTTTGGCAAAATAATATAGGTAAACCATCTAATTAATTCCAGATAAAATAAACAACAAATTAAACTCACTAGAAAGAACAAAGAGAGAACAACATACAAGAAATTATCCTGGATCACCTAAACTCGAGCTACATCTGTTCCCTTTATGTCAACTGCTTAAGAGCTTCCACTAACCAATACACTTGGTTACAATGAATATTCTAACCTCTCTAGGTTACAATGAGTATTCTCTCCTTTCTAGGTTATAATGAGCATTTACACCTTTCATGTTACAACGAGTATTTTCACACCTCTCCAGGTTATATCTTTTTAACCTCCCCCTAAGATTACGAACTCTCAAGAAAACAAAGAAAAGTCTCAGAGATATCATAAAGAAATCTCATAAGAGTATAATTTCACAATATGAAGAATTACAATGATTTATCACACAATTAAAAAGACTATAAGTTCTAACAACTTGATTAAACATTCATTATAACTCTTGTAATTTCAGCAGATCACTTGAACAACCTTAATTGCATGGCTTGCCCTACTTTCATTCTTCATTTCCAATCCCCTTATATATCTTTTTTAATATTTTCTTTGATATTTAAATTGGTTAAATTTGGATTTTTCAATATCTTAATCTTTCTTTGTGATAGATGCTCAAAACAAAAAGCTTGGATTTGCAATCTTTCAATTCATTTTTTCTTCAAATATGTTTAAGCACTAATTCGAAAGTATTTGCAATGTGGGTTAGTAAAAAATCAATTAAAACATAATCAGACAATATTTCCGTTCTAAATAATACGTGATGCTAAAAATAAAGTACTTGAGATTTTCAATTATTCAATTCGTTCATGTTTAAAAAGGATTTAAATATATTTGCAATATATTGCAGCTGATAAAATATGTTTAAGCAAGATAATTTTGAAAGAGATGATAAACATATTTTTGTTTCCAAAAACTTGCAAATAAATTTTTTTGTTTTCATATTCAATTTGTTCATCACACCGTCTATCATGAAAAATCTATTAGTCCATTTGTCTTGAACAAAAGTTGTAAACGTTTAAATGGTCTACTGCATATTGTAGTTGTATAAAACATTGTTAGATAATTCAAAATACAAATAATCATTCATATTATTTTTGTTATCATCAAAACATAAACTCCTCATATGATCTTCTAGTCACCAGATTGTTTAGTGTTGTATAGATCGTCCATGTTCTTAACAGACCATCTCGAGGTTTAAAACATTGTCCAAATAATTCAAGGTCTCAACAAAATTTGGTTAAATAATACTTTTTTCCCACTATTACAATAATATTTTAATTTTGTCCACTAGTTTGAATATTCACAATTTAGTCCATTTTAAGAAAAACGAGTCAATGTAATCATTTTTGTCAAATTCATGGTCACAACATACTGCAGTGATTACACATAGCATTGGTTGCTTGTGTCACATGTCACTTTCATCAACAAATAAACTTTAACTAATTACATGTAATTCATTGTATATGCCACATGTCATTTTTATAATGTCATTATCATAAATTTGATAAAAATGACTATATATACTCATTTAAGAAAAGTAAAACCAAATTGAGAATGTTTAAAATAGTGAAATAAACTTTAAAATAATCATCACAATAGTGGGACCAAAAAGAATATTTAACCTCAAACATTTTTTTTTTGTTTTGATATCATTAGATCTTTACTTTTTCAATCTAACATTGTCCCACATCTGTTGATCTTACACTTTGAATCACTTAGCTACCTTCACTAATTGTATGCCAACTCATTTTCTTAATAACAAAACCATTTATGAAGTCTTTTATAACAAACTTTTGTATATTGCTATTTTGAAAGTGTTTTTTTTTTTCTATCTTTACTTTCCCAACACTTTATTTGATAATAGGAAAAAAAACTTGATCTCAGGTTTATTATTTTTGTTTTGTTAGGCTTTAAACCCCCCACAAAAGGGTTTGTGACCTTTGATCTAAGACTCGGGTTATCAATGTATCTAAATATGTTATTTTTGTGAAGATTGTTTTCCTTTCTTTTTTCATAACCACTCTGATTCTCTTACTATTTTGCTTATCTCTAAATCTTCTTTTTTATTGATGATATTGATTTATCTGCTCATACTACTAATGATAATTCTAATCATATAGTTAAAAGTATATCCATTTTAGCTGTCGCTCAACAATTTGAATTGTGATCACATGTTAAGGCCTCCAAAGATTCCAAATAGGTTGAAGCTATACATGTTGAGATTAAAGCTCTACAATCCTCTAACACTTGGACTCTTACGACTCTCCCTCCACATAAAACGACTATTGATTATAAGTGGATACATAAAATCAAGTATAGGTTTGATGAATCAATAGAAAGTTATAAAGCACATTTTTAACTAAGGGCTACACTTAAGGGGAAGACCATAATTATCTTGATATTTTTTTCTCCAACTGCTAAGTTAACAATTATTACACTAATTTTAGCTTTGACTACCATTAATAAATGTCACTTAAAGCAACTAGATGTAAACATCATTTTATTATATGGTGATTTACATGAACAAACTTACATGTAACTTCCCTAAAGTATGTCATTAGCCCCATCAAGGAAAGTATATAAACTTCAAAAGTCGTTATATGGTTTAAAGCATGCTAGTGGAGAGTGGTATACCAAGTTATCTACTTTCCTAACTTCTCATACAAACAATGTCATTTTGACCATTCTTTATTTTCCAAAACATGAATTTTCATCTATCACAACCTTACTTCTTGAAGTGGATAACATAGTGTTGTCAAACAATTATTTAAATAAGATTCAACACATCATTGATCTTCTCGATGCAACTTTCAAGATTAAAGAACTTGGTGGTTTAGATATCATCTAGGTTTTGAAGCAACTCACTACTAGTAGCAATAATATTTCTTAACACAAGTATTCCTTAGACATTCTCACTAATATTGACATGTTTAGCTTTAAATCAATATCCACTCCTTCTTATTAAACTATAAAACTTTATCAACCACTACGGTTCTCCTCTATCAAATAATGATGCTACCTCATATAGAAGATTAGTTAGCATATTGATTTACTTGACCAACATAAGACCCAATATTCCAAAACTTCTTGTTGAAGAGAGATTCACACAGAAAAATTATACTGGTTCACTATTAACCAAGAACTATATCCAGTCCTCGGTACACCATTGAGAATTCACCAAACACATAATCAAAGATTACAAGAATTACACACAAGAGCTTTGTTTCTTGAACCCTTCAAGAAAGACAAACTCTTACAAACACAACAGAAAAACTAGAAACCCTATATGGATCTTCCTAAGAACAAATTACAAGTATGAAAAGAAATTACCTAATATTATTACAAAGAATGAATACAACAAATTACAAACTCAAGAAAAGTTTCTTCCCACAACAGAATGATTCAAGAACTAAAGTATTCTTTAGGAATTTCAAAGACTATTTTCAATCTATTTTCTTATACAAAATTTGTAACTTTTAAAAGGTTCAGAAAACATGTTTATATAGTTTTCAAATGATTGCAAAACAGTTTGTAAGTTTATTTAGTTGATTTACTGAAATAACTGACTCTTTCTATTTAAAAATGAAATCAACAAAAATACTAGGTTTATTTACTGAAATAGTTGGTTTATTTCATTAAACAAAAAAGAAAAAAAAAACCTTTAATATTAAAGTCTTCAGGTCAACATTGAAAACATTTGACTTTTAAATCATTAAAAAGACTTTAGTATTTTCAGTCATTTGATATGAAAAATCAACACGTTAAAATACTCTACTAAAGACACAAGGCTTCAACTTAAGTGATTTTAATCGATTAAAACCTTAATAAACTTATTTAAAAACATAATAGATTTTTAAAATGTTTTTTAGAGGTCTTGAATTAATACTTAGTGAAATAAATACAGCAAAATCTACCTAAACACACACATGTACAGCTTTGCATACTTCAAAGTTGAGCTTTGATAACATCAAATTCAACCACTTTAGTCAACAATCTCCGCCTATTTGATGAAGATAAAGTATTGGTGTTGTGTAGATTTTGTAAAAAAAGGAAGTCCTGCCAAACAAGGACATATCCAAGATTCCAAACAAGTATATGCAGATAATCATCATAGTTCAAAATATAAAACATAATCCAGAATATTGTTCAAACAAGAACAGTATTTTCTCCCCCATTTGTCTTCAAAAAATAGACCAAATAATGAGACTAAAAACAAAAAATTAGAAAATGAAAATTAATCATCACGATTATAAAGACAGTTGCTCTTGCACTGCTTCAATCTGTTGATTAAGATGTTCAAACCTTGCTTCAACTCTCTTGCAGTGTTCCTTTTGTGTTGCACAAATGTAGTCAAGCTTGTTCACCATTATCCTTTCAAAACTTGAAAGTAATTCACCTCTTTCAACATGAGGATCATATGGTATCAAGGCTTGAGTGTTGGAGTTATCAGCATATCCACTTGTTCCACTTGCACCAGTACCATGACTTGATCCATTCATAGGATTATCATCATCCTTACTTACCCACTTGTCATTCACTTTTACAAACCCCATCTTCACTAGTGATCCATTATTGATCTCATGTGATGGCTTGATTCTTTCAGTTAGTTCTTCAAGATTAACTCCAAAATATTGCAGAAATATAGAAATAAGAATGAGATATGGAAATTTATAGTCACTTAGTCTGATGGATTTGAGAATATGTTCCTTGAATACATAGATCTAGTTAACTTTTATCTCTTTCATGAGACAATACACTAGCACAAGATCTTCTTTAGTCAGAGCAACATGATTACTCCTCCTAAATGTAAGCATCCACGCTATGATGAAGGCTAGAACCTTTTCTTCCAGATTGAGTGCACCCACATGAAGACCTTTGACTGGAGCATCTGGATTTCTGAGGCAACTTACATAGTATTGCATTTTGTTCAAATCTTCAATAACACCACCCCCTTTCCCACTTTGGCTCCAGAATACTTCAATCCAATCATTCTACTCCACACAACAGGTATGATTTCAATGTCAACTCCTTTGACATTAGAGGAGATGTTTTCTCCTTCGAAGGTAAGGTTGGTGCAGAAGACTTTGACAAGATCAGGGACAATGTCTCCATTCATCTTAAGAAAACGTTGCAGTTTTTGTTGCTTTAGTGATTTCCTCACTTCCTTTAAGTCCTGCTCTTTCAACCAGTTGAATGATAAAAGCTTGGGGGTGTTGATTATTTTCCTGCTCATCTCATGCAGGAAAACTTCAATCTGTTAATTATCACCCGAGAATCAAGTCTCTAGATGACCAACTCTTGTAGTGCCCTTTGAAGCCCTTGTCTTCTTTCATTTTGGTTAAGAAGAGGAAGTCATTTCTACAGGGTTTTTCAAGTATAGCAAAAAAGAAACTATATGTCGAGTGTGCGTTGTGTTTGATTTAATTGAAACAAGCACAATCTATTCACAAATTAGAGGCAATAAAAGGGGTTAGGTAGGCGATTTCACCCTAAACCCTAAACCCTAAGCATGCAGCAACTTTGAAAACTATAAATGTTAGTTTTAAATTTAAAACTAATTTGAATAACTTTTGCAATCAAAGGGAATCAGCACAGTTTTTGCCCAAATTAATCAATTTTTATTGGAAAACAACACATTTATTGCCAGAAATGTGTGTTTAACCAGATAAAGCAATTTTCAAAGCAAAGAATCATTTTGACATGTAGGAAGAGATGACAGTTACACGGGATTTGAAATAGTAGTAAAAACAACTCATTGAAATGGATTTTCAACAGATTAAAAAAAATTAAGGGAATTTTCAATTTTAAGATAAATTTCTATAATCAAGAATACCTAATTCATTTCTTAACAGGTTAAATTTTTCGCTTGAAAGAGGTTTTGTAAGAATATGAGCTAGTTGTTTTTCTATTTCAACAAATTGAATTTCACAATCACCATTACTTACATGATCCCTGATGAAGTGATGTATGATCTCAATGTGTTTGGTCCTTGAGTGTTGTATCTAATTCTTGGTAAGATTAATTGCACTTGTATTATCACATAATAAAGGCACATTGCGTAGCTTTAATCCAAATTCTTCTAGTTGTTTCTTAATCCATAAGATTTTAGCACAACAGCTGCCAACAACAATATACTCAACTTTTGTAGTGGAAATAGCTACATGGACTTGCTTCTTGTTGTGGTAAGATATAAGGCTTGAACCAAGAAGATGACATGTCCCACTGGTACTCTTCCTATCTAGTTTGCATCCTGTAAAATTTGAATAAGAATATCCAATAAGATTTATAGGAGAGTAAGAGGGATACCATAAACCAATATAGGTTGTTCCTTTGAGTTACTTCAAGATTCTCTTGATAGCTGTAAAATGTGATTCTTTGGGATTGGATTGAAATATTACACACAGGCATACAACAAATATAATATCAAGTCTTCTTGTAATGAGGCACAATAATGATCCAATTAGCCCTATGAATTTGGTTTGGTCAACAGCTTTTCTAGCTAAGTCAACATCCATGTAACAACTTGTTGACATGGGAGTGGAGACTTCTTTGCAGTTTCCCATATCAAACTTCTTTAAAATCTCCTTGCAGTATTTAGTTTGACTTAGGAAAATTCCATTCTTCAATTACTTAACTTGCAGTCCTAGGAAGAAGGATAATTCCCCTATCATAGACATCTCAAATCTTCTTGCATAGCTGCTACAAACTATTCACATAGAATGTCATTAGTAGCTCCAAATATGATATCATCAACATAAATTTGAACAAAATGATAGTTGATTTAGAATTTTTAATAAAAAGAGGCTTATCATTTTTTTCTCTCTCATAGTCATGAGATAAGAGAAAATTGTTAATCCTCTCATACCACTGTCTCGAGATCTGCTTCAATTCATAAAATTCCTTTTAGCTTGAAGACATGTTCTAAATATTTATGATTTGCAAAGCCTAGGGATTGAGAAACATAGACCTCTTCATTTATAAATCCATTGAGAAATGCACTTTTTACATCCATATGAAAAAGTTTGAAGTCACTCATACAAGCAATAATCTCACAGCTTCTAGTCTAGCAACATGTGCATAGGTTTCATCATAATCACAGCTTCTAGTCTTTTTACAACCAATCTAGATTTTTTTCAAGTGATCATACCAGATTCATCTAATTTATTTCTAAAAACCTTTTGTTTTTCCAATGACATTCATATTGTCATATTTAGGTACAAGAAACCACATCATTGCGATTAAATTGATTTAGTTCATCATGCATGGCAACAACCCAATTTTCATAATGAAGAGCTTCACATATGGTTTTAGGTTCTATTTGAGAAACAAATGCCATATGTTCACATAAATTAGTAAGATAATTTTAAGTATAGACTCTCTTATCTATTTGCCCAATGATGTTGTCTAGAGAAAGATCTCTTGGTGTTCTCCATTCTTACGGAAGATTAGATTGACTCTCAGTTTCAGTTGGTTGATCCAGAGATTCATCTAGTTGTTTTTTTGGACTGAGATTCAACTTCTACAGAATGGCATTTTGATCATCTTCTTCTGCAAATTTCTTTAAAGAATCATGTTTTGCATGGTTAGTTTCATCAAATAAAACATGAATAAATTTTTCAACAGTCATCAATCTTTTGTTATATACTCTATATGCATGACTACTTAAGGAATAACCAAGAAAAATGTCATTGTCAACTTTTTCATCAAACTTACCAAGGTTTTCCTTTCCATTATTTAAAATGTAAGATTTTCATCCAAATACCCTTAAGTGACAAATGTTGGGTTTTCTACCATTGTACAATTCATAAGGGATTTTCTTCAAAATTGGTCTAATGAGGATGTTATTCATTACATAACAAGTTGTACTAACAACATCAGCCCAAAAATACTTTGGTAATGAAGATTCACTTAAAATACTTCTAGCAATTTACTCAAGAGATTTGTTTTTCCTTTCAACAACCCCATTTTGTTGGGGAGTTCTAGAAGCACAAAAATTATGAAGAATACCCAGTTTTTTCATAAAAACAACTAAATTTTTCATTTTGAAATTCTCCACCATGGCTATTGCGAATGAAACATATGTTACTGCAGTTTTTTATTTTGTAACATCTTGGCAAGCTTTTTGAATGTAGAGAATGTGACACTCTTGGATTCCATAAATAATGTTCATGTAAATCTTGAGAAATCATCAACAATTACAAGAGTATAGTAATTTCTACCAAAACTCATGGTTCTTAAAGGACCAAATAAATCCATATGAATTAGTTCAGGGGGTCTAGTTGTTGAAACAACGTTTTTCAGTTTAAAAGATTTTTTGACTTGCTTTCCCTTTTGACATGCTTCACAAATATAGTCTTCTCAAACTTGAGTTTAGGCAGACCATCAACCAGTTCTTTTGAAATCAACTTGTTTAAATGATGCATATGTATGTGAACTATCCTCCTATGCCATAACCCTACTTCTTTATGTTTGGTTAGGAAGCAATCTATATCAGATGCAGAATCAGAAATATCAAGCAAGTAAACATTGTTGATTCTTTTACCAATCAACAATACTTCCTGTGAGTTAGGCAAGCTGATTTTACATGTATTGGGTTTGAAGAAGATTTGATAATCCTTGTCATACAACTGGCTTATACTTAGGAGGTTGTGCTTTAAACCTTCTATCAACAACACTTCATTGATCAAAATTTATTTTTGTCACCTACTATGCCTCTTTCGACATGACCTTCATGCTTAAGACGAAATTTTACAAATTTGCTCTTGTCTCCTGTCATGTGCTTTGAACAACCACTATCCAAATATCAGAGGTGTTTCTTGGCTGTCAAAGATTCCTGCAATAGACAATTAAGGAACAAGATTTGGTCCCCTTATTAATTTGGATCCAACAGTGTTAATGATACTTTTAGGTGTCCATTTAACAAGTCCTTTTGGAAAATCAAACTTTCTAATTCTACAGTTTCTAAAATATGACCCTTCTTCAAACAATAAAAATAGGTTGTTGAAGGTTTTCGCAATGGTTGTCTTTTTTCAAAATAACTTATAAAGGATTTGTTTTTGACATTAGCATTGTAACTAATGTCAGCCTTTCCAAAAACACAGTTTTGAGAACCAAGAACAGCCTTGAGATTTGCTTCTCCTCTAGAAAACTTGCTTAATATTTTTATAAGATATTCAACTTTCTGTTGAAGATCTTCACAATTTTCACAAGTTCTAACATCATTACAAGAAGAGTTGTTGTAAATAACAGGTTTTCAAAATTAGTTTTAGAGTTACGTAACTCTTCCTCTGAGGTTTTAATTTTTTTTCCAGCCAGTTGTTTAAACCTTTCAACCTATTGTTTGACAGGGCCAACACGTTACCTCCTCATGGGTTTCTTTATCTTACCAAACTACGTAGGCTCTTCTCCATTTTCCTCCTTTCTCAAATTTCTTGTCATAGCCTTTCTCTTTGTTTGTAACATTGGAACATTCAATCTTGATATGTCCTTACTTTCCACTTTCAAAACAGGTATAGTTAGAATTATTATAATTAGTTGATTTCTTGGAGTTATACCTTTGTTATGATTGACCATTGTCCTTACCTTTGTTTTTCAAGAACCTACTGAATTTCATGGTTAACGGATTTAATGTCTTAGTATCACTGTAATCACTTGACTCTACTTCATTTTTCTAAATCGCAGACTTTAAAGCTATTCCTTATATTTATTTTTCTCTAATTTCATGCACATTCAACTGATTCATTTCTATCTTCTTTGATTTTTCCAAACAGTGAAGTAGTGGTCAAAGTAGTCAGATCCTTTGACTGTGATATTGTTGTATCCTTTGACTGCCACGTTCTATCAAGGCATTTCAAAATCTTGACGTTCAACTCTTCTTTATCAAAGTTTTTTCCAAGACCAATAAGGTGATTTACTATATGAGTAAATATTTTGTGTACTTCTACAATTGTCTCACCTTTGAGCATCCTAATCATATTCTTGGATCAAGGCATGCTTTCTTGCCCTCTTAACATCACATGTTCTCTCATGAGTTACCTTTAGAATGTCTCACATCTTTTTTGCTAATGAACATTGAGAGACTCTAAAAAAGTCATCAAAACTTAAAGTAGAGGTTATAATATTTTTGGCAATAAAATTATATTGAGCTTTCTTTCCCTTTGATTCAATCCATTGAACCCAAGGTTTTTCAACAGTGAATTTTTCCACTTCATGTTTAGGGATGAAAGGTCCATTTACAATCGCATCCCCGATTCCTCTATCAATTGATTAAACAAAAATTTTCATTCTAGCTTTCCAGAATTCATAGTTCACTCCACAGAACAGTGGTGGTCTGTTTATGAAGGCACCTTCCCCAAAAGGTAGTTTTTAAGCCATTTTCAAAAAGACTTTTTAGGATCGTAACTTGAGTAAAATATGAGTACTTAGCTCTTTATATCAATTGTTAGAATATATGGTCAATAAACAAGAGAGGGTGAATTTTTTTAAAGAGATTTTCACAATTATTAAATCAGATTGAAATTTCACAAAAATCAACTAACTGAAATCATTATTCAATCGATTGTAAAAAGAGAAGCAAACATAAAAATAGAATATAAACCACTTGTTATGTTTAATTAACGGATTGAATTGCTATCCAGAAACCAGAAAATAGTAATATATTCAGAAGAAGAAGAAGAAGAAGAAGAAGAAGAAGAAAAGAAGAAGAAGAAGAAGAAGAAGAAGAAGA